>VWPW01014149.1:0-124427 GCA_013389825.1 Crypturellus undulatus
CATTCTATGATTCTATGATTAAAAAAACCTGGAAGACCTGGGGGTGTGGGAAAATGGTTGTGACCCTATGAGTATCTTCCTTAGTAGAGCAACCATGTTCTAAAATAAGACATTTTACTCGGATCTACTGGTACTTTCTTCCCGGGGTAGTTTTTCCTCTGTGTTCTCTGAAAGGATTTCCTCTTCAGGAGTAACTTAGAAACATCCAAGCATCTCCTTCAGCTCTCCTCCTCTCAATCATGCACTCTCCTCATCTCTGTTATAGTTAAAACTCACCCCAGAAACTCCATTGGACTAACAGTTATTTGGAGTTATATATTTAGGTTTCCCCATCCAGTCTGGCTTTTTCAGAGTATTCCTAAGAATACTCCCAAAAACTAAAACTAAAACTGTTAGCCTAATTATGAAAATTGCAATGATATTGTATGATAATGATAAGAAAAATTCTTAATATCACGCAATAAAGTTTAAAGAGAAGCAAGGTAAATGCCTTTTTTTTGCCATGTGCTCTAAGAATGCCCCAAAACTATGGTAATTTCCATATTTTTTTCTCAAATGGGTCTCTAACATCCTACAGTGATGTTTTCATTTCCTTTAATAGCTCATCATTGTGAACAGCACTTCACTTGATATGTATCAATGTTTTTGGTGCAGAACACCAGCGTGATTTCAAATAAGAATACTTAAAGAAACAAACAAACAAACAAAACCTTTCTTTCTATTTTGTAGTCGGAAAATACTCACAAAACCATCCATTGCCCATTTTTCCTCTTTCAACTTGCTTGCAGAAGTATGAGAGGGTGCTTTAATGAGATAGATGTGGAGCATTAGCCGAGCTTCTTGGCTTTTATACACTCCTGTAGACATAGTTTTAAAGTTTATATTTGTGTTAGGTAGACATATAACATCATTTTTAAGAAAAAACATTTAATTTCTTACCTTAAATAGGAAAAGGAGGAGAGTAGGTATCATTTTCGGCAACATTTTTTTTTACTAAAATACATTCTTCTACTGAAGCTAAAATATTTTGTGAAATTATTTCTATTACCATAGAATTTCAATTGAAAATGTATTTAATTTAGCACACAGAGCAGACAGAATGGAAACTATTCACACAACTGCCTACTTAATAGTTATGGTAATGGCTGGGACAAAGAAGAAACATTGACAATGAGATGGTTTGAGATGAAAAATATGGTTCTGACTCAGGCAGAGTATATTTGAACCTCAGATTCTCACTTTTGAGATCTGTAGTTCAGTTATCAAGACAAGAAGGTGATAGAGAAACATGCCACAAAATAAAAAAAACGATTTCCAAAAGCAGGTGCTAAATTAAAAATGTCCAAATTTGAAAGGATTTCACAGAAATTGAATTGTTATTCATCAGTCAATATTGCAACTGTGTCTTCCAGACAATGACAAGACTCGTATATCACCTTATTCACTTTATAGACGAACTGATGGACTCATTTTCATTTCTGTAGAGCAAATATTTAGAATCCAAATAACCTTATTTGTTAACTTGTAGAATGAAAAAAAAATACTCTGTATTTTGCATCACAGTGATGATGGTGGATAGAGAACAAATAGGCAAATAAAACTACAAATGTTCTTTTTTTAAAAAGTGATTGTTATCAATTAACAGCTTAGACGCCTTGGTGTTTAGATCACAGAGCTTTTTAGCATGTTCATTTCCTTTCTGTCAGGACACTACAGTTACTGTTCCACTCATATGAAATTTCCTTTTGTAAACTCACACAGCGTTCTATTATATTTAGTATGCAAGCTGAGGATGCTTAAAACTTCTAGGAGAAACAATACTAAAACTCCCCAAAATAAGAAGAAATAAACCCAAACCATTATTCCTCCACCTTCACGAATTTCCACCAAACGGAAATGAAAGCTCACTGATTTATTGACTTGATATATCATAGATGTCATATTGCAAATGAATTAAGTTCAAGAAGACTTTGGTTTCTTCTTTTTTTCCTAATTTATATTGACTAACAAATTACTTCCAACTAGATATAGCCAGTAGGTTTTAGCTAAGTATGAATTAAACTAGATCTCTTTTAAACTTAATTAACTTAAAGCTCAAGTAATGAAGCAATGTCCTTAAGGTGCTTATTTCCCATTTTTTATGTTTGTTTAAATTCTGTAATAGGAACATGAATTAAAGAAAGCCCTCAGCTACAGAGATATATAGGAATATAGGTGCTATAGGAATGTTCTCATTCTGCAGTGAAAAAGTGTAGTAAGGCACTAATTAGCACAGTAACAGAAGGAAAGAAATATCTAGAGTTTCTGAAGAGGTACTTAGTGCTGTTAGTGTCTTAGGGTGGAGAAGGAAGAAACACCACAGCTAATTAGCTTATTATTGGATGGTGGTGCTGCAAAGAGAAGATCTGGGAAACAGCAGTTTTCAAATTAGAATGTAGAGATTTGTATACATGGTCAGAAAAAAAAGGTGGGAGATATTATTGTGTCATACAGATTTCCACAGGAGAAAATTGGAATTAAAGTATTGTCATATCTCTCTTGCTAGTAGTTAATCATTTTTTCTTAAAAAAATAGAGGAAAAAGAAAAAACAACTTTAAAAAAGGAAACAGATTGCTGTTCCAGATAAATTTCACTGAAGAAAAGTTAATTAACATTGACATAAGAGGAGTAAGGAGTTCAGTCACTCTAGGCTCTCAGAGCAGGCTTGGACAAGATAAAAATTCAGACCATGAGGCAAACTGCCTAGTTCTTTTCAGAAGCTGTGGTATGAGGCAGGGCAATGAAGTTCTTAATTCAGGTTTCTCATCTGTGCACCTAAATTCACAGTGTCCAGCCAACACTTAGATTTTTAGGCTTCAGCTGCCCCTTGTGAAGGGTGTCACAGGCAGATGGTGTGGTTACATAAAACCAAATTTTCAATTAGGATACTGATTTAAGGTGGTTCTTTTGTGCTGCTTATCCACAGCCCTGCATACAGCCTGCCACTCCTGCAACAACACTGTGTGACAACACTGTGTGCATGGCTGTGCTGTGTATTCAGTTGAGAAACTGATAGGGATTGAAAATCAAATCAAAATTACAAACCCAAACGTTTTTACAGAATTTTTGTTTGCTTGCTTGTCAAGCCATACCTGCAGTTCCCACTGCGTAGAGAACACTGCATGTTATTGTGCCAGTATAACCATGGTGACAGTGCTCTGACATGCAGAGACAGTGGGAATAATGTAAACTAATACTACAATCAAGGACTTCTTGTGAAGCCTGATGCTTTTAACCATATCAGCTAGTCTAAGAAAATGTTAACTCTCTGTGTTCTCATTTTTCTTTAATTACCTGTTTGCTCTTAAGTCAATACATATCAGTCATACTACTTTTAAGCCACTATTATGTTATTGTAGGGAAATTTTGCCATTTAAGAATTAAGAAAATCTCAAGAACTATAAATTAAGTTTATTTATAGTATTTAAGAAAGAAGAATGTTTGAGAACTTGGATTATTCTCACACTTCCTCTTCCCTGTTCATTCCAACTATAAAATATAATCTATAAAAACTATAAACTATAAACTATAAAAAAGGGAAAATCAGAAGCAGATGAAAAGGTAAAAATTACTCTTCAAATAGGAACAATTAAAATCAAAATTTCTTTGATAAGCTGATAAATTTTCTCAGTTATAGCACTTGTTTAAAGTTTAAATGTAAAGCATAAAATTACAGGCAACAAATAAAGCAGCAAAAATAAATTTAAATGACTTTTTTTCATATTACCTACCTGAAAGCAGCAATTCCATGTTGCTGTTGGTAAGTGTTGCATTTACTCTTCCTGAAGTTGCATTAAAACTGGTGACTGTTAACGTCATAGGCTGTTTCTTGCTTTTGTAATTGTAAGATCCTTTCCATATATAATTTTGGGCAAATACATCATCAGGAACTATACAGGCATCAAACATATTTCAATTACACATTACATATTGTAATATTTTATAATTATGAAGTCAAACATCCAGGAAAATGTATAATAAATAACAGATTGTTTTCTACTCTCCCTTCTCTTCTTCTTAGACCTATTAGGCATAATCTTCACATATAAAGCACAAAACACTCACATGAAGGTTTATGAAGGAAGTGCATTAGTATCAAAGAACTCATTATATCCTCACTTGTGCCTTCCTTCAAATACGGATATATGCTAACATAAAGGTTTTTGGGGTCAAAATTAATATCTGTGACCAAAAGACCAGATTCCTCTCCTTGTGAAATCCACTCCATGAAAGCACAGACAGGCAGAAATGTACAGCTACAATTAAGTTTAGCAGAAATTAACATCTATTAAGATATTAAAATCCTTGTAAACATATTTAAATGATACTACTGACTTACAGGTATCTACTTTAATATGTACCATGTTATCTTTAATGAAAATGTTACGTAAGAAGTAGTGGATAGAAACTGAATCACAGACAGTTCCATCTCCTTGTAAGGAAGAACTTCTTTACCGTGAGGGTGACAGAGCTGCCCAGAGAGGCTCCCTGTGGAGTCTCCTTCTCTGGAGATCTTCAAAATCTGCCTGGATGCCAGCCTTTTTCTGGCAGAAAATTTATTTCTGACAGACTAATACAGTTTCTGAATATGTACGTTGCATAAGGTCTTGCACAAAACAAAGTGACTTCTTTGAAATCAATAAAATTCTAACAAAAGATCAATAATTGGAAAATGTTGACAGATACAAAATACATATAGTCTGAAAGGACTTAAATATTGGGGAAAAAATAATACTTTATTTTTTCTGTTATTCAATTGCTAATTTGATAACCTTATTCATTCTGTGTCATTCTGTGCAGCCTCAGTAAACAGATTTGACTGTCTTTTCTACAGATTTTTTTTAAAAAACTATGTAGTTATCAAAGTACTTACCACTAAGTTTGGGACTTGGTGTTCCCAAAGCTGGTCTGGGATCCTTCACCAGTATTTTGGAACCAGCTGTTAGAAAGAACGAATGACAAAATGACAAATCATGAGTAAGTCTTCCACTTAAAACCAAGTAAAACCCACTTCCATAATGGAATGTATTCATTACATAAGCTGTAATGTGCTTTTTCAAATTCCAAATATGAAGGAGGAAGAGGAACTCAGTATATCAGGAGCACATGCCCACTTATTTCTTCCATGACATATTTGTTTTTAAGTCACCAATATGTTACCAAGTTGTTTGCAGAACCCAAAAAGAGTAGCTCTCAGTTTGAATACACAGTTTTGGAGCCGGCATCTAATTTTTTTTCAAATATCTTCTAATATTTCAGGACTGAAAACCCAAGGATGCATTAAAATGGAGAAGGACACTATTTCTTTTAAAGCACAACAGCAGCAGGAGAAACAAATAAGGTTCTCCAAAGTGTCTCCAATTGCTCAGTTAAATTGAAGAGATCTGATTTACAATTCTTCTATGCCTAGAGCAGGAACTCTCCTCTCTCTGAACATGATGCATTAAATGTGATGGGGCACTGGTCTTCCTCCATCTGAATCTCTTTTCCTGCCTGCCTGCCTTCCTGCCACACTTCCTCCTTTCTTTATCACAGAAATGAATTGGGATATATTCCTGTACCATAAAGAAGAAAAATAATTCTATCTGCTATTGTAAGACACTCATGTAGTATTAGGTTCCATTCCTTACTCTAGTGATTATTTCAATATATTGTTTTTTAGATCTTGGCTTGGAACCTAGACCTTAAATCTATAAAACAAAAGCAACTACCTGCTCCCTGAGTGGGCTATTTGTCTACATAGTAGGAAAATTCAACAGGGAGCACTGAGAATGATTTTCTTGAGAGTGTTGAAAATAAGATTTTACAGAAAACATGCTCTTGACATATATGTTAAAACTGTCAAGAAGGGAATTTAACATAAAAGTCTCTTGAGTTGCTTATTGTTCTTACAATTAATTGATCGGGTAAAATGGCCATAGTATCATCTCTAAAATGGCCATAGTATCATCTCTATTTCCTCTGTGTTTAGAAATAAACTTGAGCTTCACTAAAGAGAGCTGATGTAGAGGGCACGATTTAGCAATGTTTGTTTTCAAGCTCAGTTTAGAAACACCTGGATCAGTTTCCAAAGAGTTTTTGTATAAAGACTTGCTGAGTTGATCGACCTTGTCAAGGAAGATACATTTCTTGCTAAACTCAGAAGTGAAATTTTAAATTCCAAGTAAAATTTACATGATTTAAGTTTTAAATACAAAATTTAAATACAATGATTAAACTGAAACTAGTTTCAACAGAGTACACATTTATAGGTACCCTGTCCCTGCGGGACTTTTAAGATTTCAGATTTTTATTTAAAAGACAAAATTCTGTCTTAATCCCTCTACAGATCCTTTTACAGGATCTGTATACAATGCTTTCCAAGTCTTTTATTCCTTTTCATCTTTTCCTATTTGTAGGAAGTTCACCATCCCCAATGAACAAACTAACCCAGTGCTTTTTTCCCGCCTGTAGGAAAGACATGTTTCATCTACCACCTCTGTGTATTAGGTAAGATGGAAATATTTAAGAGATGTTTACTTACCCAGCTGGAGTTAATACTTTACAATATACTGCTCATTCTTACCTTTCTCCATTATTAAACTGCAAGAAGCAAGAATTCTGACCCTAAAAACCTACCAAATTCTGATTTGAGTGAAAAAATAATAAGTCAAACCTTTTATGAAAACAGATGCCAGTGCTTATTATTTGCCTTTTTAAAGTTGGAACAGCTGTTAAATTCAATATCTTGCAGCAAGAGAGAAAAAGTAGCTTTACTGCTAAGGGGCATTCCTTTGGGTTTGCTACTTTCACACGTATCTTCCACACTGAAGACCAACACCTTTCACTATAATAAATTTTTATATAATTTAATATCTTTCCTTAGGTGTTTTACGTTAATGAGTCACAATATCTGCAGATCTAGTAGCCGCTTGGCAGTGAATACCACAGACTTCTCTCCAGGAAGTGGTCATACCTATACCATTGAGAGAGAATGTTATTTTTAGAGGAGATTGTGCAGATAGTATACTGCATTTGGGCCTAGGTCCTTGGATCTTTTACTGTACACATCTGGTTCTGAGGTATACACATTATACATTATTTCTTTTCAATTCAAAATATACAAAATAATTCCAGAACTCAGAAGTTCTCCTTTTATTATATGAAACTGAAAAAAAAACTTAAAAGTGGGGTGTGAATAAAAGTATGTAGTGAAAATGCTGCTGAGATACTGTTGTAGAGCTGTGCAAAGGCACGAGGAGGCAAACAGAGCAATCTTGTTCATACTGCCCGCAGAGCAGCAACCCTTGATTGAACGGTCTGTGGAAATGGGAAATCAGTTGTTCCATTTCCCAAGACAGTTTAGGAGTGAACTAATATTTCTGCAACACTTCCTTAGGAACTTAGGAAACTCTTATATGTAGTACATTAGATTACAAAGATTATTCATCATCAAATAGAACAGCTCTATCTGTGAACACTTGCTAATATAATTTATTTTAATATCATCAGCAAAAAAATCTTTTATCAACGTACGGCTCATGAATTAGAATTGTCCTGCCATAATACTTCCAAGGACAGAACAAATCATGAGCATCCTGACATCATGGTTTTTCCGTGATTTTTACATGAGATCCTGTGCCAGAGTATGTAGTAAAGGTTAAAAGCAAGTATTAATAGCCTATCGGAACATCAACAACAAAGAAAACATACAGTTTTTTTGCAAATAGAATATTACATCTTAAATATGAATGTAAAATAACAAGAAGTCCTATGGATTAAATCCATGGAACATCTTAGACATCTGCTTGACCTTTAGCCATACTTATGTAATATTGAAACTGTCAGAGCTGTCTTGCTGCTGACACAATCTCTGTAAATAAAATCATCCTGGTCTACATATAAGTATGTGCAAAAAGATCTAACATTTAGGTACACACATTTAGGTACAGTCTGGACTGTAGTACAATCACACATTTAAAAGTAATATATTTGGCTTGCAGAATTAAATCCAAAATTGACGTCTCTTGAGAAAAAGAAATATAAGTACATGAAAGCATGTTTCATATTAAACACAGTTTTCCCTCTAGATGTTCTCTCTTTTAGTCCTCCTCACCATTCTGCCTTATTGTTTTTAGACTGAAAGGAAACAAAATCACTAAAATGGGAAATACAAGGGATGGAGTGAGGGAGAGGGAAATAGAAGAACTTGCCTTCACAAACTGGAACTTTCCCAGTCCATGTGCCATCCGATCTACAGGCTCTATGCTCTGATCCTCCCGCCAGAAAGAAGCCTGGCTGACAAGTATAAATCAATGTATAGCCAAGTGAAGGAAGATCCATTCCCACAACATTAGCATGGGTTGGTGTTTCAGGTTGTTTACAGCTGTGAGCTACAAAGAAAACATGAATTTTCCTTTAGTCAAAATGGTGAAAATATTTGTGAAGGAATAGACTATACACATTTTGACAAGTAACTAATTAAGATAGAAACATCAATAAAAATAACATTTAAATGTTTTTTCTTAATTCGTATTAAAATATAGTATATATATTATTAAATATTGTTATGAGTCTGTAAATATACTCTCAAAAATAGACCTTTCCTTAGAAAGAGACTAAGAACCAATTTAAACGCACTCCTGCATGACCAAAATTGTGTTGAATAACAGTGTCACTTGCTTATTAAGTAAACAAGGTCACTTAGGAAAATGCTATGAAAGTCAAGGATATATCTTTTTTAGGTGATGTCAGTTTTAAATATCAGGTACAGAAATAAATTAGCAATCCTAATTTCAGGAATAGTGTCTCACATCTGTAACAGCCACCAGCATCCAAGATTCTTGTGTTATCTCAAAAACAGTGCACCACCAAGAATAGAGTTACCAGACTAGTGATTTGATATTTGCTTACTGGAAATATTTGCACCAGCTGAATCAGTAAGACTGTTTGCTTCTCTGGATATAATCACACTATGCTGAAGTGATCCTCTTAAGTTTCTCGTATAAGGTGAGACTTGCTGGAAATTGTTACAATTTTCAGCATCTCTCTGGCCAGCTGAAGGAGCCTCTGTCCCTCAGCAGGGATCAGATTTAGTATTAATGAATACCCATGATATTCCTGTGATTTTAATTCTTTCCAGGCTACTGTAGGAAAAAAACAAAACAAAACAAAACCAAACAAAAAAATGGAATTTGTTTACTCATTAAATTTTGTTTCATACTTCTAGCTGCTGTAAGCTAGTAATGCAAATATATATTATCTTTGTTACAGTGATGTTATTGCTTAAAGGGTCTTGCTGGAAACTAATTACTGATTTTTAGGATTAGTAGAAATACTTATTCGCTCAGTGAATTACTTACGTATACATTCTGGCTGAATTCCACTCCACGTAAGATCAGGAAGACAAGTTCTTGTTGTTGAGCCATGGAGAAGGTATCCTTTTTTACACTGAAACTGAACAACATTTCCTACCTGTTGAAATTCAGAAAGCACATTAATATTGTTGTTAGAAAATATTTTTTTTCAAGTCCAACAGCAAGCTCCATATAGTACATGCTGGGTAAATTCTAAGGCCCTTTCTTTTGAAAATTTCATAGAGCTTTTTTGATATGAAATGCTATTTTGCTTCAGTTTATTTAAATTATTCTCCTCAAATAGAAATACTTCGAGGAAAAGGATCAAACCACGGTCTCCTCTCATCTCCCTGGTCTGCCACTTTGGGCCTAGAGCAGTCAAGGCATTGTGGGTCTGGAAATAAAATTCCCGCATGCCTGAGCTCAGGGCTGGAGGTAACTCAGGGGATCTGCACAACCTCAGTGGGTGAGGGGATCCTGATGGACTTCTGCTAAACTAAGGCTGTCTTTGTGGAACACTTGTGTACTTGAGACAACCAGCAAATTATAATGAGAAGTTTTTCATTAGAACACACAACAATGGTCAACAATGGTGTCTCCTGTTTTGGAAAATATAATGTGACTATAATATTGTAATTTTATTTTTTCATTGTGCATTAAAAATTAACAATGAGAATTAGTTGAGATCTATTTGTAATTATTCTTGTAATAAGTGTGTCACATTAAAAAGAAAATGGAGTTCTTCGATGAGTAACTGTTTCTGCACAGTCATAACATGGAGCAACTTGTTCGGCTTGTCCAATCACTGTGGAATTGCAGAAAGTGCAAATAATTCTCAGTTTCCATCAAATTCAGGGAAATTAGAGTACAAGTATATCATTCAGCAAGTAGTTTATTACATGTTGTGAGAGGATAACTCAAATATCAAAGTGCAAAGATCTCATCTACCGCTCTATAGTGAGCTGTATTAATGTATTTATCAACCAGTTTTGAAAAGGGAAGCTAAAGAATTTGAATGGCATGTAACAGCAAATTTATGGCTTATATTGGTTTTTAATTTTTGACTAAATGTAGAACGCTTGAATCAAATTGATGCCCAAAGTCAAAATGTAGGCACTTTCACAATAGCTTAAACCTAGTAAATCAGAATGAAGTTAAATAATAACTCATAAACTGCAGATAGTAGCTCATCAACACTGTATGTCATTTTAAATCCTTTTTTTCTTTCCTCTTTACAGTGCTCACTGAACTATACAATTACTTTTAAAAGATTTTGAAGTACACTAAACCACTTTCAAGATGAAGCATTTAGTGGAAAAACATTAAAAGTTATAAAAGTTGCACCAAATAGAAACAGAAGTCCTCTTTTTCTGATAAAGGGTTTATTTGAAACAACCACCATGAATATACAACTTTACAACTACTACTCATCTCAAGAAACTTCAGTAATCTGTCTATAGCAAAACAATCTCCATTCAAAACTATATGAACACCTGCCTATTTAAATTTTAGTTGTCAAAGCACACAATACTTTGACGTCATCTTTGACCTCAGCACCCTTGCGCTCTTGCTCACATTAAAATATCTCAATCCCAACATGAATATTAACTGTAGTTGATTAATATACATATGAATATGCATATTATATATATATATATATATATTCTTACAGGCTCTACATTCAAAGAGGACTTTATGGTCTTCCTGAATATAAAGTAGCTTTTTTTTTATTGGTGGTGGGTTTTTTTTTGTAATGTGGAGTAGTTGGATCTCACGGATATCAATAAAAATCGGAGTTATTTATGTATATGTAGTTATTCATGCACTCATACTCAGATTATCTAATTCTAAACTGTAACAGACTCAAACTCTGCTTTTCAATGACAACTCAAGGAAAAGTTATTCTGTTGTCACTCAGTCACAGTACTTTGATTACTTCAATTGACATTTCATGTCCTTTTTAAAAGAATTCTTCTTTTCAAAGTTCAACAGTTCTCAGGATATGATTATCTTTCATACATAAGCTCAATGCTATCTAAATATGGGCAATACTTAAACTACCAGATAAATGACCAATCCTGACAATATCAGCTACTTCTGAGGTTAATTATTTAGCACTTTCTTATGAGCATATTATCTCAAATATAGTTTTTATTGGATAGACTCTTGCAAAGAAGAGAAGATCAATGGATTATAAACACATACCTAAAATGTGTTCAGTGTATTCGGGAAAATTCAGAATATAGTAATAATACTACTCAAGAATGGGATGAATAGAAAGCTCATATTCTGATTGTTGGAAGAGCTGAAAAATCACATCCTTAGAAGTCTTAAGACAACAGTGAAAAGGGGAGGAGGCATGTTCTGATTTTTTTTTTCTTTGAAATTTTTCTCTTCCCTAAATGTCTCCCACCTTTGGATTAGTTCTTCATGAGCAAAGTCCCCTGCTGGGCAGATACATCAAGAAAGAAAAGGTTCAATTGAAGAGCAGGAACAAGGAACACAGAAATTTTTTCACTATCTGTTCATCTTCACTACAACCTTGTCATTCATCAAGGTTTACGAAATCTGCCAAACACACAGTTTTAGTGCATATTCATTAGATCTATTTTTAAGTTCAGTAAGTGCATCAATGAGATACTTTAGTCACTTGTTTGTAAGTGGAAAATTTATGTTCACAGACCTCTAACTTTCTATAAAAAAAAAGTGTTGCTATTAATAAAATGAAGACATCTTTCAAAATTTATTTTTCTATCTAAAGAATAACTAACAATGAAATCACTTTCATTAGACCCTCATACTATTCTAAACACACAAGGAAAGCATCCATAAAAATGAATGTCAACAACATCCACATTAGAATCATAGAACCACAGAATGCTTAAGGTTGGAAGGAACCTCTAGAGGTCATCTGGTCCAACCCCGCCCTGCACACGCAGGACCACCTAGAGCACGTGGCACAGGACTGCATCCAAGCGAGTCTTGAAGATCTCCAGAGAAGGAGACTCCACAACCTCTCTGGGCAGCCTGTTCCAGTGCTCTATCACCCTCACTGTCAAGAAATTTTTCCTTAAGTTCCTGTAGAATTTTTGATGCTTTAGTTTCTGGCCGTTTCCTCTAGTTCTGTCGGTGACCACCAGTGAAAAGAGGCCAGCACCATCCTCCTCATTGCCTCCCTTGAAATTAGGGAAAGTTTTATATGTAGGACCCAAAAGCAGCAGCAAACATACAATAGCTGTCCAAGTGTTTAGGTTGATTTTAGAAATGTTGCCATGTTATTGAAAATCAGATTTAAAAAAAAGTAAAGAGCAAGTTATAAAAAATATTTTCCCAGTTTAGTGTTATTACCTCAAAGAAATTCTGTTCTGCAATACTATTATGCTATACGCACCAAGTGGCACTATACTATAGTACTGTATATTCCACTCCCCCGCCCCACACACACACACAAAAAAAAATCCTTAGCCTTGTGAAAATGTTCTGTGCCATTCAAACTCTTATTCAACTTGCATAGAAAAACTGGTGTAGAGATCTGGGGAAACACCTGAAATGTGTTTATTCATGATGCCACAGTATTTATTTTCAATCCTGAAAACAAGAAATCCATGGGTGCTGTTTGTTATCTCTGTTCCATAGCTGCTTTTTCCATAGTATCAGTTGTGGTGATGATACTCACCACAAAAGCAAAAGAAAAATTCTTTTTTCTTTTGCTAAGAACCAAAGACTATTTGCTTATTGTCCAGCAGAGGAAATACAGTAGAGAAGAAAAAGTGTAACTATCAACCTGTAACCATTTATTAAACTAGATAATCTTCTAGATGAAACAAATATATATATAAATAATGTATAATAATAAATAATATCATATAGTTACCCTTATTCTTTCTTATATTGCTTATACCAACCAAATATGTTTCTAACTTTCATGGTTGACTCTTCATTTCAATTTTGTTGGTCTTCACTTTAGCAAAGAACATCAGGACACTGAAATGAGCCTCTCCATTCCAGCAATTCATGGCAAATGGCTGAGAGGTTAAGAGAATGTCACTTCTTTCTCTTTGCTAACATTTTTGCAACATATTTTAAGAGAATGAAAATACAGCTCCTGATTTTTTTGCTGTATCTCTAATCCTGTATCCTAGAAACACAATATTGCCATTATTAGTTTCAGAAGAGTATCTTGCAAGACCTGATGCTTGTCAGGCTTCCTTTGGGTTCACTTGTCTGCCCCTGCCTGGATCATTGGTTTTAATTGTGTTAGTGCTAACATCAAATTTTCTTCTGACCAGGGTGCTGAGGATAATTTTACAACCACAGTGTACATAATAACAGATGTAATAACGAGTTCCTATGCTGTGCAGATTGAAATATTTATGACTAAAATAATGATGCAGTATAAAGAAATACAGGTCTGGTATGATATAGCAAAGCTGTTGAGAAAAGGGGATGAAGGATGCTGTGAAGAGTATACAGGCATGGAATGTCAAGATATCGAGTAAATCACACACACTCAGCCCTGAAGTCCCCATGGCTCTAAACTCACCCAAGATCAATTAAAGAACCTGAAGCTGGACAAAATCAGATCTCTAGTGTAACAAAGGAAGAGTAATTAACCTACACAGAAAATACCATGTATAGCAGGCTTCGATGTAAGATTGAGCTGCAGATCAGAGAAGAAAGATCAAGATGTAGAAGCATATTAGAAAATTTAAAAATAGCTCCAGGTGAATCAAGGAGAGCAAGTGAAAGGCAAAATATTAAATCACATTCCTCCCAGAGAAACATTCTAGATGCTGACACAGCAACATGCACCTCCAAGACAAGACTGCCAGAGCCCAGAGAAGTGGAAGGAACCAGAAAGGCAAAAAAAAAAAAAAATGTTTAGAAACCAGGATTTACATGTGTAAGAATGTTAACTGAATTTTTCTGTACAGAAGAAGTATTAATTTATTTTTGTTGTTCCTCCTCCATTTTTTTTCCACAATAATTACATCTGGACTAATCAGGATGCTTGGATATGACTGTTAAGACTTCAAACATTCTACAAATTCTTAGCTTTATGAGGTGTGTTTCCTTTTCACCTACAGAAAGGATGAGAGCAATGCAACCTAACCATAAAATTCTACAACCAGGGAGATACTTTCTAAAAGATGGGATAGCTTTGGTAATTAAAAATTAAGCATGAGAGGTCATAAGAGAATTTTGACACTACTTTGATAACATAATGAACAATGATTTTTAGCTATAGCTAAAAGTCTGTCCTGGTAACCTCGGACAGCACATGAAGTAGACTTGTGTTCTTTGTCCTGTTATTTTTTGTAATTGAATGTATGTTTGCATGAGAAAAGATACAACATAACTCTTATTTTTTGGGGAAATTATGTAGTGTCTGGTAAGACTAAAGCTATATTTTCATGAAGTACTTAAGATGACAACTGTGGTAGTGGAGACAGCTATACCTCTGTATTTCACTTCTTTGGGAATTTCATTGCACAGCTCTGTCAACATGGCAGCTTTTGTAAGCGTTACCATTCACAGGCTGACTTTTACAAAGCATCTTCAGATAGCGTTTCATATGACATTTTATAAAATAGAATCCAAGAGCTAATAAAAGGCAACTGGTAATGTAGCTGTAACATGACTTTTTTCTTTTTATTTCTAAATTCCTATTACAGATTATTGATAAAGTGGATATTCACTGAGTCCTAAAGACATTTCAACAATAGCTCTTCATTATAACATATTGCTAAGATAGACCTGTCAAAACAAAAACAGTCATATTAAGGTCAACCATTCCAGAAGCATAATAGTCATATCAAGTGATGCCGCATGCTATGTCTTGTAACCAAATTGCATAAAACTAGTAGTTTTGGTGGACATTTGAACACACAAACACTTTATTAAAAAAAAAAAAGAAGTTTTAACAATTGAAGCACTAAACTTTGAGTTGGTGATGTGTGCTTTTTGTTAGTATAGAATATAGGAGGCCAAGTTTTCATATTCCTTTCTCTTGGCCAAGTCTGGAAACACGTCAAATGTCTGTAGTTCCAGCTCCAGCAATCAGACAGGCAAACAGACAGTGCTGTGGAAATTCTGACTTGCCATTTGTACTGTGAAGGGTAAATAAAGTCAGTGACATACTCACGTGAAGAATAAATAATGTCAATTCTCAAAAAAGTATCAAAACAGGACTCCACCTATGAAGGCTTGAATTCCACTCTCACTCTAAAGACTTGATTTTTTTTTTTATTTATATTTATTTATTTATTTTAAAATAAGACAGAGGTATAAAGTAAAAACTTAGGCACCAAGTATATAAAGTCACTTAAGTGACTTCATTACTATTAGTTAACAATGTGAAGTTATTCTTTAATTTCCTGATATCAATGGAAGAAAAGTCATGGTATTATTATTCCATTCATATAGGAAGCCTATTATAACATAACATGAACTCAGTTATATGTTTTTCATTTAAAGGGTTATGGATGTTAACTTGTTTAGAATGGATCATTTTTACCGTCATTTTTTCAACCCAATATGGAGCTAAACTCAGTTTCACCTGTGAGACTGACATTCCTACCCTGTCCTGTATTAACTAAATGATCATATTTTCAGTGACAGAAACTGGCCTACAAACACCTAGTTTCTATATGTGAACAATTCATTATATGAGAGCTTGAGGATAACCTGCTGGTTCAGCAAGGGACATACAGCTTATATAATTGACAAAAAAAGTGTTATTGAACTAAATCAGCACATTTGTCCCATTAATATGCAAGGCATCAGACATATAACTTTGGGATCAAGGAATTAAATTCCGCTAGCAGCTACACTTGTTTTAGAAATTATTTATCAGTTACCATTTTGCCTGTTATTTTAGCAGTGCCATGCTAGGTGTGAGTGATAGTTTCATTCACAACCACAAGTACATCTCAAATGAAAGAGGTCACGTTGCCTCTTCAGTGTAAGAATCACTCATTAATATGCCAGAGAAATCCTGGCAATAAAATTGCAGAAGATGGTCATTGTAGTGATTCATTTCTTACTCAGTTGAATAAGCGGATGCTCTCTAGCATAATATTGCATTATACCCAAAAGAAGTTAGCCCAAGGACTAGTCGCCCCTGCATGTTCCATCTTCGCATTAAAAAGCACTGCACTTCATTCTCTGGAGAAAACCAAGTCAAATATATTATAAGTTCTCTATGATGTGACCTAGCAGAATCTAAAATCCCAAATACCGATAAAACTTTCACTAAGCAGGGGATGGAGGATACCAAAATGACAAATCAAAGGAATCTTTGGCTATAATCCTTTGAAAAGTATTTTGCTAAAACCTGTTATAAATGTCTGTGCTGTATCTGCTCAAAAATTCAATCAGGCCTTTCTTGCTTTCTGGTAACCTGCAGACTTCATTTAAATCCTACTACTAGATAGGTGTCATATATAACCTGCTCGCTCTCTCTTCTACCTTCTCTTCTTCATGTGACAGAAGCTTCCAGCCCTGACACCAAACACAGACATAGCAGGAACAAAATAGCATTCTAAACAGAATAAATGCCTCACAGATCATTCAATTTCCAAATGGAGCACGTGCAGCCACCTTTCCATCTTTGCCACCAGTCCCTGTGGCAATATCTGGGCTGTATTAGGCAGGGCATTGCCAGCAGGTCGAAGGAGGTGATCCTTCTTCTCCATCCTTCCGCTCAATCTCAGTGAGGCTACACCTGGAGTGCTGGGTCCAGTTCTAGGCTCCCCAGTACAAGTGAGACATTGTACTACTACAGGGAGTCCAACAAAGGGCCACTAGGATGATTAAAGCATCTAGGATGACTGAAGCACCCATTTCTCATAAATATGAGAGCTGAGAGAGCTGGGACTGTTCAGCCTGGGGAAAAGAAAGCTCAGACAGTATCCTATCAATATATGTATATGTATAAATATGTATAAATATATGCCACTTAAGCATATGAGGGGAGGAAAAAAAAAAAAAAAAAAACACGTTGCCCAGAGAGGATGTGGAACCTGCATCCTCTGAGATACTCAAAATTCAACCGGACATTGTCCTGGGGCAAGCCTGGTTTAGGTGACCCTGGTGCAGCAGGAAGGGAAGACCAGATGATCATAGAACCACAGAATACCTAAGGTTGGAAGGGACCTCTAGAGGTCATCTAGTCCACTCCCCCTGCACACGCAGGGCCACCTAGAACACATGGAACAGGACCGCCTCCAAGTGGGTCTTGAAGATCTCCAGAGAAGGAGACTCACAACCTCTCTGGGCAGCCTGTTCCAGTGCTCTGCCACCCTCGCTGTCAGGAAATTTTTCCTTAAGTTCCTGTGGAAACTTCTCCAGAGGAAGATTTTTTTTTTTTTTTTTTTTTTTGAGTATGTGTACATGAACAGTTTGGCACACAGTCTTCTAAGGTGAAAACCCATACCGGGCAAAGAGCAGGGAGAACACACTGGTGTTGAAGTACTGAATGCCTTCAAAGTGAAGCCAAGCAGACCTGGATCACCAGGATTTTACAAAGTGTAAAGCATTGCTAAAAGTTTGAAAAAGTCAGCTCAATCTGGCAGTTAGGAATAAGGGAAGACATTACCACTCAAACAATTAACTCTTTTCAAGGCACAAGCAGTTTCTGGTCCTCTAATTACTAGTTTATAACTCTAGCTTATACAAAGTATTATAAAGAAAAAAGTATTAATAGACAAGGTAAATATTATATATAAATATATATAAAAACTACCTGATAGCCAAAGGTGTTGTTCTGTGATCCATGTCGTGGGACTCCAGGATTTTCACATGTTGTGCGAGTAGGTTCTTAAAGATATAGATAGATGAAATAACAATATTTTAGTAAAAAAAAAAAAAACTTTACAAAATTATTTTTCCCCAACAACATTCAGTAAGCTAAAGATTCAAAAATAAGGTGCTTTGATTTCTACAAATATAGAATAGCACATGATACTTCAAAAAAGCTGAAAACTACTAGATTGCCTGGGCAGATAAAGAACAGTAAGAATTCAAGAAATTTCAGTGTTATGGATGTACACTTTACCTATACATCGAGGAGAGGATCCACTCCACGTGCCATCTGCTTGGCAAATTCTAGTGCTGGAGCCAACCAAAATAAAAGGAGGATTGCAGCTGAAAGAGACTTCTGACTGATAGATGAAGCTCTTGCCTTCTCTTTTCCCCTGAGCAGGTACTCCAGGGTCACCACAAAACTTTGCTATAAGAAAAGACATTTATCTATAAGAAAAGGCATTTATCACTTATTAAAATATATAAAAATAACACATGAACTCAGTCAAGTAGTTATTCCAAGTTTTATTATTAACAATAAATAAATACAGAAGCATCTGATATCAATTGAACGAGAGACTAGAGACCTAAGCATGCTTCAATGTCCAATAGTTTTGCTAGCTGATCAAAAATGCTAAGTAGCAAGATTGGTCAGTAGCTTGAAGCTGACCCTTCATCCATGTAAGAGTCTTTTTTATTTTTTTTTTTTAAAGCACAAATTAGCAATATTTCATCTCTGTCCCAATTCCTCAAGCATCAGTCTGGAAACTTTCCTGTAGAGGATAATTTCTTACCACCTCCTCCTTCACTGAGGGATAGGATTTGGTGTTTACATAAGTACAACACTTGAAAGTAATTACAGATAATGAGAGAAAGTGCACATGAGTGCACCATATACATAAAACGCTAAACAAGAATTTCAGCAGAAGCAATCTAAAAGTCAAACATTAATAAGCTTTTATTGGCAGAGATAAATTTGCCTTTAAGAACATATTCTTTGATTAGTATTTTTACTTTAAATCTAACTCCTGGGAGATTCTTTATGTCTGTAACGCAGCAGAAAGAACTAGGTGCACTGTTAACAAATTTACTGGCCTCCTTCTGCCATATAAATTACTGAATATCGTCATAAGCTGGATTCTGAATAATTGATTCAGGAAATGTAATCAGCTATGGTAAATCCTGTGCCATCAGATTACATTATTCCTTGACACACCATGAATTCCAATATGGTACAGTCTAATTATATGTCAACCAGAAAATATTATAATAAAAATGAAAAAAAATATAGAAATGTGCATAAAGACATGTGTAACATAGCAGAAATTTCAGCTCAATATTCCTCCACAAACAAAATTTAAATTACAATCATTTCTCAAAGTACATTTCTAATTCTTCTATCTTTGTTACTCTAGTCTTTAGCCTTCCAAAGTATCTGATCACATGAAATGCTCCTGCTCTCTACCTGTCAGTATGGAGGGTGAATGACTCTACAGGAAAAAGCTTAATCTACAGCAAAACAGAAACATATACAATTTCATGGTTCATAGCAGATGGGATTGTCTGGCTTCCCAAAAGATCTGTGAACTGAGAGTTGTGTTGCAGTGAACCTCATTACTTGAGCTGGTAATGTAGCAAACACTCTGAAGAAAATAAATAAATAAATAACAAACTCACATTAAAATGCTGTTTTGGTGAGCTGGTTAAAATTTTTATAAAAATAAATGAAGTCTATCACTCACTTGTGACAGAGGTATCACCTTTACCCAGTTGTGAAATACCTGCTAACTGCCTTTTATCTAGGTAACCATGGAAACCAGGCACTATAATATTTCACAGTAGTTTTGTCTCCATTACTGAAAGAGGGGACTACAGTATGTACCTACTTACAGCGGACTCAAAGTTCTGTGAGATCTCCTATTCCCAGGGGAAAAGTTTTTCTAAGGATTCTGAGAGCCTTTAGTAAAGGTAAGGCAGTGGAGCTCAGGCACTGAGCTGGGAGGTTACATTAGATTCAAAGGAGCATTAAAGAAAGCAAAAAAAAGTCCTACCACCCTGGAAAATTTCTGATCACTTCACTCAACTTTCCCACCTTCTATAACTTCGTTCCTCAAGGAGGTTTAATTGAGGGATGATAATTAAAACTGCAGCTAAGGTGAAACTACAGGCTTATGCCAGAAGCATTTCCTTTATACCTGCAAGCTTATGAACACTATATTTATTTACTGGTAGAAGATGCTACACCATTAACTGAACAAATTTACTAGACCATAGATATCAAATAGCCCACCAAAAACTTCATCATATTTCATCCTGAACTGTTACTCTATGTCCTCGTTCCACAACAGTAATTCCATGTGCCCCTTGCATATCTTCAGCTAAAGGCTGTGTGGAACCAAGCTGGGAAGTAAATTTCTGATGTCAGGAGCTGCTCAATGATTGCTCATTGAGAATGACTTTCACCAGCTCCCTCATTTCTGCCAGATGGCAGCTAGTTTACGCTCTGTGACAAGCACTGGCTGCCAATTGACTTCTATTGCAAGCTAACGGGTAACCCCTGCACATGAACAGCACTCAGTTAATGTAATCTCTGCATGAAACAACTTTTAACTCCTGGGAAACTGCATTTCTGTGCTAACTACACATTTCAAATTATTTATAAAGGTGGAGCCCGTTTGTGGGGTATATCACAGTATTTCAACATCTAGGATGATAAATAAATGCTACCACAGCAGAAAGGAAAGACAAAAACAAAGAACAATGATGAAAAGCATTTTTCAAGGTCTTAATATCTTAATAAAGTAGATTCTAGAACAACTCCATATAGTGAACTTAGGCAACAAATGATGGATGTCAACTTAATCAAGCAGGCTTCTCAGATGTTAAATATTTTTTCCAAGAAACAAAGTTCTAAACTTGTTCACATTCTTAAATATATAATTTCAGCAGCATTAAAGAGCTATAGCTTATAGTATGAGAATATCTTCTTTTTTTTAAAGACAGAATTAAAGAATCTATATGATATACTTCTATGGAAATAGAATATAAATATGGTCACAGTGAATGAAAGAAATACTGGAAAGGGAAAGAGAAATAACGCAAAGAAAGAGTAAAAGAATTCAAATCAATCTTTGGAAACTGCAATGCCACCAAGATGTAATCATCCTCTTCTAATTAGACCCCCTGCTCGAGAATATTACATTCTTCAGTACAATCAATTGAATGCCTTTCAAAAGCAGCACAATCACTATTAAAAAAAAAATCACTAAAAGAAAAAAAAAAATTCAAGGGCTCCTGCTGGGGACTAGTCAACTAATCCACCTTGCCAATAGACAAATACCCCTGGGACATCAAAGAATTTTTTTTTTTTCATAAATAACGAGCAAATAAAGGACATTACAACAAGATCTTCTCTCTTATATGCAGCTGGATCTAAAATGGCACTTTTGATTTGCTTGGAATTATCTGATATGCATTGCCTGTTTTTTTTTTTTTTTTTTTTTTTTTTTTTTTTTTTTTTTTTTTTTTGGGGCTAAGTTTTAATTAACCTAAACNCTGCTGGGGAAAGTAAAAAAAAAAAAAAAGGGGAACAAAATAAAGAGGAAAAACAATAAAAAAGGTACACTAAAAAAACACAGGAGCCAAAAGGAAATACTTACGCAAGCACTGAGGTACTTCACCACTCCATGTACCATTCCCAACACAAGTCAAAACAGCAGGAAAGGAGAGTTCATAACCTGGAGAGCAGACATAACTAACACTAAAACCCCAATCAAAGTTTGTTCCTTCCAGTCTTCCATTGGAGATCTGGGGAGGTGTTGGGCAGGTAACAGCTGCAATGACATTTGAAATAATTAGGCCCAGCTGCTGTAAATATCCCCAGTGTACACAGTTACTAGAAGAACCATATGTGCTAATTTCACCTTTTTTTGGAGGACAATACAGTGAGGAAATGCTGTCTTCTTCACTGTATTTCTACCACATTACCTGAATTGAACACTTTCAGCTGCTTCCATTTCAGAGACGTGTTATAATGGCTGATTGATAAAGTCTCTTATACAAGAGAGTGAGCTGAATCAAACCAGCAAGGAACACTATGCAAAAAATCACTGCATAAACTATGACATGTACAATATTTAAAATACTCTTGAAGATATATTACAAAATAATTGTGGTTGTCTATTTAGAAAACATTGAGTAAAGCTATTTTTAGTTACACAGGGTAATAACCAAATCATAGAATCATAGAAAGGCTAAGGTTGGAAGAAACCTTTAGAGGTCATCTAGTCCAGCCCCCCTGCACACACAGGGCCGCCTAGAGCACGTGGCACAGGACTGCATCCAAGCGGCTGTTGAAGATCTCCAGAGAAGGAGACTCCACAACCTCTCTGGGCAGCCTGTTCCAGTGCTCTGTCACCCTCACTGTCAGGAAATTTTTCCTTAAGTTTCTGTGGAACTTTTGGTGCTTCAGTTTGTGGCCATTTCCTCTTGTTCTGTCAGTGGCCACTACTGAAAAGAGGCCAGCCCCATCCTCCTCACTGCCTCCCTTGAAGTACTTGTACATACAGATTAGATCCCTCTCAGCCTTCTCTTCTCCAGGCTGAACAGGCCCAGATCTCTCAACCTCTTCTCACAGGGCAGATGTTCCAGGCCCCTGATCATCCTTGCTTTATTCCTGTAAACTAGGCATATTCTAGATATTAATACTTTTTATTTTTATTTGCTTCCTCTCACCAGAAAGCATCCAGCTTCAGGCTGGAGGGAGAAAGCATAAGGATTTGCCTATTCTTGAAAAAAATCAGTACTACTACTTCTAAAAAGATGGCCACAAGAAGTATTTCTGCACAGTCCTTCATTTCCAGAAGAAAAAAAAAAAAAATCCATCCTAAGAAAAAGGGACAAAAAAAGGAACAAAAAAAATTTCTAGGAAAGAGAATTGAAAAGCACCACAGGAGGACACAGCAATAAATGAACATAAATGTGATGAGGATAAAAGGTCCCTTAGCTACAGAATGGAGTAGTAATAGAAAAATGCTAATTGACAGCTAAAGGAAAAAACATCCAAAAGAAAAGAGATGAAAGAAAACACGCATGAATCAGAACAGGGAAAATTGGTAAAAAAGGTACTAGAATGAATGAAAAAGAGAAAGAGAAAAGCAATGAATAAATAGGGAGTGAGGAAAGCACCAGTGGGAGAAAGTGTGCAAACAAAAGAGAAGGAAAGTGAAACCACTTTGACTGAACTAAAAATAAAGGATAGAAAAGAGAGGTCACAGGAATGGAGGAGATGAAATGCTGCATTCATAACCTTTACACTTATGTTCAGTCAGCTGTCATCCCACTAGTTTAAGGAAGTCAGATGTACTAGATCAGGAGCAGGGTGTCTTTGAATGTGATCTCCGGAAGATTCATGAGATACCATTTTTATTATTATGCATTACAGAGAGAGAATCACTCCTATCTGCCTCACAAAGATGTTCTGCAGCATCACTCATCACTGTTTGAGAATTGTGGGTGAAAGCAGGACTATTTTTAGAATAATCTTTTGGTAACCAGGCCCTATTTTTGAGATTCTGAGACTTTGTCATACTTTCATGATGTTTTAATAAAAGCCGAGCAGAAGCAACACAGATAAACCACAGAAACCACAGTAAGTGGTCAAAGTACACCTACATTCTCCGAAAGCTTCTAAAAAAAGCTTTATGTTTTACCTTCTGAGATGAATAGTAAAGGAATAGCCTTATAACAAAGGAAGGAATAGCCTTATTAACAATAAGGAAAGAAGACAGAGAACGATGAAAATAAGCATAGTTCCCAAACTGGCTGGGAGGAAGAACATCGCAAGGCAGAATGCTCCACCTAATGCTTTTTTTTTATCAAAAAGTCAGCCAATACATATATTTCTCAGGTTTTCAGATGGAAGTACATTACAAAAAGCAAGTCAGCAGAAAAAAAAATCAGTGCTTGAAGTTTATATTAAATTGCAGATGTATCCTGTTCAACCAGACAAAGCCGGAAAATCATTTATATCTTCAATAGCATTGAGACAATTATGTATTTATTTTCTAGGCAGTTCATTTTCCAATTATTTTAACTAAATGGTACCAAAGTATCCTGGAACTTTATTTTGACAGTATGAACTAGTTAATATGCATTTCAAATATACTACTGCATATCATATATTTCATTGTAAAGTCCAACATGTGTATGTGGGGGCAGGGGAGGTTAATTCCTAATGCATATTATTGTTTTTTTTTTTTTATCATTACACAGAAACCAGTATGAAATAGCAGGAATCTCTGAGAGCACTAGAGATTCTGTATATGGTTATTCTTTAATATATTTATATAAGCTGTAAATATGTATGGCCTAAAATAGAGAGTGACTCAAAAACTCTAATCAGAGGTTACTCTTCGAGCTGGGTCTTAGCCTTGTGGTCCTTAAAAATTAGAAACTGGAAAGGTGTTAGGGGGAGCACATCATAAATACTTAACCTGTCTTGAGATTTTCTAGGTGTACAGACACTCTTGGAGATAAGGTATTGGTCAAGTGAACTAGTATAGTCATTGTTAGGGAATTTTCTAGAAAGATTAAGAGTTTGCCAAGTATATAATATGATGGTGCTCAAAGGTGCACATCTAATAAAGGAGGGATTAGCAAAAAAACTTAGCATTATGGAGCTATGGGGTAACGCAAAGAAATATGGCTATTAGGAATGTACAGCTGTATATGACCTCAACCTTTCCCAAAAGCTTCTATCTTGTGCTTAATTGGCATGTTTTTATAGATTATGGTATTGGTAAATCACCGTGGTATGACTTAATGCTTTTGAACTTTATTTAGAAACATTAAAAAAAGTAGAAACATTAACAAAAAATAAGTATCTAAACTGTCATTTCCTATTGGCTAATTCAGCAGCTAAGTAATAAACAGTTCTAGAAAGCTACAGAGAACTGTCCAACCTATTAGGTGTCTATAAGCTTATAAAATGAGACAAATAACAAAATGATGAACTCACAGATCTTGTAGCCAAGAAACCAATGCAATATATATTATATTAGATTTTGGGCACTACAGAAATATTTGGATGTCACACTGCAATAAACAGATGATGAAGATGTCATAGAAGTGTCTGACAATCAAAATAAATGTTGTACCTTTGCAAGCTGGGATTACTCCACTCCATGTGCCATTGCTAGTACAAGTGCGAATTAAGGAGCTATTTGATTCCACTGTATATCCAGGTTGGCACATATATGAAACATTTTGTCCAACAACATAATCATCACCATATCTCATACCATTGGCTGGAACTCCTGGATCTCCACAACTGATAACTGCAAACAGATAGTTAAAGAACATATTTAAAAACCTGAATGTGATCTATTTATATATAAAAGGGGAAAAACTTATGGCAAAGTTAAGTATGATACATCTGTTTGTCCTATCAACAGAAGATAAACATATATGTCATCTAAATTATCTGCCAAACACAACATGTGGAGTTATACAGGAGTTACATTTTGGAGAAAATCAATACATCTGTTCAAAACATAGAAGTAATGGACTGTACAATTTTAATCAGTAAAATTTCAAGACCTTAAAATGAAAAGGAAAACTAGCAAAGAAATCAGCCATATGTTACTGTCACTGATACCGATAAATGTTCATATCAGTTTAGAACTTCATAGTTAAGAAAGCAGGTATAAGTGTATCATTTATTTTTCCATGTGTTCATCTTGACAGCCTGGAAAATCTGTGGTATATGTCTACAAAAAAGTCCATCCAGTGACCCAAATTTGGTTCACCTTTACATAAGTCAGCATGCTATGTGAAAAACAGCTTAAATTGTGAATGCTGGCTGGTGGCAAGTAACGGTGCCTTGGAGGTGAATGCTCAAAACTGAACTGAACTCCCAACAGGACTCCCAAGCAGAAGTCTGCTATGCGTAAACTGTAACAGTTATGCAGTTGTTGCAAGTTTTGATAATGCTCAATGAAATCTTCAAATAGCAGAGACAGAACCAGTCTGATCATGCATTGTGCTTCTGCATGTAGACTATTTAGACTAGAAAACTGAGGGCTTTAGGGTCTAGAAAAAAGATGGTGAAGATCATGACTACAGAAAAGAATCTGGAAGTTGTATAAGACCTTTAGGATAGAGAGACTCATGGAGATGAATACTCCAATGCCTAGAGTCCTTGTCAGGTAACAGTTGAGACTGGTAAGTGACAGGAGCAGCACCACAGGAATGGGCATGACTTTGCTCCCCAACGGCCCATGCCAGCAGTGGTCTCCCTGAATGTAACAGGAAAGCTAGTCAGGGAGTGTGTGAAATAATCTAATAGGGTACAACCTGTTACAATTAATTTAATGACCTTTATAATTTGCAATAAAATAATAATTAAACAAAAAACTCTAGTCTCTAACATAAGATTGCCAGGACTGGAAAAGCAGCTGTTTTAAGCTGGAATTAAGGACATATGTACATAAGTATGTTTAAGGATATAAGTACTACAACACAAGTAGAACAAGCTTATTTTATAATCTTAATTTCTGTCTTAATTTGAGTTTCTACAAATGTGTGAAGTGACTGACTATAAAAAACAATTTTTTTTTTTAATTTAAGCAACAGTTATACCTCTGATGATGGAATGTTTTGTCAAAATGATAGGCACAGTCACTTGTCAATGTACTATAACTGTAAAATATGCATACATGCTATTAAAGAATGAACTAGGAAATGTAGTAAAGCAGGAGCAGATGGACTTAGAAATAAACTGTTTCTAAATGCATATTATGAATGTGAGAGAAGATGAAATAGCTTGTTAGCTGACTAACCAAAACAAGCATAAGGTTAATGAAGAGGCCAAACAGAAGATGTTATCTGAGAGAGGGGCAACAGTTCTGACCTAAGAGTCACTGCAAGAAGAATTCTCAAGTGTTCATTTAGAGGTTTTTCTTTGCCTGCCCTCTGCAAGACTAGAATATACTGGAATACCACTAAGTTTTCATGACAAGGAAAAGCAATTGAATGAATGTTTATACCTTATGACATGTCATAAGGTATGAACAAGATTAAAAATATACATTAAGGAAGAATTAATGTATCTCCTGTAACCATACAACTGCCTTAAGATGTGATAACAGACAATGCATTGTATTGTCTTTAAATCAACATATTCTTCATCTGTTAATAGTGCTACAATTTTTAAACATATTATATGCACAGAATTATTTATGAAGCAGATCAAGGCAAATCTGGAATTTCTTTACATACTTGCAATCCGCTTCTACTTTGCTGTCTTTCAGAGGAGAGCAAACCAGAACAAATTCACTGAGTCTTACTTGTGCAGTTTGGCAAGGATCCAGACCATGTTCCATTGGCAGTGCATTGTCTTACAGATGATCCAGAAAGTACGTAGCCTTCCATGCATGAATAAATTACTGAATTAGAGAATGTAGTTCCATCTATACGAAATACTTTTCCATTAGCGGTTGTCCCTGGATTACCACACTGTACAGCTATAAAGTAAAATGTTAAATATGTATAGTTAGTAAAGAAAGCTTTTTAAATAGTAATGATAACTCTAAGGATTATCCAGTTAATATTCCAACTCCTGTTCCCAGGAGTGCTGAGGTGGCAGATACTTCTATTCTGCTGAAATTACAGGTTTCTCTACCTGTTGATAAGGCATGATGTATAGAAAATGGTTGTTTGCATAAATTATCATTTGTTTTTACCTTTTTGTATATAGGAAAAAAACAGCTTATGAACTTAATTTAAAAGATCTTCATGAAAAGAAAGCTAGTTTAACTACAAACTTCAAACTCTAAGGAAAAAAATGCCTCATTTACAATTATAGTTGAAAAAATTGACTCTAGCATATATGAACTATTATACCTTCAAGGCATATTTCTTATCTAATTCAAAGCATCGGACAGATTCAAGTTGTTATTTCATGATCAGATGTAAGCCTAATGTTTCCCCTTTCAAAGTTCATTTTTGAAATCTGAATGTGTCTTGCTTATACGCTTACAAATATACATATTTAATCTATACGACCAAAGCCAGAACAGTATCAATCCCTGTACCACAGTCACACTTCCAAGAGATTCTTAAAATAAAAACAAAAATGAAAAGCATTTTAAAATATAAAACGACAACTTCTAATTCTTTTTCATTAAAGATAAGATCAAAGAATAAAGGAGGAAGTTTGATTTGGCTAAATATATCCCTAGTAAGAGAATAACACACAAACACATACATATATATTTACTTTGTGTCAAAGTTGCAATCACTCACTAGAAAGGATATTACAAAACCAGCTTGTGAACTAAGCTTTTGAAAATTAGATGACTTTCTCATATTGATAACAGTCATATAGCAGATAATAAGAGAATAGGTTCCTAAATTATTTTCTGCTATTCAGAAGCTTTCCTTTCAGAAAGAGAATTGTTGGAAATTATTTCCTATTTTTGAATCAAAATAATTGATCAACCAAATGATTTTCTCTAAATGTGCTGTTAGATCTTTCTTTTATGGTGATATATGTTACTTGATATTTTTATATGAATTTATTCCAAATAATTTTTTTTTTCAGTATTTCATTTTTGGCTGAAAAATAATCATGTGTCAACACTATTAAACAGCAAATAAAATTTGTAAACTGAGCATTTATCTGATTATTTAGCTAATAAAATGCTGACGTCATTTCTGTAAAAGTCAGCTTTTTATCTTTGGAATTCAGACACATTGTAGTTGCAGTTAAAGATTAATAGCTTTTTAAGAGAAAAAAACCTTTCAACAAAAACTGAGTTCTGCAGATATTATCTACTACTTCTTTTTTTCTGCCTAGTTCTTTAAATAGGTACATAGAGTTTGAAGATAACTCAAGATTGAGAAAAAGTACAATATACTTTTTTTTTTTTCTCAAAACTCTAAAAATACACTATTTCTTGGGTAATGTTAAGGTAATATTGGTTTTCTGACAAATATATAAAAAAGTTTTAAAGAGTGTGGGTCTTGTCTGGCTTACCTTTGCACTCAGGTTGTCTTCCTGTCCAGCTTCCATTTGCCATACATGTTCTTTCTTCTGAACCATGGAGAATATATCCAATGTCACAGCTGAAATGTACTGTGCTTTTAATTTTAAAACTGTTCTCTTCCCTAGAACCATGACCTGGGATACCTGGATCACCACAAGAACCTGCTGTATCACCTAGAATTTAAAATGAAAGGATTAGACTAAGTATGAAATATGATATAATGCTTACTGTTACAATACCTTACATTATTACATAATACATCAGTATACTAACACTATAATATTTGAGATCAACTTATTTTTAATCACAATGTTTTTAAAGGTGAGGTAAATCCTATCTTTTTAAAGGTCTTTAAATTAGTAAGTAATAGTAGAAATCACACAGAATCACAGAATGGTTATGGTTGGAAGGGACCTCTAGACAGATCTAGTCCAACCCCCTTGCTCCAGCAGGGTCACCTAAAGCACGTGGCACAGGACGGCATCCAGGTGGGTTTGGAAGATCTCCAGAGAAGGAGACTCCACAACCTCTCTGGGCAGGCTGTTCCAGGGCTCTGTCACCCTCACAGGAAAGTTCTTCCTCATGTGAAGGTGGAACTTCCTGTGTTTTCAACTTACACCAGTTATCCCTTGTCCTGTCACCAGCCACCACTGAGAAGAGTTTGCTCTCATCCTCTTTACATTCTCCCCTCAGGTGAAACAAGCCCCTGTTTCCATGAGCCACGAGAACTTTTAGGAGCCAATTTTATTCCTAACTATGTTATCATTCTTAAACTGACCCCTTTCATTTAAGAAGGATCGAGCAAGCTGAGGCAGTCACAGCTATTACATTACAAACTTTTATAGTAGATATGTGTAGAAAGTATATGGTCTTGTGCATTTCAACACATTTACCATTAGTGAATTATGCAAGTGCATTTAAAAGCTGATTGAGTTCCTTGTTCAAAAGCAGAGACTCTTAAGTTTAGACTTTTTTTTTCTGTTTACCCTCATGATCAAGTGACAGAGATCACTGAAGTACCCTATCAGGTACCCTATCTATACTTCAAAATAGATAAACCACAAAGAGTTACAGCTTCATAAGCCAAACTATAGCAAGGCAAAGAGCATGGCAAGTTTTCAGCAGTCTTTCAGTGTTCAAATGTCCAAGATACTTGGATGACTTGGATGACTTATGATAGTTAAGTTTTAAAATACTGCTACATATAAGTATTCAGGGTAGGGCCCTCTATTCTACGTTTGTACAGTGTACTATAAAGGTTCAGTCTTCAGAAGTGACTTTCTTGGTATTACAACTAAAATACCTTCATTATCAATAAAATTGAAATAGTCTTTTTCCTGTGCAAAGTAGGACAATGAAATCATGTGTACCTAACTACTGCCTAATTTTTAATGCAAAAAAAAAAAAAAGAACAAAAAAAACCTATTATTTGAATATTAAGGTAGTAAACTACTGGCTATTTTTGTTGAAGATTACAAAAATATATTTTGTGAAGGAGGAAAATCACATCCAGAAGCAACATTCCACAGCACCATAACAGAACACCCTCTTTTGACCTCATGCATCATAGTGATTTGAATAAGTGGTTTTCACAGTTGATTACAAACTGCTCTTTATCCACATATGTTACAAGTACTCAGTGGTCATTCAATTTTCATGAAAGGAGGATATCTGGCCCACTTAAGTAAGTGCACAACCAGTGTGGCACCTAAGAGTAATTATGAGTTGCTGCAAATGACATGCATGTGATAACCAAAACTGTGCTTCCAGATGGCAACAGGTATTAGTAGGACACCACAGTTCTCTCTCTCTTGGAGGCATGAAGAAAAGTGCCATATACCAAGAAGAAAACTGATTTAGGGATGATGTGACAAAATTTGGTCATATTATATTAACTCAATTAGTCCTGTCTGGATTCTTGTTTTTGTGAGTCAAGCATTTTGTAATTTTTTTGTTAATATCATAAAACATAATGTCCAAAGTTTGTCTGTATATATGAAATGGGAAAATCAATTATCAAATCTAGTTATGAGAAAGGTTCAGGTACTCAGCAAATCATTTCAAACTTTTAAATGTAGTGTGAGATATTATTACTACTATTACTATTTCTATTTCATAAATTTGTATTGCTAAACTGTGGCTGATATAATCAGTTTATGCCTGAATATACCAAAGAGATGAAGGCAGGAGAAATAAAAGATAATTAGAAGAGAAACAGTCATATTAATGCTTTAGATATCCTTTTTTAATTATTATTAATGCTTTAAATATCCCAAGGGCAAGTGCAAGGTCTTGCGCCTGGGGAGGAATAAGCCCATGCATCAGTACAGGCTGGGGACTGACCTTCTGAGAGCAGCTCTGCAGAGAAGGACCTGGGTGCCATGGTGGATGACAAATTGACTGAGGCAGCAATGTGGCCAAGAGGCCAACAGGATCCTGGGGTGCATTAAGAAGAGCATCTCCAGCAGGTTGAGGGAGGTGATCCTCCTGCTCTACTCAGCAGCCCTGTTGAGGCCACATCTGGAGTATTGTGTCCAGTTCTGGGCTCCTCAGTACAAGGGGGATGTGCAAATACTGGAGAGAGTCCAGCGCAGGGCCATAAGGATGATCAAGGCCTGGAACACCTGCCCTATGAGGAAAGCCTGAGAGAGCTGGGGCTGTGCAGCCTGGAGAAGGCTGAGAAGGAATCTAATATAAAGTATGTAAATACTTTAAGGGAGGTAATGAGCAGGATGGGGCCAGCCTCTTCTCAGGGGTGGCCAGCGATAGGATAAGAGGAAATGGCCACAAATTGAAGCAATAAAAGTTCCACAGGAAGTTAAGGAAAAAATTCCAAACAGCAAGGGTGACAGAGCACTGGAACAGGTTGCCAAGAGAGGTTGTGGAATTTCCTCCTCTGGAGATCTTCAAAACCCGCTTGGATGCAATCCTGTGTAACATGCTCTAGGTGACTCTGTGTGTACAGGGGGGTTGGACTAGATGACTTCCAAAGGTTTCTTCCAACCTTAATGATTATATGATTCTATGATCCTTGACTTTTTAATGTCATACTGGCATAACAGTATTGTCAGACTTGCATATCAGTTAGTATTCACCTCTTACTTTTGAATAGTTGCAACTGAAGGTAGAACATATCCCTTATTTTCTTCCTATTTCTTATCTTTGAAGATATTTGAGTACTTTAAATTAAACAAGTCTGAATAAACTCCAACAAAAAGTTTTTTTTTTTTTTTAATCTATGTAACGGAAACCAGATGATAGCAACAACAATAACAACAAACCCCAAATTTATTAAATATGAAGAGAGATAACTTGATTTACTTCTATCAGAATCCATATACGCATATATTCTAATACCAAAAATGACACTTCCAACTCTTCCAAATCTGTGAGACATGGATTTCTATTTTTCACTTGATCTGTGTTGTTAAACAGATTCTAACTGAAGTTGTGAAAGAGAACAGTCCTAAAGTTAAAGGTGATTAGAAAAAATATCTTGACTTTGGTGATGGTTGCTCTTAAAATGATTAGCTTTTTTTCTCTTAAAAGCAAGTATCCTATTTTGAAATAATGCGGAGCCCACTGGGCCTTATTAAAAGGATGGATAGATGATGAATTTAAGATATAACTGAGGTGGTTTCAAGCCAGTAGTTATTTGGCAAGTTAAGAAAATAAGCCCATCATCTTGAAGAGATAATGATGCAGGGTTTCCCTGTGGAAATTAATATACTTACAATGAGCAACATAAAAAGTATGCTCAAAACAAACTAGCTCCCTTCTTGTTCCATTGAATGTGAAATTTCCCATTTGTGCTAAATGTCATTGGGAAAGTTCAGCTTCCCCAAATGATTTTCTTGCTAATTGTTTTTTTTTTTTTTTTCATGTCTCTTAAGATGGTATTTTAGCTACACATAGAATTTTCCAATTTAAAAAAAATCCTCCTGACAAAACCCAAATAATTTCGCAACAGTTTCAGGGCATTCTGTAATTCAAAAATATTACCTGAGCAGTGAGGAAGAGAACCACTCCAGTGTCCATTCAGCTGACACGTACGAGACGACTGTCCTAATAGTGATCGTCTACCTGTGCAGGTATAATGAACAGTAGACCCAAAGGTATACTTATCTCCAGACAGGACCGCATTAGGAGGAACGCCAGGATGGCCACAGTCAATCACTACAATGCATAATTATTGAAGATAAAAAAAGGTTATTATCACTGATCAAACAGTTTGTAGTTATCATATTCAGAATGCTATACGTCAACTTTGTGAAAAAGTGGACCTTTATTGGACTTGGAGGGGGACTTAAAGTATGTCATTAGAAACACAAAATACATTAATGAACAAAAGCTGTAGAACAAATGTTGGCTCAAAAAGACATATAGATACTGTTAGCATAAAGTGGCTAAATATATTTTTATATTTCCATTAAGGTAAGCTTTGTGGAATGAACGCGCACACATGTATGCTGATCTACCTAGACTTCAGAGAAATGGTCCAGGAAGAGGGCACATATAAAAGTCACTGCTGAGGTAAAGAATGCCCAGACTTGCATCTCTGATGGATTGGACCTAAATCATTGATTATGAAGTCCATTAGGTTAAGAAGCAGAATTATGAAATTTTGTTATCAGCTTTAATGTAATACTTATGTACTAGTTTTATCCTGATTTAAGTTCTGAATGCTTAAAATTTTGTATGTTAATGAATAAAATACTTGTTTACATAGTTTTAACCAAGGTGCCTAGGCATCCTCAGTTGATACAAACTGCACAGATTTTGCAGGGAAATCCCAATTATCTCAATTTTATAAATGGTCATGGACTGATTCATTTGTCATCCTGTGCATTTTGATCAGTTATTAATAGTTAGTTTCATATTGTGATTAATTCTAATACTCTCATAATTTTGCCACTCCTGTGATTTCCTCTTACAGATTGCACAGAACAGGTCACAACTATTAGCCTATATATACCTAATTATTCTATCTGTCTTAAATTTCATAAAGCACTTAAGCTTAACACAGAAAATTGGAAAATTTAACACAATATTTTGCGTCCTTTAGTTGTCTCCCAACTTACAGAAAAATCTGATGTTTCTCACAGTCACTTTTTCAAGGACAAAAACTGGCTAAGTGATAGATATTTCACCAACAAGCAAGATAATGCCATTGAAATAATTTTATCAGCCTCTTATTTGCTGTAAATTTTTACAGTAGATAAAAATGTTAATAATAAACAAAATAATAGTGAAACTTCTTTGACTAAGCCAACAGGAAAAACAGGAAGCTATTCAATGAGAGCAATGTGAAAAAAAAAAAAAAGAAAAAAGGAAGAGGTATTAGGATGATTACAGAGAACATAAACCTCTTTTAAGGTTAACAGTTATCATCAACAACTTATAAAGGAGCATACCTTTACATGTAACAACAATAAACAAAAAGACCTAAGAATTCAGAGCAAGGAATAATTTAGAAGGTAACCGAAGTTGTAAGGTTCTGAGAATAGGCAGTTAAAATTCATAAGAAAAATTCACAGACTCTATCGCATGTTTGCTTCTATTTTTTTTTTAATATTTACACTTGTCTTGTGGCATGTGTTCTTGACCAAAGATATTTATGTTATTTATATTTATACATCACAAAAGCTAAAGTGTATATCTGTGAATTCCATAGTATTTACAGTTCCCTAAATCATACACTGTAGTTTGCATCAACACTTCATCCTCTTCTAAAACATCTTCAACAAGATTTTTTTTATCTCTATCAGTAGCTTCATCAGGGTTGAAGATTTAAAAAAGTATACATTGAAGTTTCTTTAATAGTTGACAACTATCCTACCACCTAACTTATAGCTGGGAATGCCTGTATAGTACACATCCTTACTTTCAAGAAAAAAGTCAGGACAAGGTGCTGTGATAGAATTATTGAGAGGACGGCACGTGTGACAGAAAAGCTTGGTTTATGTTATTTGGATTTCCAGCGTGGAGGTGTGGATTTTATGTACTCACATCTCTGCAGTTTAGAAATAACAGATCAAAGCACATATCTCAAAAATATATTGAGAATACTACTTTGCAGTGGAGAATACTGATATGGTGACTGTAATTCTTTGAGGTATATATTCTGAGCAGATCTTTATTTGAGGTACACTTCAAATATAAGGTATTATCTAGCAACATATGCTTAAGTAGCAGGTGCTCCTGAAAGCCTTTAATTCAAAGGGAAAGTAGAAAGACTACCATGACCCAAGCCACCTCTGAATTCTGCTTCTTTCAGCATTTTATAGTAGTTAGGAGAGGAGATCTTGTTGTAGGACAACACACTTTAAAGGAATGCAGTTACTCTACAGGGGAATAGCTTTTTCTATGTAACTGTGTGCCTCTTGAAACCCTCTTCTGGTGTTTCAAAGAAGGTAAGTACTTGGAGCCCAATTACAAAGAGATTGAAATCCAGCTAGGTAAAAAGAAAAATAATTGAACCTAGGTCAAAGAAAAACATCTAGTCTGCTTTCCACTTCTTTTCTATTGCTCTCACAGTGCTAAAACGTGCAGACTGCTGAATGCTGCCTTGTAGATGTCCTAAATGGAAATAATTTTGCAAATCTTTGCAGAAACAGGGCTCTTGTAGACAATTTATGGTAGTTGTATCAGAATAGGTTTTAATAAGTTTTTTGCTTATGAATTTAATGTGGATATTGCTCCGGTTACAATTCATTGACCTCTTTATATAAATGACACAAACCTGAGGGTGCCCTTTCAAAAGTTCTTATTGCACTTCCATTCTCAAAAGCCAGTTTAATATATGGTAAAATCTGTGTTATTCTGATAATTCTGAGTGAAGACTCAGGGTGACAATCACAAAAGGAGACCAAAAAAAAAAAAAAAAGAAGAAGTTTTTGCAGCTTTACCTTCAGTATTTCTTTCTCTTTGGAGGTGTGCTATTCAATATCTATTTGACTTTCTAAAATGATAATGGTATCTTATAATTTAATGTGAAAAAGTTGGAATCTTTGTTATAAGTTTAACTGTGAATTTCAATCAAGCCATTATTCCCATCAGAGATAAGGGCAACTTCCAGAAACAAATGTTTTTAAAGTTAAAAGAAATAAGATTTTTTTTTTTTTTTTGGAGGGATGGGGAGGGAAGGATGGGGGAGAGAATAGCAAAACTGGAGAAATCTCAATTGTTGAAAACTAATAGAGGTGAAATTGAGAAGTATTATCTACAAGACTGAAAAAGTCTATCCACAGTTCCTAAATAAAGGAAGTCTTAACATGTTTTCCCCCTAATCTATACAAAATAATGTTTTCAGCCATTATCGGAGAAATCTTGATCCCGAAACAAAATGCTGGAGGACGTACAGAGGACTGGAAAAGTGAACAATATGAGCAGATTAGAAACCTACAAAATTTTGTGGCTGTATTTATGACAGTTAGAAAGTGCTGTATGAGAAACTAGAAAAAAAAAAAGAAAGAAATAAGAAAAAGCAACAAACAAATAAACAAAAATCTTGCATTTGATGACTACTTAGTGGTTATGTTGCTATGTGATGTTCAGGTACGTTTAGTGTGTGCTAAACTGAGGTTTATGTGTGTGATCCCAAGGACACTTGTGGTGTGACTGGGTGATTCTGATCTTGCTACTGTCCCAAGAGGAGACCAGAAAATGCTATTTTGGCATATCCCTGTAGTTGGCTATTGCAGCTTTGTGTTTCAGTGTGATTGCAGTTAACTATGCAGATATTTAATGGCTAATGGAGGCCATGCACTGGCAGAGTCAATGGGTATGTTTTAAACTCTATATTGTTTCCTAACTGATACACAATGCTATCAAATCACTTTTTCTGGTGCATTCAGAGATGTTCGTCTTTGGTTATTGATTCTTCCAAGAATTCCCTGTTCTTTGCTACAATCAGGAACAAATAGCTGTACTACTTGGACTGCTCTTGAGAGAATCGAGAGACCATCATTATCACACACATGAAAATCTATAAATATGATTAAGTGTAAGTATACACATTATCTACTTACTAATGCATTCAGGTAGAGGCTTGTCCCAGTGACCGTTTGGCTGACAAATTAAAACAGAAGAGCCAAATAAAAAATATCCAGGATTACAGTCATAAAATACCACTGTGCCATACGTGAAATTTCCATGTTCAATTTTACTCTCTCTTATGGAATTTGCAGGAATTCCAGGATCAGAACAATTGACCACTAAAAAGGAAAATAAATAAATAAATAAATAAATAAATCAAACATAGACTTTAGACTCATACAAATACATTATACCAGAACTTCATACATACACTTCACATATGTGCTCCTATAAATAAGAAACTCCTTACATATACTCCTATGGATAAGAAATTTCTGATGCTCTGCTATCCTGATTTTATATATAATGATACTAAACTAGGAAGATCATATGAAATCAGGAGATGACAGATTCAGACCAAACAAAAAGAAGTGTTTCTTCACAGAGTCATGAAGACCTAAAATCTTTGCTACTAAAAATGACTAGACCTAGTAATGGACCTCAGGTTTTAGAGAGAATACCCAAACAAAAGGGCCTTATCTGGAAAACTCTAGTACATGGAACTCTGGACAACTCTAGAAATGTTTTCATTCACTATATACTATAATCTGTATGATTATTCTTCCCTTGACAAAAACTATTGTCCAAAGCTGATTACGGTGCTAGATGTGCCTTTGGTCAGACCCATAGAGCCATTCAAACATCCTCGTGTTCTTATATTAGCATTTTAATAATTAAGCATATATCCGAAATAATAGATGTTTTGAGCTCAAAGACAGATGGTCAATTAGGTAAGAAAGAAATGATGCTGCTAGAACAGGGGAGTATTCACAAATGGATATTTACTCTTAAAAATAACAGAAGTATAATAAAAATATACAGAAGTATAAAAATATACTTCATTGGATGAGAACACTGTTGGAGATTTTTGTATCCTCAACTAGTGTACACTTCAAAAGAACTGAAAAAAACTTTTTTTTTTTTGCTGCTTGCAGCTGACTGGTAACATGAGTATGTCTTTTTAATGAGGTCCTAGAGAGTTTATAGCAGCTTTTCATCTAGTTTTTCAGTGGACTCCTCTAGTCATCACGAAAGCAGTTCTAGAAAACTGTATCTCATGTAAAAATGACTGTCCCTATATTCTGTCCCATATATATATATATACACGTGTGTGTATGTCTCTGTGTGCATACACATGCATACATGTCTGTACATACATATATCAAAATGTGCTAGAAAGCTCTGTAGCTTAAAAAGAAATAAAGCTGTTGCCAGATTCAAGCCAAAACACGTTCTCTTACCTACATTACTCTCTGTAGTTTATGTCTCACCATCTTCTCTCTACTCACCATCCCAAAAATTGGAGTCTGCTTAGGTATGTGCTCCTTCTAGCAGTACTCAGATCCTGATGCCTTAAGACTAGGATGCATAATTTTTTCATGGCAAGAACTAATTTACTGCTTGGGCCTGATAACATTCAATTACAGGCCAAGCTTTTTATTTGCATTGATGGATAGACTTGGTAAGTTTGTTTCTCCTTGAGAAAAATTTGAGCTATATTTCAATTCATTTTCTGTTTTGCCAATAGGAATTACATAATAATTGCACATTCATCTTTAATTTATTAAGTATTAACACTGAATTAAATGAAAATTACTTATTAATTCAACATTGGTCTGATATATTGAAAACCTCACACACAATAGAAGTAGCTCTGAGCATTTCAATAATTTTCAGCAATTATTGTAGCTGGCTAGGAAACAACCTGTTTAGCAGACCTGTGGAGAGAGAGCATAATCATATCAAGTGCATCACTGCATTTATCTTGTGATTGCAAATAAAGCCTTCACAAGGATGTGCAGCCTTTTCTGTAATATTTATTGTACTTTAGGCAGTTTTCAGGTATACAAAGTAGATTCCTTTCACTTTTTCATTTAACTTCAATACAAATAAAAGAAAACAGAATAGAACAAAATCATAATAATCAGAATCGATTTTGCTGCAAAGTACGAACATCTGTAATGATGTTCTGCACAAAGTTCATTCTGTAATTTAAAGTCTTTTCTAAAACTAATATAAGATTTCAGGACTGTGTAAAATGGAAAAACTAATCCTAAATGTGTTTGCTGAATCCCTGATCGTTCGATGACAGTTGCATACCAGATGATAGTTTAATACATTATTGTGCTAGACTATAACACTAAGGTGTTATAGTAGGTGGACTAAAGATGAAATTTATTAATACAGAATGTGTGTTTTATACTGTAAATTGGAAAAAAACCATCAACAAATAACTCTTTTGAAAGCACCCTTATGCATGTAGAACAGACTTATTGAAATATGAGTCATGTTCCGTTAGCATTTTGATACTGATTAGTGACATGATTTTTCAATTTTGTCTTGACAGTGACCCTTTACCTTCAGTTTATTTTTTAACCTTAATTTTATGACTCAGTTGGAAATGGGTTAAGTCCTTGCATTCATACCTTTGCATATGGGAGGTGGATGGCTCCACTGCCTGTTGGCCTGGCACTGGGCTCTCGTTGGCCCTTGCATAACGTACCCAGTGTTACACGAGAACGTCACAACATCGTTGAAGTTGAAACCGTTTCCACTTGTTCTTCCATAAATTGGACTGCCAGGGTGACCACAGCTAACAGCTAGAACACCCAAAAACAAAGAAACAAGACCAAGACAGAAGCATGCTGTTATCGCTTTTCATATTTATGAGTACATGTGAATTGTTATATAATGGTAGGTTTGAAATTGTGAACTACTGAGCACTTTTCCATAAAATAGTTACATTCCTCTAAACTCAGTAAGTGAGGAGTAAGTGAAGAATATGTTGTAGACGTTCAACATTTTGTAGAGTGAAGTACTCACCTTCTAAACATATTGGCAGGGACAAAAGTAAAAAATGAAAAATGAACAATTTTCCTTTTTTTAATGAATGAACCTTGCTTTGTAAAAACTATAAAATAACTTTTAAACTGAATACCATTGCTATACATGTTTCAAGGCAAATTAAGAAAAGTAAAAACTGAAGATTTTGAAAAATCAGAAGAGGAAGTACTTGACTTTCATATCATACAGGCTAAACTCAAAAGGGAGGATTTCAATCTGCTAGCTCCTCAGGAATTATTTCTTACAAATATATCTTATCTGCCTTTTCTGCTTTATCTTTGAGGCATAAAATACTTAAGGAAGCTATAAAGTCATGAGTGGATATATGAAATGTGATAGATTGTGATACAGTTTTATGTTTATACAAAAATTGGCTAGAAAAGGAGAAGCTCCTTTATGATGCCCGCAAAGACTTGATGTTATTAATAAGGAATATTAGTAAGGAAAATCAAACACAAACTCTTTTCCCCAAAATTAATTCAAGTAATGCATAAATCTTTTTTTTTTATTCATTAACAGACTTCAGTAGTTAGCAGAGGAAATATTTGTGATTAATTTAAAATAAAAAGTATAATAGCATAGGAAAATTTGTATAATTATCCACATATTTATCATTTTAGAACTTTTTCTAAATTACTTTTATTATTTTATTAGATCTGATAAACATATGTTCTTTCTTGCTTTATGCAATAAGCTTAGCAATAGTAACTGCAAAAGAAGCCTGTTGATAGAATACAAATGAATTAAAACAACAAAAAAGTTTCAAATAGTTTTTAAAAAACAATTATAGCGTATAGACCAATCACAGTAAATTCTATGAATCAATACATATGTATATATACTAATGCACATGTATATACACTAACAATGCACAGTAGTAATACATCTCCCCATTGTACAAGAGGCATGCTGAATTCAAATGAGAAAAAAAATCAGAATCATTACAATTTAAACATGTTGTCTTCAAAATTCCATTAAAACATATAGAAGAGTCAAACAGATCAGGAAAGGTGATGTGTCTACATTTCATTTGAATACCACATCTCAAGTAGAGCCACTTCTAAAAAAATGCATTGTAACTTTACAGATGGACCCTGTTTATAACAGTAAGCCTTTTGTAAGTCAAATCTTTTTCCCATGTCCTTTTCTGAAATGCTGTATTTCACATTCTCTTGAGTTCAAAAAAGCACTTTCCTATTGTTTAGAGAAAGAAACAATGATTTCTTTTTCTGCTCTTGGCAGATCTGGAAGCAATTATTTTTTGGTTCTAACGCTGACATTAACAATTTAATTTAGAAATTCTTGATTACCCATGTTGTTTCCCCTTTTTTTTTTTTTTTTTTCTTACAGGTTATCTGTAAAGAAGTATATTTCCTAATGTTTACTTGAAACATAAAAAAAGGAATTAATGAACTATTAATAGATCATAAAGTGAAACCGAATAAATAAATAAAAATGACTATAATAAAGTCCTATATAAAACTAGAGCTATGTGGAACAAAGGAATGAAGTGTCATCTGAAACAATGAAGACAGTGAGTAAAAAGGGTAATGAATTAACAGTGGAGCAGCTAGCATGATGATATATTTAGATTTAACTCTTCTTTCTGGCAAGGTTTTCTGCTACAAAAATGTAGCAATATAGCACATTTGAAGGTTGCTAATGCAGTTTCAAAACACTGATTTTACTCAACCTGAATTATTGAACAATGGTTGTAACTCAATTAAGAATCCCTTGAGAACATTCTAACTTTTCTGAAACATATAAAGTGCTTTCTTCTATTACATAATATCATTTAATTGTTTTGTTGATCCAGTTAATACATAAAAGGAATCTCATTAACGGAATGAAAAATTAATGCCAAAAATGCAAAAGGAAAGAAAAAAGAAAACTGTTTCTTGATGCAAACGTTCTCGTCATCAGTCTTGACAGTATCATTCAAACAGAAGTACTTAACTAATTGCTGTGGTTTAAGTAAATGCAAATTACATACTTCCAAAAGCAGCTAAGGGACATATAACCTTTTTTAAATTTGAACACCTGAGTGCCTAAGAGCCATCACTTTTTGAAGAAGATTCACATTCATATTTAAAAAATGGGTATTTAGTATCCAAAAGATGAAGTGGATATTTTAAGCATCAGCATTAAACTTCACGATTTATTTCAGGTGAATGCATACCTTTAAGGATCTACCTTTTTTTTTAAGAAATGAAGCCAAATTCCAAAGCCATGCCTCATCTTGTTCGACAAATTATTCCTGTAGCATAATTTAATATGCGTTGCCATGCTTACTTACGCACACAGGATGGAAGCTGACCAGACCAGTTGTGATCTTGCTGGCATATTCGTACAGAAGAACCAATCAACCGAAAACCAGGACTGCACTGGTATACAACTGTGTCTCTATATCCATAATTTTCTCCAATTATTTGACCGTTGACTATAAGATCTGGAATTCCACAGTGGCCAGCTACAATTTTCAAAATAAATAATAAAAACAAACAAAACTGATGAGTAAATATGCCAGACAACATTTAATTATACCTCCTTAATTAAAACAAGGAAATGTTGAAATGCTTCTAGTTCTGTCTACTAACTTCATTCAAGAGTTTATTTCTATTAACTTGGAGAAAAATACAGAAATACATTTGTATATGTAAGATTTACACTACTACAACTAAAAAATCAGAGAAAAAGAAACAGTGAAACAAATGTCATTTATATTATCAAATTTTCTTTCCAAATATAAGCATTTTCTTTTTATAAAAGTAAAAAAAATCTGCAAAATTCTATCCTAGTTCCATCTGTTCTATTTTGGTTCAAATTAAAATTAGTAAAATAAGGTATTTGCATTAGGCAACTAGGACATTATATATGTATATAAGCAAACATAAATGTAAATCTATATAAATATAAATTTTTTATCAATAAAAACTATTGAGGACATTATAAATATATCCTGACTTATAATGAAAAAAAATATTTTGGATGATTTAATGTTGGATTGTCTTCCAGGGCATTCTTTTTCTCCGACTAAGAGAAATCCCAAAAGACCTGCATGTTTGGCCAAGGTCATCCATGTGACTACCTGCAAATATCCTGTAACTAAAAAAACACTGCTGCCTTGGTCTAAACTCTGTATGCTCAAAATATCTGAAATTTCATTTACACTGCAAAACTAAATACTGATACACTATGAGTGTATATGCATGTGGACACTATGAGTTACTGAGAGTCACAAACACACATTTAACCTAGAGAAAAGATGGGAAAAAAAAAAAGAGAATGAAATGCCATTTCTTGTAGTATATTTCTTAATGAACTCTAGAAAGTCTTTAGGTACTAAACTTCAAAAAATAATGTTGTAATGGAAAGTCCTCTGAGAATATATGAGCTCATGGGGACTGCGATATATGATTTAAGTACTAATGGCAATAACAAGGAAGGAATGTGAGGAATATGAGCAGTTTCAGTTAGTACATTGCAGAAAAAATATTACCAGCCATCTGAGACTCCTGTGCTTCCCTTTTGCCCTCTTTTTCTCTTCCTCCCCCAAAATATCAAAACCCCCAAATATGGGATTGCAACCAAAAAAAGAAATTTAAAAGTAATAGTTTGTTGCCTTTTTGTTTGTTTGTTTGTTTGGAACATTTAGTTCTTATGTAATGTTTAAGGGTTTTCTTTCTTTTATGTTGTGGCTAGAAACTTGTAAAAAAAAATATTGCAAATTTGCAATACAAATGGTAACATCCCTCTTGTTCCCTCCCCACTTGTTATAGTGTTACATGAGGACCAGGCATACTTCAAATCTTTGTCATATTCAAAGAAAAAGCAAGCGTCATAATACATGTTTATAATTTTTTTCACAATCACACTTGATTCTCCAGGAAATTCGTAATTTGGTCAGTTTGTAGTAGATTTTATTCAATGTGCCTCAAAGAGCCCAAGTTCACTATTCTATCACACTGGTATGTTAAGAGGCAGAGTAGTAAAAATTGAGCTCTATCAGAAGGTCAACCAAACAAGTTGTGGTGGTAATGACCATGTTCAGAGGAATCATTTTCTAATTGCAACTAATTAGTTCAAATGTTGATAACAACTACTTGGAATTATTTTTAATGTAATGTTTATTATATTTGTCTATAGAAGATGTTATCTTTTATACAAAGGATGACTACAGTCTAGCTTTCTCCAAAGAATGCTTGATAAATTTACAACACTTGACCTGGCCTTTAGTTAAGATTTCATGTTGTGTTAAAGTAGCAGAGTTGAAGTAGAATACATCACTGGAAAGGACTGACTTCTTAGTTAGAGGAGTTCCTTAGAACTTCTTAGTTCCTTAGTTGAGCAAATAAAACTGGGATAATTTAACATACCAGGTAACCAAGAATAGACTGCAGCTTCTGTTACAGTATATGGACAGCACAAAAACATGCAGCTGGAACAGGTGCAAAATTCACTGTAAATCACCCACAGGTCTTGCTGTAATGTCTAACTTGATCAAATTTAACATTGGGCTTAAAATTCCCATCCTGTTGAGGTACTTCCTGTCAGTGTCATAAACTTCTCAGACGCTAGTTTTAACTCAAAATTTCTCTGTCTGGGTTATATCCACCTACTCTGGAACATCGACTGTATTCCATAACTAATTGTGAAGTATTCATTAGTGTGAAAGCAGAATATATCTTCTAAATAGTAGAGCTTAATTCCATTTCCATGTAACATTTCTAAACTGAAAAAATAATATAGAAAAAATAACATAGAAACCGAACTGTAAGAAGAACATTACAAAAAAAGTAGGTCTGTTAGTTCAAAACTCTGTATCAACTAATAATTAATAATTAATTAAGTTTTAAAGAAATACATATCATTTAATAATAGGATATGACAGACATCTATGACATCTTTCATCTCAATATAAAAAAAAATAAAATTAAAAAAATAGGATTTGTAGGCTTTGTCTTCGTTTTTCACTCTGCTTTGCAGTACAAGTCTTTTTGTTTGAGGCATAAAACAAACAAACAAACAACAAAAATCCAAATGGGTTGAGTCCTATTTGTTTCATTTTCAAAACACCATCTGTCATGTAGGTGCATGTGGTAGCCAGTTAAGTGTGTCTGGCATAGAAAGTGTTTATAATGGTATAAATTGTTCCTGATTAGGGAACCTTTGAGAACATCACTGAAATTTGCTGCAATTTATGAAAGCTGAATAAATTCCCTCAGTTGCAATAAAGTCAGAGGCTCATAAATATTTTTTCAGAAGGCTTTTTTTAAATATTATTATTTATTTGCTTTGTTTTTCCACTTTGTTTCACACATCCACATAACTGGTCTCTGTCACAGGAAATGAAGACTTTTATTGCAATAGTAGCTATGGCTAGTTCTTTGATACCAAGACGAAAAAGAGAAAAGGAGGCGAAAAATCTGAAACAGTGACTATTACTTTTTTCTGTTCAATTTTATGCTATTTCTTATTTCTCGTATAAACAAAACTTTAACAACAACTTTTAGTAGAATTATTCTCTTTTATCATTGTTATCATTTTTCTCTTCAGATATCTGTGGAAAAAAAAATCCAAAGAGATCATTTCAAATTAACAGGTGCATATCCATTTCTTCTATGTCTGCAGCTTTTACAATCATTTCTGCTATTAATTACTTCCATTTTAAATTCTTAAGGAATTTATACCAAATAAAAATATTTCCTCATTCTTATTAAGAAATCTCAAAATGATTTGTTGAAATGCCACTCAATTTGGCTTTTGATACATTTATCTCAGTGTGTGCATATATGCACACCTCTGTGTATATAGAGATATACAGATATTGCACTTGCATAGCTACATTTTGCTTAGGAACTTCCATTGTTTTTGAATATCAAGAGACATACTTATTGTGGAAAGGCATAAAATATCTGCTGTATTCCTTCAGTTGAGTTCAGAGTTGTATACCCAAAACTTGTTTACACTCACTTGCTCATATTTTATGATATTTGTTTTGTCACTTTGGTGACAAGGTTACTCACTGATTACAAGGACTAACAATACACAATTTCACTTCTGCACAAAATAGTGCAAAGCTATAAAGGGATATCATTTTAAAAAACTGTTTTCATTTGGGAAATATTCCATACTTTTCCCAATTGAATCATTAGGGCAGAGGAGTTCTGCTCTGGTATGTTGAAACTGAATAAAATCACAAATCTGCTGTTGTAATAACTACCCTTCATCCAACATAGCTATAAGATGCATCTATCTTTTGCTATGAAATAGCTAAAATAATCTCCTAAAATGCAATCCATTTACAAAATTGGTTAGGATGTAAGCTCCGCAGATGGAATGTTTTCACTGGGGACTGAATGCAAATACTGAATTATGAGTATTATACTGAGAGAGCTTTCTGTAAGTATGAACAAGATCTGACAGAAAAATTAGAGCAGAAAATTAAGATTCCAAAAGATAAGGAAGTAGAAAGTAAAGGATTGTAAATATGATGGGGAGAAGAAACAGGGGTTCAGATTTATTTATTTTTAAATTCCTCTTGTATTCAAGGAACAATTATTCTTCAAATAAATGAGAAAGATAATACTGGTTCTATTGCCAACTTCCACTCCTGTTTAAATGGACCATAAGACATTGAATATTGATTTATCATGAATGAAAGAGTTAATAGTGCTGTTGCTATCTAATGGAGTATAGTTTCTTTATCCCTAAACAATATTCTAATTTTAGGATGAATTACAAGAAAGTATACAACTATTTTAGTCACCTTAGAATGTTATTATAAAGCAAATATATGAAAAATAATCATGTAAGATTTGTGGGGTATATAGGACAGAGAAAGAAGTTCAGACACTGAGATCTACTCTTATTGTCTGAATTTATTAGAATGCAGGAGTGAGAGAAGAATAAAAACCTTCTAAATAAATACAAGTACGTAATAAATATGGGCTTTACTGCAGTAGAGTTACGGATATAGTTAAAGGAAACAAGGAATAAAATTAGAAAATGATAAGAAAAATTCTCAATCATTGATTTATAGAAAATAGGTTATGATAATTCCCACAGGAAAAAAAGAAATCCAAAATCTTCATAGAGCCCTAGTTAAATTCACAGTGAATGCTGCAGTGTAAGGGAAAAATAAGGACTATGATCTTATCAATTTCTACCCTAGCGAAGCTTAAGAAAGATAACCATGGTGAAGTCTTACTTTGTAAGAAATGAAATTAGCCAAAGTACCAGTGAAGGGTATTACTAAAAAGTGAGCATCAAACAAATTACCTAACTACCAAATTACCTAAAATCCAGCCCCCGCAAAGGAAAAGGAATTTAATAACTGATGGTCTGAATCTTTTGAAACTTCAGGTTTTCTGCAGAATGAAGGTTACTCTCTGACATGTGAGGGAAGGAATAAATGAATACAGAGTCTTTACATTAAATGACAAAAACATGTCTATGCTTATTTTAGATGTCAATAATGTCAAACAGCAGTGTAGTACTGAAAGAATTCTGCATATCAATATATTCCTGGAAAAAAAAAAAAAGAGCTTCAGGTTATTATTCAACAACAATGTTAATTATCCTGTCAGGGTTACCTCAACTGAGGAGGGAAGAATTATATGAACCTTATATTTAAATTCTTTTGTCCTCTACAGGGCTTGCATTTCTGATAAAGGTATATTATGTTGTATCCTCCTCCTGTTTGCATACAACTTCTGTAGAAAATTACAGTATTGAAATCAGAGAGAGTCCTGAAAATAGTGTCTTGGGTTTTACTCTTGCTAATTTTAGAAATTCCTCCCTTCTCAGCTGTTCAAACCATGGTAAAACTGAGATGAATGGTTAAGATCTATTGTACCTTTTAAACCCATGACCTAAGTTTTCTGCAGAATTCCTTAAAATGAATAATGAATAATTCTTTAAAGGGAAGACATCCTCCAGCACATTTGAAAGTCTAGTTATTATTATCCTGAGTATTTCATACTGAGAAAGCATGAAAAAATAAATATATAGCTAACTGTAGGAATACTAGGTCAATATCACTGGAAATCCAGATTCACATAGTGTTGGAAAATCTCTAATTAAAAGAATTGTTTAAAAACAGTGAAGAGGAAGAAAAAGACACTTGCTTGTATATTTTTCCTAAAGTTCTTAAGAAGAAAATGCTAGCAGAAAGGCTATTCCTCAGAGGATACATAACAATAGAAAAGTAACCGTTTCAGTGAATGAAAGTTAATAGAGAAATATTTTTAACATAAATACCGAAGTTCCTTTGTCCTTATCTGATAGAAACACAAAGATATAGTCCACTACAAAGTATACATATGTTGCTCTCAAAGATAAGAATGGAAGATATCTTCCGAATATGTAAATTGCATATCTGTAAATACATATTTATTTCAGTTTCTGGATTACTTAATTCACATTTTAATTATCATTTGGAAAAAAATCAGAATACATAATCCAAGCAATTGTAATATCTCTTCAGACCTTTTAATTCAATTATTTCTCCTCTGCACTGGTGCTTTCATTCACCAAGCAAGATACACCTCATAAGCTGTTCCTATATATTTTCATGCTTTTTTTTTTCAGATATGAACTGACTGAAGGTGCTAGAAGACAACTCTTTACGTGTTCTTTGCTCTTCTCCATAAGCACTGATTCACATATTGTGTGTTTGTCAACAGACATGGTTGCAGTGCCCCAGTGATCACAGTTGTTACTTTTACCTTGCTGAACACATTACAGAACTATTGGATAACAAGTCTTCTCACATGCTGCAAGTAATGGGCTGTGTCACAAAAGCCTCATTAGAGTTTGGGAAGGGAACTTGTGCATGAACAAAGTAAAAGGGAATCAAGAAAAGCTGAGCTAAAAATGCTGAGGTTCCAGGTCTTGTCTACATTAGCATTTTATAAGCCCTCCATGTAACTCTTGCATGTGCAGAGCAGTTTTGGTATGGACAAGTTCTGTCCTTTCATAGGACAAACATAAGAAGATGAACCCTAAGTGCCCCAAAAATATGTTCCAACTCCTTTTACACAAAGGGCTCTAAATTAATAACAGGACCTTTCGTTAACTTAAAACTACACGAGTATGTGGAAGATTTAGCTCAGAGGACCGGACTAAATATTGTCCAAGGAAAAATCTCAGAACCATAGGTAATGCAGACAGATATGGGGGGTTCAGCAGCAGTTATTTCAGTCTCATGATCTGCTCCTTTGTACTGGACTATCGGTCAATACAGGCAAAGACACAATGTGAAAGGTCTACTATTTCTCTTAAAAGAGATAGAAGGCATTCCAGAAAACATTGTATTGCAAATATGAATAAATGCTAATACTTAATAGTGTTTAATCAAATTAGATTTCTCTGCTTGCTGTCTCAGCTTACTGTAAACATCTCTAGTATTACTAATATAATCAAAAACTTCCCCAAATATCTTATTGATCAAGTAAACTTAATTCATTATTTCTTTAATTCATATGGATGCTTAGCATTTTATAAAGAACTGTTGAGTTTTCCAAATGAATACTTATACTAAAACAAATATACAAAATATGTGATCATATTTTACTGTTTATTTTTGATTTCACATTCAATATACACTTGGAGAACTGAACAGACGCATCATTGCAGTAACTGCTGATTCTTCCCAGGTCATATCTAGGACATGGCAACAATAATTTTGGTAAATAAAGAAGAGAGAATACCAATTGATTTTTTTTTTATCAGTGTGATTAGAAGTCTGCAGGAATTGAGGAAGAAGAAGGACTTGAGGTAGGTGTAGTCTAACTGAGTTGAAGAAAAAGGAGTCAGACCTCTAAAGAAATATGAAGAGGCTGGAGTATGCTCATGAATCAACCAAGAAGAGAAGTTTAGTTAAGATATGTTTCCTCTAATGGGTTCTGGAATTAGTTGAAGATAATGTATCCTTTCTTATCCTGTTTTTTACATGGTTTTCATTGATGTGATGTCTAAGCATCTTCCAAAAGTTACATTCATTCATACAACTAACACAATTGTGAGAAACCTAATAAAATCAGCTCTCCCACAGATAAGTAAGACACTTGGCAAATTACATTAACAATGACTAAGGCCCCAGGACGAAATATGAATACTTTGGAAAAAGCTAAGAAGCCTGTGGCTGCTTGTAAGTACAAGAAGAATTTGGTCTTACAAAAATGCTATTCGCACACTACATTTTTGTTGTGTAGTTTTACTTTGTTTTTGTAACCAGGTTTTCTGCAACAGAAATGAAAATAATATAGGATACATTTTAAAACCAAAAGTCACCTAAAGAAAATTGATTTAATAACATATGGCTTTCCACCAGATCAACTTCTTTTCACATTGAATATAAAAATTATACAGGTCTCTGAAAAAGTCTATGCATTTCCTCCTGGCAAGTTACATTACCAGAGGGGAAAGGTTAAAAGCTCCCCAGATAACTATGCTATGATCCTCTGATAATACTTCATCTACAGCATCTCATTTGAATTAACAGAACTTCTAAAATAGAGCTAAAGAAGAAATTGAAAAAAGGCAAAACCTCAGGAAACACTGTGAGATTGTATTTCAATCATTTTTTTTGATTAAAAATACAAAAGCACTATGACAAGCACAAACTAATCTATATTTCTGCTCATGTTCTAGATGTTGCCTAACACATAGTTCATGACTGACATAAAAATAAGAAAATAAAAAGAAAATCCTTACAATATTTTTCTAGTTATAAATGTGTATCTTTTATTTGACATTGTTACTCTTATCACTTATTGAAAGTAAACAAAATTATTCTTTTCACATACTAAATATAGCTATTTGTGTTCAAAACTATTTCTTAATAGTGCTCAGGCAAAGTTTAACAGAGATGCCATATAGAAAATTTCCTGGGCATTTGTCAGGAAATTTGCTGACCCTGTTCTCCACACAGTAAATAACTGGGTGACACTTGTCTTATCATTCTCCCCAACTTAAAAATCTAAGAAAATGTAACATGAATATCTTTATTTATTTCTATTTCTATTAAACGTGAAACATAAATAAAAGCCTTGTATTTCCCTCGATTATGTGCTAGGAAAAAATCCAGCTTTAGATATGGAGCTTAATAGGTAAAATTTTTGCTCACTAATTTAGGTTAAGCTTTCCGGAAGATTTGCACCAAAAAAATAAAAGCTGAATTATATAAGGAAAAGTAGTCCAGACACATAAACAGAATTCTGCAAAGGGATTTTAGAATAAGCCTACATATCTTATGTATATAAGATACTTCTGAAAGTCTCAATTTATAGATATTCTTGTATTTTTTCATGTCCAAGCAAGTCACAAGGGACAATATGACTTTCATATTCCATGCTCAAGTCAGAACACTATCATCACTTTTACTTCAACTGAATTTAAAATATCAGTTGTGTACAGAGTTAAAATTGATGTTAAAGTTAGCATGATAATCCAAAATAAGGTATGTAACAGTAACACATTAAAAAGAAGCCCTGAAATTGTTTCACAGAGATAACATTCACATTTTATTCATGAACAACTGGGGGACTAGGGTCTGAGTACTTTATTTAAGTGAAGCTGCCTACTGTGTACAGGGGTTGTCAAATTCTATAAATATCAACTGCATAGTGATTTTTCCTCAGTGATAAAGCTGCAGTGTTCATGTTCAAGTTTCCTCACTAATATTTTATGTTCTATTTGAATTGCACATGTACAGATAATTCTGTAACAGATGAGTTCACATCTTCCGTGCAGTCATTTTGCTAGTGGTAATTATTGAAGCTGACAGTTTTGGAGCCCATCAGACTTGCATGGGTCAACTTCAGAATTATATGCAGCAATACATACAAATGACACAGGTTTTTCATGGAGACTAGATATTGGAAAAACGTATCTAATCTCTTGAAATGAAACTATAGTTTCTTTTCAAAAGAAAAAAGTAATCTATCCACATAAATTTATAAAAGGTAGAATTCTCTCGAAATGCCTGTGACTGAAAGGCTAAAGAAAAGAGACAAATTGATTGCCTTGTTAAAGAAAATAGGCAAGCCTTTACATTATTATCCATACCTAAACATCTGGTTTCAATTCCGCTCCAAAGTCCAGAAGAGAGACACTCCCTTACAGTAGAGCCAACTAGCATATATCCTGAATCACAAGTAAATATAGCTGTAGATCCATATGTGATTTGAGTTCCAATCTTATTTCCATTTGGAGGTGTTGGAAGTTCTCCACAAGAAATAACTTTACAGCAAAAACAAAGCAAAAGTTAGTATTTGAATATCACAAACACACATTCAACAGCATAAAATACTAAAAAATGTTACAGGTTGAAGTACATTGTTTTGTAGAAGAACTGGATGAAAAACTCTATTTACAAAGACTAATATTTCCACAGGAATAATACTCAAAAATTGGGAAAAAAAAGCTATAAAATCAAAACCAAAAATCATTGCTCAGGATGTTATTAACAGTTATTTAATTACCTTGGTTTTGTTTGTATTTTTAAAGCTATTTCAGTATTAATATTGTTAATATTTTGGAAATTACATTTTTATTTCTTTGAAAAGATGTAACTTTTATCTTTTATTTCATACCAAAACACTTGCCCTTCCATTCTCATAATACATTGCAATAATGAATAAACCATTTTCATGGAATTCCTTGCCATGTAGCTACCATATACCTTTAGTAGGTTTATAGGCACAAGGAACTAACTTACTTAAAAATGCAGAAGTGTGTACAGAGGCATTTCCTTGTCACTAAGACTAAGGGATTTTATGTATACACAATAGCCTCCAGGATATACAGGGACTTTGGCTGAGGAAAGTTTCTACATTTCTAAGCAAGCCAAATTAAATATTTTTTATCTGAAATCTACATAGAGGAGGTCAATAGATACAGATGTAGATAGATGGATATAATATGTACTCTATAAGATAGCTATAGCAGGTACTTACTTTGACAGTAAGGCCTCTCATTTCTCCAACTCCAGGTGCCATTAGCAAGACATTCAATAGATGCTGGTCCCAAGCCATAATAGCCTGGATCACAGCTGAAAACTACTTTTGTTTTATACTCATAATGTGAACCATTCACTATTTTCCATCTTCCATGTTCCAGTGTGAAAGAATTGATGCTTGGGCATGTAACAACTTTAAAATTAAAAAACAAACAAACAAACAAAAAAACCACACACAGTTATTTCTGGCTTAGTACACTGAAATTAGGAAAATATGTACAATTATTCATTCAGAAATATATCATAAAGATGAAGACTGAGGGTCTTGAGAAACATCAGTGTTTGAGCATCGTGGTCGTTGTCATGGAATTACCATGCCATTTCTGATCAGTCATGAGAATCTTTACTAAAATGCTAGTCAAATGTTAATTCAAGAATGACTTTCTACCCAAGTAAAGTCTAAGACATTTTGAGTTTGATTTGGGTTGTTGACAGGAAAAATAATATGCATATTCAGGATTGGTTCTCAGCAGAAAAATATTTTCCTCTCATCTTGAATTCTACATGTTCCTCTCACCACAAAAATAAGTAAATAAATAAATTGAATTAAATAAATCTTCTATAACCATTTTTTTTTCTGTCTATTTTTTTCTGTCATTGTTTCTTTAGATAGAGAAAAAGGCATAAGGAATTTATTAATTAAAAAAAAAAGAAAAAAAAGAAAAAAAGTGAAAATCCTATAACTATTATAGGGCAGTCTCCTTCTCCAAAGTTCACTGAGTAAACTCACTTGATAAACTCAGTGAAGCAAGATGATGCAAATCTTAAAGGACATGATTCTTTGTCTGACATTTCTGTGTCATTCTTACGTTTACCTATGTTTTCATATCCCACTTAAAGAACTGAACATGAATTTTCTCTACAATGATGTTCCATGGAGTTTAGCTGATGTATCCAGCCCCTATAATGATGGGCTGGATACAAATAATCAGCAGTAGCTTCACAAAATTGTAAAATACCAGATATTTTGCAATACTAGATAGTGTTTTTTTTTTTTTTTTTTTTTTTTTTTTTTNAACCAGCAAGCATAGGAACTCTCTAAAGAGTTGAGTTTTGCATAAACCTCTGTAACCATAAACTTTGATTTAGCTGAAAATTAATTATCAACTTCAATATACTCTATGATGTGTAGCAACCTTCTTCTGTTGTCACAGAATGCTTCAATATATTTCTGATTAAAATACCTAATGCCACCCATGATTCACAGGTTAAAGCAAACAAGTTGAAAGCTGAAGTAAAGAAAATTTTTGTGTCTTAGATAAACAGAAACAATGTATAGTCAGGTTCTTATTAATTGTAGATTTTTTTTTTTATTTCTTACCTACACAGCGAGGTGTTTTATTGTGATTGCTCCATGTACCATCTGGCTGGCAGACTGCAGTAGTAAGTTCTTTGGATGATAGTCTATACCCATCATTGCAAAAGTAAGTAACACGGGTGCCAACTAAGTAATCTGTGGTTAATATTCCACCGTTTACTGGAGCTTTTGGAATTCCACAAGATATTGCTAATTAAAGAGAAACATAAAATATTTTTATTGGTTGTGCTTATAAGATGCCTCTTCCCTCAGAGGGTTTACACACTGTGGTATCAGGAGCCTACATTCATATCTTTAGCTTATTAATGTGCGTTTTAAACCTAGATTTACTAATTCTCTTTAAATTATGGAAATCTTAAGGGAAAAAATCTCAGGAAGTGTTGGACCATTACATCTTCTTCGGTGGAAGAGGTAGAAATAAGAAGCATAGTTCATAAACTTGCAGCTATCCATTTAAAATGCAGAAGATAATCACAGAACAAGCAATACAGAATATCCAGAAAAAAAATATTATCATCATAGTTGAATGCAGAAACCATAACTAAGACACTAGAAATTTAGTTTGTATTTTTGGTTTCTTCCAGATGCACTATGTAAGCTTTGGCAAGGCACCTATACTAACTTTCAACTTTCTATTTCTCCTCTTGCAAAGCAGAAACAAAGTACTTACTCTTTGTAAATACTTTAAAATTGGTAAACAAAAATGCAAGCAATGTTTCTTTTTTGCTTGTTTGTTTGTTTAATAACATTCAGCAGAGAAAAAGCACAAAGAGAAGATATGACTCTATTTAATACTTTCTCTTTTTTTTGTGTATAAAATAAATACCAAATCTTTTCCACATTTTAACAACATTTTTAACATAGGACAAATCCCACCCCCCAAAAAAGAACTTGTAATTTAGCATTGGAATATCTTACTTTGAAGTGGAATCTTGAATCCTATAGGAGGATTTGTACATAGAAATAACAGGATAAGCCTCTTGGACCTTCTTGCATTATTTATAAACAGTTGGGACAGAGAAAGCCTGCACTTGTTGCCCCTACTGTGAGATGGCCTGAGGCAAGATAAATCTCCCTCATAAGCAATATAACAACAGCATTGAAGGCACTGCACTAAAAGTAATGATGACTGAGATGATAGAGGAAATCACTAGTACTATCACAACTTGCCGAACAGAAGTGATAAAATCAATGTTTAAATAGGCTTAGTTTCCATAAAAAGAAATCACATATGGCATGTGAAATGGAACTGTATTGAAAAGATCCAGGAAAACTATAGTTAGTTTGTTCAGCACTATATCTAAGCAATTATAAAACATATATCTCACAGCTGTCACTATAACTAGTGGCAATTGGAGAAAAGTCCTTTCCGAAGGAAAAGAAAAAATGGTGTTTTAGAAGTAGTCAAGGCTTTGGGAGTGTCATTGGATTCCACTGAATTTCAAGAATATAAAAAAAAAAAATTGAAAAGCTTTCAGTTCACTGATTCTTACTGCAAAGATCAGTACATGAAAGACAGCTCAGACTTTCACTTCTCGCCAGTGCCATAATTTTAAGATCGAGAGAGACAAGTTAACTAAACAGATGGTCAAGGAGAGCCTTCAGTAAACATCTGACATACTACTGCACCTGATAAAACCAAATAAAGCTACAGAGCCCTCCAGACACTAGAATGAAAACATATGACATAAATGGTGTTTATCAGATCTCAAACTTCTCAAGAATTTGGATTAGAGCAATAAACATTGGGTAGACCTCTTCCCTGCAGTCAGGATGTTGACTTTTTTTTTGCCTTTGCTCGTGTAAGCAAAGTGATCATCAAGTCAAACTAATGATATCAACATCTACCTATTGACTCATCTTTTCCTAATCTGTAAATTTGTAAATTGATAGATTTTTATTGGCCAAGTATATCACCTCCTTCCCAAACATATATCTATGATAAAAAGAGCTTTGAGACTAATGCTTTCAGAGTGCAGTCAGCTACCACTAACAACAAAATTTCCAGCAGAGTATTAAAGCTAGAATAGCCCAGAGTGACTATGGTCTTGAGGACCAACAAATGCCATAGCACTACTTGTGTACATACTATCCTTTTTAGCATTCAGCAAAATATACAACTTAGATATTTCATATGCATCTCATAAGTTTCATATTTGCTATAGACATCAATATGATTCCTTCAATATTGAATAGTTTCCATCAGTAACTTGACTAGATCAAACTTGAGCAAGACCATCTATTTAATAGAATCGATTTTGTGGCATGAGAAAAATATATTTTATCCTTGGCCTTAAATTAATGAAAAATAAGATAGGAATCTTTGAAACTTTTATTGACTTAGGATTTCAGAGTTTTGGTATCATTAAAACAGGGATGGATGCATGGATAGACACTACTGTCACATGGCAATTTATTTAAAAACAGACGCCACCTAAAAGTTAAAACAGCAAAGTTTATATTTAATAGTAATTATTGCCACTACTATACTTACATCAGACTTCAAATAAACTGTCTTTTAATTTTTTTCATGTCAGGAAAAGAGTAATTTTCTATTAATTTTGAAAGAGATTTCAGTTAAATGTTGAACTCTTGGATTGAAGCTTTCCTTCTGATTCCTCACTGCTGTACTGAATATTTCCTGCTAAGACATATTTGGGTCTACACCTAATATTAAAAGGCTTTCATGAGGTTGAAGTATTTATCTGGATTTTTCAGCTGAAGTTCTGTAGTGCATGTGATTTGAGGAATGTCTGGTATTATATATACTTAGAGGTTTAGAAATCAAGATTTCTATTCATAGAGGTGAAAGAATGAGAACATTAAAAATATGTTGCTCTAACATAACATTCAATCATGACAAAAAGCAGCAGTGAAAAAGGCTAATGGCATTCATTAGTTACAGGAGGGAATTCAGAGTGATGACTCAATAACTGTACAGATGAAAAATGAAAAACGTAGAGAGAAAGCATTGGTTTAAATAAAGTCAGGAAAACCATCTGCATCTTGAAGAAAAATTGAAATAGCATTGTTAAAACAATGCCAGCTATGCTGATTCTAGAGGCAATATATTAACTCCCAATTTTTGATTCCTTAGATTTCTTATTTTCTATAGGATGACATCAATAACAACTACTGTGAGTTGACTGGTAATCTTTGTTTATGTAAAAGAGACATAAATTAAAATGGGCTGCATTCGTCTTAAAAACATTTTTTCTCAAATTAAAAAAATAATACAAATGCCTCATTTTTCTCTATGTGCACAGTGCTCATCCATCGCAAAAAAGGGGTATGAGAAAGAAGTGGTTAAATTGTCTTTGGTAGTTACACTATAAATTTCAAAATGTGAAGCAGAATAAACTGAAAAGATAAAAAGGTGGTGGGCAATTATAATGACTATATCATAAAGTTCTAAAACCCATGAACCCGTAGTTAAAAGAGCTGGAACTACTTTGCGATGAAGTTGTACTTTATAGAAATAAAAGGAACATGTCTTGGATATGTTCTATTAAAGAACATTAGGGATATTTACAGATAATGTTATCAATGTTTTGACGTCAGAGATGGTATCATATGTCTTCCATATGCAGAATAATTTTCACACTGGCAAGGCAAGGGGAGGCTTAGACACACAAGTAATGCATTGAATCAGGTTATTTCTGAGGGGCTTTTGCAGTAATAATGTTGGCAGGGCATAAATATTATAACCACAAACACTTTCCTCACACAGGAATTGCTAGAAGAATGAAATGGAGTCCCTATCATGTATCAAAGTTAACCCTCATTAAATGAACAATTGTAAATAATTGCTATTAAATTAATATGTATATTAAAATTTACATTACAACAATAGCTAGTCTAAGAGTCTTTGTATGATCAAACATCATGAGGTTACTAAGCATTTAATTCCACTTGTTATTGAAGTATATCTTTGAACAGTACAACTATTTCCAGTACTGAACTCCATTCAATGTACTCTATTATATTGATGGCAATAATCACCTGCCTGTATTTTCATACAGAGGAATGAACATTAAATGGTCACCTCATGTTCACTTTAAGACAGAAATCTGATGGCTTATATGAGAAAAGGAAAAAAAGAGTTTGTAAGTTATAATGACACAATTACCTTGACAAGCAGGGACTGGCACATCCCATGAATAATAACCATATGGAGACTTCCTGCACACAGCAGTACTTTTTCCAACCAGCCGAAAACCTCGATCACAAGCCCAGCGGACCATACTGTTGAGCTGCCCGCCTGTCTGACTGACTATAAAACCATGTGGAGGAGACTCTGGAGTGCTACAATAGAGAGCTTTAAACACAAATATTAAACTAATAAAAGATGCACTTAGGAGCCAGATGACAATTCTTGACAAACTCTTATTGAACTCAGTAGATATCTGATAATGAGATGAGAAATGTATCAACAAAAGTTTTATTTTAATCATGCACTAGTGAAACGCTAAGTATAAATGTAAAAGAACAGAGTCTTCAGGGTTTAGTGCTTTGAGAGGAAGTGAAAGGTGGCAGTTCCCTTCTATAATTACCATTTACCACCTTGTTTTTTAAGACACAGAATTTTAGTCCAATCTCAAAAGTTTCTGCAATATACAAAATGATCTGAAGAAGGAACCATCAAAGGCATCCTACATAGAACCCTTTCTGTTTTTTTTTTCTGATCCTAGCAAAGTTCAAGTTCTATAATTCTGTGAACCTAGAGTGAGCCACCACATGTAAATAAAAGTTTTTAATCATATTTATGAGTGCTATTAAAATGCATATCAAAAACAATAAATCTGTATTTTCTTCTTTGTGATTTATTTACAACCTGAGAAGCCCTACAGAAGTCTTATCTGGATACTACGCAAAAACATAGGCAAAAAAAAGTTTTCAAAATAATATCTAGAAATCTTTATACGAGCAAAAATATCATTGAGAGATATAGTCATCTCTACTTCTTTGGTGTAGGAGGAAATATATTGGTGTTTTCTGCAAGGTGTGGACCACTCATGAGCTGTTATTTTCTGTCTGAGTCTCAATATCCTTGTTACACCGACAGTAAACAGATCATATTAAGAGATTTTTCATCTTATATTTAAAAGATCCAGTGAATTTTATCTAACTATATAATAAACATATTTTAGCTCTCAGAAAATGTGCCATCCTTGAGAAAAAGAGGACACTGATAGTCTACCTTACAAGCTCTTGTACCAAACCGAATTATTTTATTATACTTATTATCTACTGTTTTTTTCCACTTTGTACAGTGAAATTTTGTTAGACCATTAAATTAGTAATTACATTGAAAATGTTCCATAGTTCTTATCTATGATATTTTTTATTCTTTATATTTTGTGTCTTTGGTCATGCTACAAAATTCATGTTCAAATTTTGTGAAATTGCTATGAATTACAACAGATTTAGCCTAGTCTGAGTATGGAGTGCTATTTATCTGCAAAAAATGGATAATTCACAATAATCCAATTAAAATAATGATTTAAGATCAGTCTTTGTTAAGTATCAACTTCACTCACTGTTTTCAAATAGATTTATTTGAATAATAGCACTCTCAAGATTGTTTTTTGATATACCAATTAATCTCTGCTTACACTGTTTGCTGCTTCTTTTGAACTCTGCATTAAAAGTTCATTCTTGACTTGTTGCTACCTTCTCCTCAGACTCACCAGAAATGTTTAAGTTGAACTGCATAAGTTCATGCAACAAGAAGGATGGAGGTGCACTCATGAAAGTAAATGATGATGGGAGCAGAAGGGTGAGATTATCATTCAAAAGTTTTGTTAAGCTATTCTTTAACTAATCTTTAAATCTTTAAAGAGTATGTGGTGTCTACATTTAGATTTACTATTATTACTATTACATAAGATCAGCATCACTGGGTTCATACCCAATTTAAACCAACTGGAAATCCTTTCAGTTGGAGTAACTGATGTCACAAAGCATAGCGTATGTTATCCTTTTCACACAAATAAATATATTCTATGTTGAGATATTTTATATATTTAAAATAATAATAATTTACATACCTACATATCTTATCCTGAAACCTTTTTTATTTGTGCCATGATCCGCTGACCACCGGAGAAACACCTCATGACCATTGCTAGTTATATTTAAAGAAGATGAATAGTCTCCACTTAGAGAAATGAGCAATGGGCTATGACTATTTGGTCCTTGACACAAGCAAAAAAAAAACAGGAGTTACAAAGTTTAAAATCACATGCAGTAAATTAATATACTTTGAATTATGCAATTAATTTAAATTATACAATTAATATACTTTAAATATATATTCCAAGCAAATGGTAAAATAATGGTTAACATTCTATGATAGAGAATGCAGAATGCATTTTTCATTCTGAAAGAGAACTGTTTTTAAACATGACTAATGCAATACTGTCTTGAATCTTGAATCAATATAATCCAACAAATCTTTTTAGCACAACAAACCCAAAGATGGGCTTATTTAACTGATTTTTTACACTTAAATTCATTATGGTATGCATAATGTGATTTAGGAGTGGTAACACAGATGTAATGTAACAATACACATAAAAATATAAAGTATCATCCAAAGTTGTGCATCCTCTAGTTACCATCAAACACCTCAAGTATATCAAATTCCTTTTCTGTCTGGAAGAACTCGAAGAACATGCTGATATTATAACCCTTTTCCACAGTAATGGTCCAAGCACACATCTGCAGATTTGGGTAGCTGTCAGGATAACCAGGACTCAGTATGATTCCTGTTGAATCCAGGCGCATTTCATTGGCTGGACAAAGCACTGTGAAATGGATTAATTGATTAAAAAGAATATATAAGTAAGTCCTCTATTTGTATATGTCATATGATTTGGTTTGGCTTAGTTTTAAATTTCTTCATTGCTCATTTTATTGCCATAAATACAGAAAGCCTGGCATTTAGGAACAAAGCTGGTTGTAGAAAAAATATGTAAATTACCATATATGGTAAAATAAATGTGCAACCTTCAAAAAATTATTGATCCATGACATTTTTCTTCTTTCATTGTCTAGAAGATTTTCTAGAAGATATACTGCTATATATCTTCTTGAAGATATATGATTTCTGAAATATTTTAGGCTGTACTTCAAAATTATTAACTATTCAGAAAATTATTCAGAAAAAGAATCACAGATTTTATTCTTATTCTTATTTTTATTCTTATTCCTGTTACTATTACTATTATTATTACTATAACTATTACTATTACTACTTTTTAGATTGCTACTACCAATAACAATAGTTCCAAGAGATGTTCTGCAATGAAAGCCAACATTGGAGACATTGTATGATCTTTAGTATTCATGCTCTAAATAAACAGTAGTCAATCCCTCCTAAAAGCTCCAAGAACATTGGTATGTCTACAGTGTACAATGCAGTACTATGCCTGTGGCCTAGAAATAGCAGGTATAGTTCAGACTGACATTTCATTGTGACTAATTAGCCCAGACTCTCAACAGGACTGATTGGACAAATAGCACAATTGTGCTAAGGCAACTATCTTGCTTTTGGATCTAGGGAAACCTCATATAGTGCTAATTTATCAGAAAAAAAAAATCACTTCAAATTCTGTTTCTCAGTCTCCATACACAGTGCCATTTTACAAGACGAAGAGGAAAGGATTTCTGAAAATTAAAGAACTCTATCAGTCAAGGCATTAGTGTTCTCTTCCTGAACGTGCTACAGACATTCAGGCTAACTTCAGGATACCTATGTACTGATAAATACACACAGCAGGTCATCATATGATAAGAAGCTTATGAGAAAACGAAGAAAAAAAATCCAAATAACAACCTGGTATATATATTTTTAAATTCTTGAATTTTTAACTCTTCATTATCCTTCAGTTAAGCATAACAGATATATAACTGTTTTGCATATCTTATGTACACAAAATTTACATTAAAAAATCACTTTTTTATAGGATATATGCAATTACTTTAATTACATTTTCACTATACACTACTAATTACAATTTCATTTCTGAAATTGGGAACTCTCAAGTTCAGACAACCTGATGTTTTCCTCCTCCTAAAACAAGGGCAGATTAGTTCCCAGATCAAAAAATCACCAAATGCTTAAGGTTGGAAGGGACCTCTAGACAGCATCTAGTCCAACCCCCCACTCCAGTAGGGACACCCAGAGCACGTGGCACAGGGTGGCGTCCAGGAAGGTTTGGAAGATCTCCAGAGAAGGAGACTCCACAGCCTCTCTGGGCAGCTCTGTCACCCTCACAGTGAAGAAGTTCTTCCTCACATGGAGGTGGAACTTCCTGTATTTCAACGTACACCTGTTATCCCTTGTCCTGACACCGATCACCACAGAGAAGAGCCTGGCCCCATCCTCCTTACAATCACCCCTCAGATACTTGAACATGTTAATCAAATCTCCTCTCAGCCTTCTCTTCTCCAGACTAAACAGGCCCAGATCACTTAGTCTTTCCTCAAAGGACAAATGCTCCACTCCCTTAATTATCTTTGTGCCTCTCTGCTGGACACTCTCTAGAACACCAATGTCCTTCTTGCACGGGGGAGCACAGAACTGGCTCCTCAGGGGCAGCCTCACCAGAGCTGAGTGGAGGGGAAGGATCACCTCCCTCGACCTGCTGCCAACACTCCTCCCGATACAGGCCAGGATCCCATTGGTCTTCTTGGCCAGGAGGGCACATTGCTGATTCATGGTTAACTTGTCAACCAGGACTCCCAAATCCTCTCCACAGAGCTGCTTTCCAGCAGGTCAACTCCCAATCTGTACTGGTGCCTGGGGTTATTGCTCCCCAGGTGCAGGACCCTGCACTTGTCCTTGTTGAACCTCATCAGGTTCCTCTCTGGCCAACTCTCCATCTTGTCTAGGTCTCTCTGAATGGCAGTACAGCCCTCGGGAGTGTCGGCCTCTCCTCCCAGTTTGGTGTCATCTGCAAACTTGCTGAGAGTGCACTCCGTGCCCTCGTCCAAGTCATTGATGAACAAGTCGAACAGCACTGAGCCCAGTACTGACCCTTGCGGGACACCAGTGGCCACAGGCCTCCAACTAGACTCAGCCCCATTTATCACCACCTTCTGGGCTCTGCCATCCAGCCAGTCCTCAATCCACTTTCCTCTCGACTCATCCAGTCCACACTTCCTAAGCTTTCCTATGAGGATGTTATGCTCCCAATGTCGAAAGCCTTGCTGAAGTCAAGGTGGACAACATCCACAGCTCTCCCATCGTCCATCTAGCTGGTCACCTCATCGTAGAAGGCTATCATCAGGTCCGTCTGACATGACTTCCCCTTGGTGAATCCATGCTGACTAGTCCTGATCACCTTCTATTCTTTGACAAACCTAGAGATGATCTCTAGGATGAGCTGCTCCATCATCTTTCCAGGAACGGAGGTGAGGCTGATATGAATTCAGTCATCATTAAGATTACTGAATCTAAGGCATCTGAAGAAGAAACTTAAAGAAAGGAACCCTAAAAATCTCCACTTCTTAATAGCTGACAGCCTTTTTCCCAAATTCAAGCCTAGGGGAGAAGAAAGGGAACTTCCTTTACCCTCGCCTTTTAAAACACCGTTGGGAAAGGCTGGACCCCACAACATGAGAGTGTCTCCTGCAGGGATGAAAGAAGACACTTGTTCCATCCCTGCTGGCTTGTTCAGCAGGTCTTTACTTTTATCTCTTTCCTAAGAGCTGTTTTCTTATTTTCAACACCACAGTCTGCAGTCATTCATCTACCTCCTACAGCTGTGCTGGAAAATATAAAACAAGTCTAACTGTATGAATCGTCAAAGTTCAAGGAGGGATAGAAGACACTAGCATGGTAAATGGATATTTGTGAAAAAAAATAATATCGCTATTGCTGAAATTCAGCAAAATCAGCTTAAAAAGACATAGAGGGTGACAGTGACTTGATTTTAGTTAAGCCATTGGATCTACGCAGTACAATAAACATCAGAACGAAGAGTGTTTGAAGCAGTGAACCTGTATTTGCAAGGTGATCTGTTCAGGCTAATAGACATGATTCTCCTTGATTCTGCCCAGAATTAAAGTTGCTATTTATCTCCTGCTCTTCTGTACTTGAAGTACTGGATTTAGCTTAAGATCTTAGTTTTGTTTTATTATATCAGACAGAAGAGGTTCACTTACACTTTGAACATTTTCTCTTGGACAGGAAGGTACTTCACTGGATAAACTAAATAAAAATAGATGATATTACCATGCTAGAGACATCTTCCAAGATTTGCTTTAATTTCAGGATATATTTATCAATAATATACACTTTATTCAGGGCTGAAAAAATCTTAATAGAAGGCTAAAAATCTGGCATTTATATTCAAAACTAGTACTTATCTGAAAGTGAATTAATAGTCAGCCCCCACATATACAGAAACAAAAATAACGTTTTTTTTTTTTTTTTTTCTCAGAAAGCAATGCTGTCCTATTAAATATGAAAATTAGGTTTTTATTTTGGCTTCTAAGTCATTGGACTTTAGAGAGAGAAAAACAGCTCACAGAAAAGCAAAGAAAGCAATAAAGATCTTCCTTCATAAATAAAACTCAAATAGATAAGAATCTGACCATATATTTTAAAGTGTTTGTCACTTTAAAAATTATAATTTAATTGCTGTTAAAACAAACAAACAACAACCTCGCCCCCCGTGTTAGTCTCTGTTAATAAAGAAGAGATTGGCTTTAACACTTCCTTATACAAGAGAATGATTTCAGTTCATCATTTTATAATGTGGTTGTCAAAACCACCCTGGGCCAGTGATGATTCAGACTTTACCAGATGACAGAAATGATCCCCTCCAGTAGATGAAAGAACTCATCCTCTCAAGCTTTTATATATGCATTTATATATATATATATATATATATATATAAAATTTATATATTATATGTATATATATTTATATATATGTGTGTGCATGAGTGAAAAAAGGAGAGGGGGAGGTCAGGAAGAGCATTGTCTTCTTGCTGCACATGTTTGTTTACAGCTAATTTTGCAATCGCCACATGACACTGCTTTGAAAAGCTTCTTCAGGCCTCAAAGAGGTCCTCTTAGGATCCCTTTCTATGCGTCCCTGATGAGTTGCATAGAGAACTAACAGACCTACAACAAACTCCCCTAGGAATCAGGTAGCTAAGTTATCTTATAGACCCAAAATAATGTAGCTGAGACATAGCTGAGAGTCATCATCCAAGAATTTTCTCAAGCTCCTATAATTATAATGCAAAACCAAGTTTCAATCCTTTTATTCTGAGTCTTTCATTTCATCCTGAAAGTAAAACTGAGTTTCAAGGAAAAGGAAGAGCAAAGCTAGATGCTGGGTATGGGAGATATTCTATTGTAAAAGATGACGACAGTTATTTGCATAAGGTGGTGGAAACTGGTGATTATTTTCTGATCTAAAGGAGAAAACCTACAAGAAATTTTAGAAATTCTTATCCAACACATCAGAAAATCCAAGTCAATATAATTTAAAACGATAATACTGCACCTGAGTGTAGGCTATCCTTTACCAGTAAATACAATCTGAAATTGATTTTGTTTCAGTATATTCTCTTAGTGATATTGGTTGTTGACAATTATGTCTTTGCTGCAACACATTAGATCTAAACATATTTTCATTTAAATTCTATTCAGTAATACTACTCAGATAAAAAAAAAATCTTGAATGTGATTATGAATTTACTTTAAACCAAATTAACAGTTGAAGCAAAATTCAGTAAAAGCTTGGCACTTACTAAAATGTCTAATTTATGCAAAAAGTTAAAGGCAAAAGAAATTAGCTTTATAAAATCTAATACTAAAACATAGTGTGCTTCCTGAAAAATCAATAAGTATATCAATACAAACATGAACCAACAAAAGAACTGTGTTTATTCCTACAGGTTGACTTATGAAGTGAGTTATAATCTGCATAACTGAAATATTATGAAGTAGTATTATAAAGTAGTATGTGAAGCTTATAAATAAACCAGTGCAGTATAGCAAAATCACAAATGATATACATTTCTGTATATAATTTTGCTCCTTCTTATTTCACAAAGCTATCTGTAAGTCTGGGTTTGAACACTGAAATTTAGGTGATGTTTTAAAAATTGTATGTTAAATAAATAACAGATAATTATCTACGTTCCTATCCTAGGTGGCCCAACTGAAAACTCTGAACTGAATATTACAGTAATAATTAAGAGATAGCAATGCTTAAATTTATAATAACTACGCTGAAATTTTTAAAATTATTAAGAAACTGTAACAAATATTATTTGTAAATGCAGTAGATTCACTTACAATTACTTAGCTAATAGACCTTTGATCATGAAATAGACAACAAACCCAGACACTTGCATTTTTCATTTAATAAAATGTAAGCAATTATATTCATTACTAACTGATTTGAGAAAGTACTATAATATTAACATTATAATAAGGTATAACATTAACTGTAAGAGCAGATTGATCATAAGAGAATAGCATAAAAAAGAGCTGGATCAAAAATATTTGTAATTTACAGATATTATACTTTTATGAGGCTGGATATTTGTCTCTTTGTCCTAACTTTGTCCTACTTATAACCACATGTCCTTATTTCTCTCCCTTAATACTTGGATGAAAGAGTCAGAAATCACAGATATGTGTCATCACATTTAATTGAGATTCCAATTTTTGATATAAAGCTTTGAAAGTTTTCCTCCATTCCCTAGTCAGTACTACATAACAGGAAAATTCTCACATTTTACTCAAAAGGTACGACAAAATTCTGCTCTGGCATAACACATCACATCTCAGATTAATTAGAATTTGTTTAAACTGTGAGATGGTGATGGTTGTCAAAACTGTAACCTTGTTTTAACCTTAACAATGAAGTATTGGCATATTTATTCAGAGTTTGCAAGGAAAGGTAGAAAATATAGAGACATGTGCATGTACATACATAAAAACATCATTCTTTAGCATACACCAAATAAAAGTGTAGAACATTCAAATTGCACTTTAAACCAATAATAATTTCATCATCTCGTTCACCCAAACATAAGCTATCTTATAATGAATTTTAAAAAATTTCATATGAATTGTCCTACTGATACATTTTAGAGAAAATGACAGAAATTTCTACATATTTCTTTCAGACATGCATTCACTGTAAAAAACAGCGATAATACTAAAAGTGTTAAAAGGTTTGAAATAGTTTAACTGTGCCATTTTTTGTGAAGATGAAGTAAAGAGTAGTTTTCAGTTGGTCTGAAAAAGAGGAGGACAAACCTTGGCAAGTAGGTGGTGCTCCGTCCATCTGAAGTCTTTCTCCTAGTCGACAGGTCAGAATCTCATTACCAACCAATGTAAAGCCTGGTTGACACTGGTACCTTATTATGTCTCCTGTTTGATAAAAAAAGAATACCATTAAGCAGCAATTATCTAGGACTTCTAACTTTGAAAACATTATTGATTAATGACATACGTAATGGACAAAATGACCTCTAGCATAAACAACTTAGACAGATTAGTTTAAGCAAATGTTGTGGTAAATGAACTTTGTCACACACACTATGTTGCATCTATCACTGCTTTCCACCACAGTGTTACCTGGATAACACGCCTGGCTTTGACTGATGCCAGACAAGCCTGGGCCCATAAAGCTTTAAGTGATATAATTCATTGGATAACTGTTGTAGAACCAAATAAAAAGGCAAGAAAAACTCAGTAATTCGTACCGTCTTATAGGGAAAAATTTTGTAAGAAATACATTTAATTGATGATAAATGAATTTGGCATGGTCAGAATAAGGAATTTTTGTTTGTTTGTTTACTTTTTGTTTTGTTTTTCATTAATGAAGTATTCATGTAGTATTATATAGTCATAAAAGTAAAAATGTTTGTAACTCAGAAGTTTTCACCAGCTTAGTTAGAGAAAAAAAGACAAAAAATATAGGTGAAAGAACAGAATAGAAAAATAAAGGTGACTTTTTTGCCACCAATTATTAACAAATAGATGAAAGTTCAGAATAAATTGATTTTTTTGCCATAATTTAAGCAGAAACATGCAATCAAACATCCCATCATACACAGAGACACAGTGAGGCAAAACAGGACAATATTTCAATATTGAAGGATAGGTGGCTAAGTAATGTTGTCAACATATCTTCTAAATTTAGAACGTCATCCCCTCCTTGGATTCTCCTAAATTTTTTACTCATCTCACAAAACCATAATTTTAACCATACAATATATACCACCAGAAACAATTTTTTTTCTAATCAAAAATTAAGTTTGTTTAAAAAATTCTAACTAGGCGTATTTTGATAATAAAAATAATATTTCATTGCTGTTTCTGATAAAAAATAATTCCAATTGTTTCAGTTGTTATATTTTAATATGTATTAAATGTACTCATGTATTCAAATATTGATATAGATTTCAATCTAAAAGCATTATAGGACTTTTTTTTTAAATGCACTTATTTGGAAAGAAGTTACTGAGAAACATAAATGAGATGATAGCTGAAAGATAGCTATTACTCTGTAGTGAGGAAGAATTGAGGTAGATACTATATTTTCAAATCTAAATATAACAAATTCTAGTCATGATTTGCATGTTGAAAAACAATATATTTCTGTTCATAGTAGTCATGGCTATTGCTTTTACTTTTTCTCACATTACCTATTTCAAATTCATCATCCTCAGTCAAAATTTCAGCATTTGGTATATTTGCTGGAGGTTGGCAGACCCGAAGTTGGTAGGCTATAAAAAGGAAGACAGCACAGTTAATATTATCATACATTCCAGGATTAGTAGAGTCACACAAATGTAACTGTGTGTTACCTTGAGTATTAACTCAAGGTAACAAGATAAAAATAAGCAATTATTTTAGAAATTTTAACAGACTAAAAAAGAAAGAAAACATTAGTATCAGTACTAAAAATGAAAAAGTGAAATGTGAATTAACCTCCTTAAATACCTATTTAATTTTAAAGTCCAAACTCCCTCTATAAATGACCTAGGAAGTCTTAGAAATAGGAAGTCTTGCAAATTTTCTTACTGAGGTAAACATCGAAGAAGTGCAAGAGTTGTTTATTTATTTATTTATTTATTTATTTACTTATGCAATTACTTTCCTTATTTACAAAAGTTATCCTTGATATATTTTTTACTTCTTGAACTCACTCCTCGTAGGTAATGGCTACGGAGCAGACACTTGCTCCATGAGACCCTTCCGAGAGGAGCTAACTTGTCGGCCAGAAGCTGGGTAGTGAAGAGCAAGCCTCAGAGCAGGGAGAGGAAGGCATAAACCTCGCAACACCTTCTCCCATCATACCCAATCCAGTACCTCTGGCCAATAGACACAAGACCGTGGAGGAGGAAGGGCACTCCCTCCTTGTAGCTTGGGTAGGCAAGAATCCCTCTCATCCAAAAACAGGAACACAATCAGAAAGATGAACCCCACATATGGTCATCGCAAGTATGAGGGAGAAAAGGCAGGTTATAGTTGTGAGCGATTCTTTAACTCAGGGCACGGAGGGTCCGATACGTAGGCACGACCTGTTTCAACGTACACCCGTTATCCCTTGTCCTGACACCGATCACCACAGAGAAGAGCCTGGCCCCATCCTCCCTACAATCACCCCTCAGATACTTGAACATGTTAATCAAATCTCCTCTCAGCCTTCTCTTCTCCAGACTAAACAGGCCCAGATCACTTAGTCTTTCCTCAAAGGACAAATGCTCCACTCCCTTAATTATCTTTGTGCCTCTCTGCTGGACACTCTCTAGAACACCAATGTCCTTCTTGCACGGGGGAGCACAGAACTGGCTCCTCAGGGGCAGCCTCACCAGAGCTGAGTGGAGGGGAAGGATCACCTCCCTCGACCTGCTGCCAACACTCCTCCCGATACAGGCCAGGATCCCATTGGTCTTCTTGGCCAGGAGGGCACATTGCTGATTCATGGTTAACTTGTCAACCAGGACTCCCAAATCCTCTCCACAGAGCTGCTTTCCAGCAGGTCAACTCCCAATCTGTACTGGTGCCTGGGGTTATTGCTCCCCAGGTGCAGGACCCTGCACTTGTCCTTGTTGAACCTCATCAGGTTCCTCTCTGGCCAACTCTCCATCTTGTCTAGGTCTCTCTGAATGGCAGTACAGCCCTCGGGAGTGTCGGCCTCTCCTCCCAGTTTGGTGTCATCTGCAAACTTGCTGAGAGTGCACTCCGTGCCCTCGTCCAAGTCATTGATGAACAAGTCGAACAGCACTGAGCCCAGTACTGACCCTTGCGGGACACCAGTGGCCACAGGCCTCCAACTAGACTCAGCCCCATTTATCACCACCTTCTGGGCTCTGCCATCCAGCCAGTCCTCAATCCACTTTCCTCTCGACTCATCCAGTCCACACTTCCTAAGCTTTCCTATGAGGATGTTATGCTCCCAATGTCGAAAGCCTTGCTGAAGTCAAGGTGGACAACATCCACAGCTCTCCCATCGTCCATCTAGCTGGTCACCTCATCGTAGAAGGCTATCATCAGGTCCGTCTGACATGACTTCCCCTTGGTGAATCCATGCTGACTAGTCCTGATCACCTTCTATTCTTTGACAAACCTAGAGATGATCTCTAGGATGAGCTGCTCCATCATCTTTCCAGGAACGGAGGTGAGGCTGATATGAATTCAGTCATCATTAAGATTACTGAATCTAAGGCATCTGAAGAAGAAACTTAAAGAAAGGAACCCTAAAAATCTCCACTTCTTAATAGCTGACAGCCTTTTTCCCAAATTCAAGCCTAGGGGAGAAGAAAGGGAACTTCCTTTACCCTCGCCTTTTAAAACACCGTTGGGAAAGGCTGGAAGAAGAAAGAAATGTTGTAAGCAGTGAGGAGATATGATTCTGGAATCCTCTTTTTTTACGGAGAATCCTATGAAAATGTTCCTTCTTTTGCTTGAATATTAGTAAGTTTAATGTGGTTAAGAAATTAGTCTATTTTAGTCACTCATATTCCAGACATTCACATTACCTAATGTTGGTCATTCATACTAATGATAGTAATTCTTTGAAAAGTAATGAAGATATTTTTTCTAAGTTTTATTCCAACACTAATCAGTATGGACAGTGGAAAAAAAATTATTTGTCACACTCACCATGATAACTAAGTACAAAGAAGCCACTGGTAGTAAAGTCACTGTGGAACTTGATCAGAACTTGATTGGAAGTGCTGTAGACTGATTCTAATGCAGTGTTGCCACTGAATTGTCCAATTTGAGGAGAAGTTTGGTCTGGTCCGTCCCTAAAGAAAAAAGATAAACTATGAAAAATTTATATATAAAAAAAGGGATATTGAAGAAAATGTTCTCAGAGAAGAGGGATTATGTGTTTGTCCAAGCGGCATGTGTTTTTTATTAAAAATAGTCAACTTTCTCTAGGTTACTCTGAAATCTTAAAAAAAAAAAAAATTAAATCAGATAAAATAGCTCAAGGAGGGCAACTCTTCTGAAATACAGTAGTAGACTGATGTATAAGAATTACTTACTTACAGAGACATCAAAAATTATTAAAATTCCAAATTCTCTTTTTTTTTTTTCTAAAAAAATTGTAGTGATTTCATTATGGTTGGGTTTGTGATACTGCTTCCTCATATTGCCATGAACCCTCCTCAGATATTAAGAAGAAGTAAACCTCCTACAGTTCATTTGTGCTAGCTTTTGGATTTTGTTATTACTAGAAAAAGTAATACATGAATACCATTATATTTTAAAATATGTTGGCTGAATATTGGCTTTATTAAAAATAAAAATGCATATTCTCTACTTAGTACAAGAGTCTACTTGAAATCTGTTGAAGAATCTACTTGAAATTCTACTTGTGAAAACCAAATTTACTTATAATTTTTATTTTAAGGATTTTACTTTCAGAAAGTGTCAACTGATAGATCTTTTTATCTAGCTTCACAATTAAAGAAGCTGCATGAAGAAAATGTTGCTGTATTCTTTTTATTGATATTGAAGGACATCATAATGCAACTACTTATTATCACTGTTTTCTTAAGTGTAGTTACTTCTTTTTGTTGCTGACAGTCTGTCTTATCTCAGTGTACTCTTCTTGATTAATAAACTGGTAAGACACGCTATTATTGTTTTCAAATGCTTAAAACAATGTTTAGGCAAATTCACATCCAGTGAAAACTAGAGAATAATGCATTGGGAAAGAGGAAATATTGCAAATCACTCATTGTCACTCAACAAAACAACAAATGTCACGGGAGAAATTGCAAAGATATTCTTTCTAATCGCTATTTTGCTACATAGTGTCACAAGAAGATTAAAAAAATGCCAATAGTGTTTTCTTACCAGACAGTTATGAAATCATATATTGGCTCTGTTTGGAGAACTGTGAAATTGATGTAGATTCCATTCCCAGGTGGTACTCTTACAAGCCAGAAGCAGTCTTGAAAGTTTGGATACTCATCAGGGTATCCTGGAGAATATATGGTGCCATTCATTGCAGTTATATTTCCTCCACAGAGAGCTATAAAAAAGACATTAATTTTCAAAAGCATTAAATGCTTTTTGCATTCTTCATAGACTGCCTGAAATCTGTACTTTAAAACACATTCACTACACTGTAACTACATTGTGTTAAACACCATCACTGCTTGGAAAATGAAAATTTTACTGAGTTTTTGCAGTCAGAAGTCCACTTCTGACAAATAGCTGAAATCTTTTTGTTTTGCTTTGCTTTAAGAGTAATTCTAACAGTATAAAGACAATCTGAAATGCATCTAAAGTAATATTTAGACATTGAGTTAACTCAGTGACTGCACAAGTGCAGGCAATAACATACTTTGTTATAGCTTTGTTTAAATGCCATCTACAAATTAGCAACAAAACATAAGTTTACTGTCATTATTGTCACAAGAAAGTACCCAAACAGAATTATCAGGTGAGAGAAGAGATATGTGTTTTCTAAGAGAAATACTAAGAGATAGAGACTTTCTTTCTGAAAAGTGTGGTAATTTTAAACGTCATTCAGTGCAAGACTCGACATAAAGGTTTTCAACATTGATTGCTGTGCCTTTCAGACAAACCACTACTCTGTGATTTTCTCTACAGATGTTTCAGATGCCTGTTGAATGAAAGTATGTATCCTTTTTATAGCACTCTAGTCAAACATTAAAAAATATGTAAATTAATGAAAAAATAGTATATTTTAATGCCTTTCATAAATATTAAAACATGTAGAAACTACTTCAGATAGCATTGACTGTAGTATAGTTCTATTTAATACCATCTTTGATTTTTTTTTTCAACTGATAAGACAGAAGATAAGTGACCAGAGTTGGGAAAATCAAGTGCTGAATCCATTTTTCCTGAGTCAGCACAGAGCTTTTGCTCTAGAGCACTACCTCAATCAAAAAAGCGACTCCATATTTCAGACTAATATTTCAGAAGTTAAAATCTTCTAGAAATATATTTACTCTCTGATCTCAGTCTTCGGGGACTTCATACTTCCATGAAACTTACATGAAATTTTTAGCTTTTCNAAAAGCAAAATTGCATACCTCCTATGCAAAGACTACATTATAAAGGAATAGTCTATTTAAACTGAAAAGCTGAAAGAAATTAGCTGTTTTTTGGAAGAGTTACAGATAACTGTGAACCTTGTGAAGGGTTCTTTGGGTCACTCAGTACATACCTTCACATCTAGGCAGAGGGTGATTCCAGTTACGGCTAATGCCATGAAGACAAGTCAGAGCTGAATTTCCAATTAGGGTGTATCCAGGAAAACATTCAAATGAAACAGTTTGTCCCACAGTAAAGTCATTCCCAATAACAAAACCATTACGAAATGGCCGAGGATCAGGACAGCTTTGTAGCTGATATGCTGAAATAAATTATAATAATAGGAAAATAACAGTAAAATACAAATTCTGATTATATTTAAAAAAAAAAGTAAAAGAAGAATTTTACAGATATTACATATCTCTCAAGTTCCATCACAGTGGCAATCAAAGTCCTATACCAGGAAAGCATAGAAATATTTCAGCAGTAATTCTGGAAATATCCTTAAAAAATATTTTAGCATTCCATATTTCATAGAGGAATTATTATAAAAGTTTAAATAGACAGGCCTTCTATACTTCGAAAGTATACAGACACAGAAAAAAAATACAGGCTAAAGAGTTCTGAAACAGAGTCCCTTTGAAGACAAAAATAAAACCAGCTTCTTTAATTTATCTTTTAATTTTAGCAACTATAGCATATAAGTACAGCATACTCCATTAGAGGAGACAAGAGAGTAAAAAGAGAATAGACTCCTTTTTTTCATAGGTCTTCAAAAACATAGGCTTCTGACTAGCTTTTTTAGGACTGCAAATTGCTTCTGAGTGTAATACACCTTCATTAAAATTGAGTCAGGCACAAAAAAATGAAAAGGTTAAAGAGGAGCCCTTCAACCAGAATCAGGCGGGGGAAACTCATGTGAGAAGTTTTTCTTCAGAAAAACTGATGTGGAGCCATGACAGCCATGAGACCATGTGTAATTTTACCTCCAAATAAAAGCAGCAGAAAAACAAACAGCAATTTTGCAATGAACAGGGAAGGCAATCAGATCACCTGCAATGCAAGTGGATTGGTGCATGTAGTATAAAGGAACAAAATACACAGAAAATTAAGTATTTTTACATCAATGTCTAAAATATAATATGTGGAACTTAGAATGCCAGTCAACCACTCTGATGTGAAAAGCATCTCACAGAGCAATGTTGCCTGGGCTGCAGTACTGCTGGGCAACTTTACAGGAATGGTAAGGTACGGATTTCCAGGTGGGCAGCAACACTATGTGTAAAGAATTGTATAAAGTTTTATATTAGAAAGTTATTAGTAGAAAAAAAAAGAAAAAAAAAACAAGCACAGCTGAGTTACTTATTAGTGGAAAATAAAGTTCTAGCAATATAAATGTATTATTAACTCCAACCACATAACAAAGAAAATTAAAGTGAACAGGAAATGTTAAGATTAGAAAAGCTGAAAATATGGGACAGGTAATAGTAATGTGCAGCCCAGATATCCACATTATGGTAACATGAAGAAATCAAATTTTTAATATAGGAAACATTGAGGGAAATATAAAAGTGTAATTCAGAATAAAAATCTATGAGAGTGGCCCAAAAACTGACTCAGTAAGAAATCTAGGGAAGTTACCATAGGGAAAAGACTGGGATTTAAAAAATGAAAGGTCTGCCTTTTCCAAGTCTAATAAAACATAGTAGGTCAAATACAAACAGAAAATTAACCGGGTAAAAATATAATTTGAAAAATCAGAAGGTCCTGGAGATACTCCCAAACAAGAAACAATGTTTGTAATACACATGTCTTAGGGTACTAGAAGCAAATACAAAAATATAATAGACTAAACAGACAGGGCAAAAGATCACGAGCAGATGGCATTCATCCAGAACTTCTGAACCAAGGTGTATATCCTATGACTTCAGAGGGCCAGTGGTTTGTCAAGGTAAATATCATCTATAATAAGAGGTTTAGAAGGGATCCTTGAAATTACAGATCAGTGAGTCAGACTTCATTTATTGGTAATATGGTAGAGTCAGAGAATAGTATCACTGAGTGCATGGATAAGAGGTAAGAGATAGCAGAGCTCTATAAAGGGGAGCTCTTCATCACTAATTTCTGTTGTTTTATAAAGGTGTTAATAAAAACAGGCACAAAGGTAATCCAATGGACACAAAACACTTTCAAAATGTTTTTTGACAAGGTTCCACAGAAAGGATATTAAAAATCTGAGCTGCCACAGAACTGGCAAAAAAGTTCTTTAAAGGAACGAAGGTTGGTTAAAGTGAAGGATAGGTCATTTCTCAGAATTGAGAAGTCATCCACAGGTTACTTAATGGATTATTACTGAACAGTTTTGTTCAAAATCTTCATTAGTAATCTGAGTAAGAGATTAAGCAGTGTAATTTCCAAGTCTGAAGATGGTGCTAAGCTCTTATGAGCAGTAAAATGCTGTCAGTGAGGAATTCCAGGAGGACCTCACAAAATTAGGTCTGCAAAAAGCTGCCAGATGAGCTTCAACATAGATAAATAAAATTTAATCCCTTGCATAAATCATCCATGCCTTTGCATGGCTGAACACAGACCTGACAGTCCTTTCTTCATGCTTCAGGAAAGAGATTTCAGAGTTATTAGTTCAACTTTTCTGAAACCAATGCAATATGCAAAGGCAGTCAAAAAGGTAAAAAAAAATGCTGGGTGTGATCAGAAAATAAATATTGAAATCAATATAATAGGTGTAATTTTGCTGTTATATAAAACCTTGATGTGCCTGCATTGTGAATATTGTGTACATTTCTGGTTGCTGAATCACAAGAATGATAGTGGACTTGATCACTAAAGTGAACGAGGAATGGAAGCAGCTACTTTGCAAGGAGATACAAAAAACTTGGGCCTCTGCAGTTTAGAGAGTAGAAGACTCAGGGGAATATGACTTTTGTAGAGTTTATTCTACAAATTTGTTGTCACAGCAGGCAAAAATAAAAAAAAGAAAAAAAAAAAGCTATGTCAAATTCAGGGACTACAGGTAGACACAGGGAGTGCAAAAAGGCTTGAGAAGTGCTGTACACTGTAATATTTCTACCACAACCACTGTGGATGCTAGGGGAGTATACGAGTAATAGAACACAGAAAACAGCTAGCGATCTTCCCACTAACTAGCTAACTTCTTTGTTCCTGAATGGATTTTCCTGTTGCCACTAGGAGATACCATGTTGAGCTAGAAAGAACATTAGTCTAACAGAAAAAGGTTTAAAAACAAATAAATACATAAAAATACATAAAAACGTATATATAATCACACATGTAAATACATACATTTGTTTAAGAAAGGGGAAAAAGAAAACTGACTGCAACTGTACTTCTGATATTTTCATAATTAAAAGGTTCTTTTATCAGCTATGTATCTCAAGAGGTTCTTTCATAAACTATGGACTTTTATAGAGAGGAAGTAAGGTTTGAATATAAGCCACTTCTTTCATCATCTTGGTGATCTATTCCAAGTGATCCCTTCCTATTACAGAACTAAGGACAAATATGTTATAGAAAACCTGCAAAATCTGAAAAGTGCACATAAGGTGTATATTTTGTAAGAACATGTTAGCTCTCAAGTGGTTAGAAACATTGAGAGAAACTTTTTAGAATTCTTTGCTTACAAACAACAGCATCTCCAAAATGGTCACTATTATTATTAATAATATCAATTTTACACATTCTTTTTTCTTTACAGTCTTTCACTGCTGTTCTTATCAGTAGATTGTAAATGTTACTTACTCCTACAAATTAGATAGTATCCCAAATAAGAATTGAATAACATCTTACCAGGCAGTGTAGGTCATAAATTGATTTTTTCTCTAAAAGTTCACAGTTTTTCAGGGACTCATTTCCAGGATGTTATATAGAGTTCAAGTCAATTTGGACTTATTACTGTTGAAAGTTGAATAGAAGATAGCTACCAAGTAAGATCTCTCTAAATCACCCTCTGATGCTATTCATATAATGAAAATAGGTACATTTTAAAATGTTCAGTTGAGCTTTCCCTGTGAACAACAGTGATTTGATTTCTTTGAAATAAATCTGCAATGTCATGAACATGCATGATTTATCAGTCTTCACCAGTTCAGCAGGAGCAAACTGGGTTGAACGGAAAAAAAAAACGGAACGGTTGAGGGGAAATTAATTTATAGATTGAGATAATCTAAGTTGAGATTTCTAGGTTGGGATAATTCTGGAATAGCCTATTCTGATCCAGTGTTCTAAAATAAAATTAAGCTCTTTCCTTTGACAGAACCCAATAAATAAAATTGTGATTCCTTACAATAATCAATATTTATTTTGTAAATACACACAATTTGAACAATATGGCAACCAAATTCAAATATGAGAAATTATCTGTCTGCTTAGATTTCTACTGCTTTTTTAATGAATACATTCTTCCCTTAATCACACATCTCTCTCTGTACAATCTGCACATATAACACTTTAATTTGAAATACACGAGAACTTTTTAATGTTTTTCTTTCAGGAAGGATAAAAAAAGAAATAGCCTTTAAGAGTTACCTTGTTTTCACATAAGAATTTAAAATCTCTCACCTTGGTACACAATATGAAATCCCTGTTTGTTCTGTGAGTAATCACTGTGAAAATACAAGCTTGTTTCATGAGTTGTGCTAAACAGAGAGGCAGGTAACTGAGGACCACTTAGTCTCCCAATAACAGTACTGGTTTCTGTAGATCCACTCCTTACTTCTAAATAATCATGTATGGTCTCCGTTGAAAAATTCACAAATTGCAAATGGACACCTGAAAAATATTGAACAACAACAACAAAAAAAAACACATTGGTATCAATATCAGGAAGGAAAATAAGGTATATATAAATTACATGCTTATAATGTCAGAAAATTAAACATGTGTTATGCTGCAAGATAGAGTCCCAAGGATTCAATGCGAAACACTCTATTACTAATTTTAAGAGAGTGGTGAGATAAGTAATGTGAATACTGAGAAAGTGACTCGATGTAAGGCACTGAACTATAAGTTATTTATAATTACATACTACTTTTTTGGCAAAAATTATTTTTTCTGCTATTTTGGCTAACTTTAACTGCTGAATGTAAAACACATTCAATTTAATTAAAACTTTCCTGTTTTCAATTGCATCCAACAATCTATTAAAAGATAAATGTTTTATTTGCCACGAATAAGACAATGACTAAGTGACTGAGTCCTATCCCAGAAATAGTTGCATTTCGGGGGTACATAAACTGTCATCTATTAGTTTATATCTAGATTTGAATATTTTTATATATATATAATATATATACACAGGCATATAGAAAGCAAATTGTAAATATATATACACATATATACACACATATATGCATATATGTACATTTAGACATATATTATACAATGAAAATGAAGCAAATTATACATACAATATGGATTATGCAAATATAAATATGTATTATTTTAGGCTTTTTAAATAATGATGTTACCTAACCATCATTCATCAATGACTTCCACTAGAAATTAGACACACTGTTCATTTATTTAATTCCCCTCGCACTGTGGCATCTTTGTCAATAGAAATTTCTGATTATTTGGCTCAGGAAATTATTTCCTTAGGAAAAGAAAAGGAGCTTACTATCTAGTAGCAAGTTATCTCTCCAAACCAGATGATAAGTTACAATTATCACTTAACAAGAGAAGGAGGAAATGTTCATCAGCAAAGAAGATATAGGGTTCTTTAAACATTTTCTTAAGATACAAAAAAAAAAGAATTTTTTTTATTTGTCTCAAGTGAACTAGTGCTACTATGGAATGATAATGAGCACTTTTTCATTAAAAAGATGATTGAGCACTGCTGGTGTTTCTGGCAAAGATAATAAACAGGATTTCACGTAACACTGAAAGGAAAGCATATAATGTCAAATTAATTACTGAAAAGTCATGAATAATTTTATAATTATTAAAAAAGCATGCCATTCAACCAGCATACAAAGAAGGAACCCAGGTGCACATGCTCCTACACATGAACCAGAAGTTTTTAAAAGTTTTTATAAAAAAGGGGAAAACTGCAACTTTGAGTAAAGATTTGGTAATGGCGTATACATGGAAACTTATAGAAAATCAACAAGTGGCCAGTGTGTTATCAGGTCCTAAAGTATATGTAAAAAAATAGAAGTAATTATGATAGAGAAATGGGTGCAGTAGACTTAAGAAAGAGCACAAAAATCAAATGACATGATAATTATCAATGTGAAAGGTAACGTAAAAGTAAAGTTTTAGAACTATATGTAATCTGTCTGTTGCGCTTAGAAAAATCGAAGAGGCTACAAGTTCAGAATATGCAATAGTTAACAGAAAACTTGAATTACTTAAGTACAGATGAACTACATTTTTCTCATTGAAACTTCATTTTTGGGATAGTTAATTGTTTCTTAAAGTAAATGATCAGGGATCCCTCAAGAAAAGAACAGTGTCTTTGCTGTTTCATAATCTGGCTTAAAGGTTTTTGTCAAAAAGCTGCCCCACAACAGTGATCATTAGGGACTGAAATGCATCTGGCTGAGTGACTGCTGAAGAGGACCTGCCACCTATGGTAGACTTGATCCGGTGTCTGACAGTTTCAGCTTGAGTGAGGTGATTGACCAGCTTGATAGGGAGGCTTTCAGAGGTTCCTCAAGGGACATTTCTGTGCTCTGATATTTACCTCAGAATTGCAAAGAAGCTTAATGATAAAATAACTGAATTAAATGTGTCTTTATTCTATCTGTAGTGCGAACACCTGCAGAAGATCTGTAGAGGAGCTGGGTGACTGGCAGAGTATGCAACAGCAGCTCCAGAGTGTGCTCCCTGCCCTATGTTCAAAACGCTTCTATGCTGCTTTGACAGCAATGCCTAGTTACTTTGCAGTCAGTAGCTACCCAAGGTTATCATAACTGAGATATAAACACTGCTCTGGTAGATTAAAGATGCCTTCAGGATACAACGATTTGAGTCCGGCTTGCGTGTCAAACCTGTGCATCCAACAGCCTCCCATCAGCAGTCCCTCCACGCAGCTGGTTCCTGGGGTTTCCTCCCAGTTTGGAGTGAAAGTCCTTTCTTAAATCTATTTTGGTTAGCCCCTCACGAACATGAACATCTCTGTATACCTTTCCTGTATACATTTATATACCTGTATACCTTTCTTTCTTACCTTGCAGTCTAAACTTGTTCTAAACTGATACTGTTTTGAGTGAAAATATTTTTGGTAGCTATTTATTTTTGTTGGATTTATAACCTTGCTGAGAGAAATCAAGTCTGTTCAGCTAGAAAATCATGCTTAATACTAATTTAAAAATTCTATCATTATCAGAAAATTGCACTGTGTCTTAAATAAAAAAACGGGCTTTTCTATCATAAGTCCTTTCTGGCATTGATAAACCCTTCAAATGATGTAAAATGATGTTGACCAGGAATAATATTTACAATATTTTAAAACCTATGTTCTGTGTTTGAAGCTAAAAAAGAAGTAAAATTAATCCGTAAAAGGGCACATACCAAAACCAATAGGCAGCCTTATTGTCCATGTGCAATCTAAACTGCTGGGATAGTTGCCAGGAAACCCAGGGCTAAGGATCACTCCACTGAAGTCTGACATGGCACCACCACATTGTGCTGGAAAAACAACAATATTTTTTAAAGGAATAAAAGGGAGCTAAAACTTAATCCAGAAATCTAGGACCATTTTGTAATTAATTCTATAATTATATCAATGCTTATATTTTAAAAATATATGTAGTCATTCTTTGATGACTAAATATACGTAATGAACTAATTTACAAATAAGTACTGTAAAAATGTTTTCATTTGGGGGACACATGCTCCTAAAAAGAGAACAGGTGTTCATTCAGCACTCTGCCTGCATGAAACATTGTTGCAATCAGGTAAATGATACCCATCAGCTTATAGTCACATTGACAGAATTAGTCATGAGCTTATAAAGGAATATCTAAGTAATATAAAGTATTAAACATTCAAACATTCTGTTCTCTGAACATTTCAAGAGGCATTTAAAAACATTGTATTCATATCCTCTCCTGATTTAAAAAGGAAATAAAGTAAATAGACTTGGAAAACATACTTGTATAAGTATTTCCAGAAATGCAAACAGTTTGGAGAGTTTATTTTCTATTTTATCAGGCATGAGGTTGTTCAGTTAAGTAAATTTCACTTCAGTGTTAGATTTGAAAACACCTTTGACAAGATCAAGATATTAATTATGGTAAATAAGTTTTTTTTAAATTTAAAAACTTATTTATACATTTATTTATTTAACAGTTGCTATATCCTTTTAAATACAGTTATAGATCATTAAGTGAGGAAAGGCAGAAAAGCCAAGGCAAGGCAAAGGGAGCTCAGCACCTCACAGATGTTTGACACTTCACTGAATTAAGAGCAGGATTTTTAATGGCAGTCACGAGGATACAGTAACTGTCTCCAAAAAAAAGCAAAGTATAAAATCTCTAATGAGATCTGCAGTGTCTTGTTTTCTCTACATTCAGACTAAAAATACAGACAAGTTTTATTATTATGGGAAACACCCTCACCACTACCATTACTGTCATTTCTACTCAGTCGAAAGAGGCTGCAGATAGAGAGTTTTACGCCCCTCACATTTATTCTTCATACAAAAGGAATATGTCTGATTGCATTTTAGATGTTTCAGTTGGGCTTATGGCAGGCTTCTAGGGTTTCCTCCGTTAATATCAATATAGTCACTTATACAGTTTAATTTGAGAGATAAAATGTGTTGTTAAATAGGTAGACATGCCTTACACTGAAATCTTCAGAATTGAGAATGTAATGTTCCTTCTATTTTAGCATTTTATATAGTAACTACTACTCTGCTATGGAAATGACTTATAAATAAATTAGCTATGTTTGTAAGAGTCTCTGGAGGTCGCATTACTTGTACAGATTCAGTCTGGAATCTATTTCATTCATGTTTCCAACTAGGCACTTCAGAAAAGCTTTGCCAAAATAAGAGTGTCTATACTCTGAAAATCTTCAGTCTAATCTGGCCATATTCGCCTTTAAGTAAGTTCTTTCAAACATATCTGCTTCTTCCCCTACATATCTCTCCTTTTTTTGAGTTGACCTGATTTGATCATTCCAAAATATTTAAGTAAACTTATGTTTGATGAACATACCTAGACATATTGGAATTGGATAATTCCATCTTCTTACTGGCCCAGGCATACAGGTGATGTGTGAATGTCCCTAAAATTACACAATATTTAGCAACACATACAATAAAAATATGAAGTATATGCTGCATTATTAGTAGCTCAATAAAAATGTTTAATAATAATCCAGAACAGAATCAAAATATATATGAAAAAGCAATAAGGTATAACATCTATACTGTACCTCTGTGATTTGTATCATACCCTTCAATGCAACAGGGAAGACTGTGCAATCTGTGCATTTATATAATCTATGTACCGGTGCTTTTTATATTTTCTTTAATTTAAGCTTAACAGTTAAACTTCTATAGTGACTGTCAGAACTGCAATTGCAGAATATTTTGGTTATCCTTGGAATGCTAAATCAGGAGTAGGAACCCTGTATTGAAGGGAAAACAGGGATACAGCTTCCAGATTCACAGACGTAATCATGCTAAAGAAATATAGGCACCATTTAAAAATGGAAACTGGCTCACCTGTAGAGAATAACCCTGATCACACTGGAAAGAGACAACATCTCCAACCATGTATCTGTCTCCAATTTTAATTCCATTGCTTGGAGTCTGTGGTTCAGGACAAGAGTCCAGACCTATAGCTGTGAAAAATTGAGAAGATTAGACTATCTTAGGAGGAATTAGACAATCTAAGGAATATACCATCTGTTTTTGCATTCACATTACTTCTGTGCATATTGTCTGTGGGCACCCTCTGTTGATATATTTTAGGAAGCTCCTGGGCATCAGCAGTTTGTGGACAAGAAAGTTACATACTGTGTTGGAACAAAGAGGAAAACTTTCTTTGCTGAGCAAAGGAAGGGGAAAGAAACAAATGGAGAGGTAGCAAATACTTTCCAGCAACTTGTGGTCTCAGTGCAGCCTTGCCTAAGTTTTTTCTGTCTTCTGACTCAGACTCATGTAGTTCCAGCTTCACTCTCACTCCAAACCACTGCCTAATTCAAACTGGGAGAACATTTCCTTCCCAGGGTGTTACAAAATGTGAAGGAGAATATTGGCCAATACCCCATGAAACACAAAACTCAGGAAAACAAGTGCAAAGTATATAGAACTGCCCACCTGCATTGAGTTCTTCCTGGGTCTATCTTTGCTTTTTCATTCCTTTATATGCAAACAGAAAATTTACATCTAAATCTCACCTAATCTGCCATTTTTAGCACAGTATATATAAAGTTTCAACCCAGATATTTCTAATTCCTGATCATGATAGAAACTAATTTGGCAAGAGATGTATGTTTCTTTTTACGCTCATCAGAAGGATAAATGAAAAAAAAGAAATCTTCACTGCATCTACACAGGAAGATCCAGGAACATAAGATTATGTGTAACATTATACATAAGCAGTCCTCTTACCCTACTTGTATGCTATAAGAACTGCACCCAAATTACTTGTGAGTAAACAACTAAATATATACCCATGTAGGGTAACAGGAACATGTGGAATTCAATAATGTTTCTAAATCACCAAATTATTAAGTAGCGCATGTTTGAAAACTTGCTAAAATAACTGCCAACCTAATTTAAGAATCTCATTTTAAAAAACTCTACTATTTAAAGAATCTTTAACAAAGATGTATTTTTATCATATATAAAAGCTGAAAGCTAATAAATTCTTAAGCATTTATAAAGCATGCATGCTATTATGCTCTACAAGGTATATTTTGCAGATTACCAGCAATTTTCACTAGCTCTAATTTCTAATAATATTATACTGTGAAAACATAAAAAATCTAATTTGAATGTCTGTCAATTTAGATATTTTAGTTAATAATTTCTCTCCATAAAAACATTTTAGGCATACAAAATGTTGTATAAAACTATATTAATAAATGATATATATAATAAATTATATAATAAGTATAAGCCCCACTATAAAACACAATTCTGATTATTAACAATTAATTACACATTTTGATGAGAAAATGCATCCTAATCCCTCCTAAGTCATTTTTGGCAAAAAATAGTGATAAAATATACTAAATTTGTTTGCAGTGCAAACTTGATTCTTATAACACTCTTGCTATATAAAATGAATTAGAGAAATTATGTGTCATTCCCTGTAGTCGATTCTTTGGATTTCGTTTATTTAAAAGCACACAATAAATAGCACTTAAGACAGTAGTGAATGAAATTATTGGTGCCACTGGCTTCAAAAATGATGACTTTCAAGTGTTCGTTGTAAACTAAGACTAGCACTGGAAGCAGAACACATAAAGTCATAGCTACCTTTTCAGTTCGTTTCATTTCCACTATCGCAATCATATTGAGTTTAAAAATGAAATACCTTATAAAATCATTGAAAGATACCCTGGAATGTTATAACGGTGAAGAAGAGTTGAACGAACTCAAAACGAAGACTACCAAAAGCCAATATCACAAGCACAGCTTGTCTCAGAACTTTTGGCCTTACTGATGCAATGTGAGCTAGGCATAGTTAAGTTGAGGATAAAAAGTTTAGATGATTTTTTATAATATTTTCAACAATAAAGAATATAGTGGTATAAGTACTTTCCAAAGTTGGGATAGATGATATCTAATTTCCCTCCCTAAAGATGAAGGTGTGAAATCTGCAGAAGTGTAAGGCAAAAGTATATCAGGATTTGGCTTACTCAGATGAGTGCTGATATATATATATGAGTGCATTTAAGGAGTTATTACTCTTCTGTTTCCAAGTACTGAACCTTCATCTGAGATGTAAAACAAGAGCATGTGAATACTCATTTTTTTTCTGCGCCCCACAAAGTGAAATGAGATAGTTTAAATATCAAAACTGGTAACTTGGCTAACATTATATCATCACAGATATTCATTCTGTTGTGTTCTCACCTCACTTGAAAAAGTACTTAAAAAAGTGTTTGAAAAAATATGCTTTGAATGTTTCAAATGACTTAAAAAAATATATTTTGAATGTTTTGAATGACTTAAAAGAAACCAAAGCATGATATGGGTCTTCTCAGCTGAGTTAGAAGAAAAGTAGGAAGAATTTTTGTCTCCCAGATTACCATAATAGTAATTGTGGGGAAATCATAAATTTGTCTAAAAGCTCCATTCTTTTTTTTACTGACTTTTGTTAGTGCATAACTAGTTCCTTGAATCACGTTATATCATCTTAATATAATGTTTTAGATTTTTAAAATTTGACAATTACATTAGAAAAAAGAGACTTTAATATAACCATTAATTGAAAACATTTTTTACATACCTTCTCAGTTTTTAAATACTTTTGAAATACAAACCAAACAAAAAAACAGAACTACATGTAAGCAAAAAAAAAAAAAGCATTCTGAAAGCAGTTTGATGCTATTACCTCCTTCTGCAGCAGTTCCTGTAACTCTAAATATGGAAAGCTACAAACAAAATATTGAATAATACATAAGTCTTAAAGTAACAGAACTGCTTAATTTTTAAAGCTATTGCCATAATACTATGGATTTTTTTTTACTATTTATGTTTTTATGTTAAAATTACACATTTTAAGTGCATAAATTTCCAGGGGTGTACTTTAAAATAGGTAGAATAAACACCTCTTTATTAATTTTAAATAGATACTGAACATTATAGAAATTAAATAAGATGCAACCAGACAGCAACTCAAGCAACTTCAGAGGAAGTATTATTCATACACCACAATCACTTACCTAATTAGTAAAACATTGCATATAGAAAAATGGGGAATACATTTAAGATCTATAGTGGCTTAAAACATACAAATATCATTTAAATATTTAACAAAGCTTTCTATGGTGCTGTTTGTTGCGGTACTTCAGCTGATTAAATACATTTTCCTATTTAAAATGATTAGAATACATATGAGTTTACTATACTACTATAATAAGTTTATTAGAATATATTCTCTGGATGTTATGAATGAAGCATGAAATTAAGTGACAATATAGAAACATAAAAGTGACAATATAGAAAAAGGATTATTTATATGACCACTACTCAGCTTTCGAATACAAATACTTAATTCCTTTATCTAGGTATCATTTATTTGACATTAAATGAAAAAAATAAATCCCATTTTGGTTGTTTTTATGAAAAAGCACATTTGGATTTCTTAATAGTGAAAAAGATGAAGCAGGTTGGACAACATGAAAAACCTATTAATAAAGGATAAAAAGAGGTACTGAAGATGAAACAGAATGAAAACTTCATATAGAAAATCCTGTTGTCATGAGAAAGTTATAAATTTAGAAAGAGGGTCACATTTCTAGAATTTGTGAGATAAACTTCGAAGATGCATGCTGTAGTGAACAAAAATATTTCTAACTCACTTTGCATTTGTTTAATTTAAATATTTAACTCTGATATGATTTTCACTGAATAATCATACACTGATACTTCAAAGTAGGATTTTAATGTATATATTTATCTGATGATTTCTGTCAGAAGAGGCTCAGATGAAACACAATATATGTGCGAAATATTGGTATTATAATGCAGTTACTACTGTTAATTTACTAAGCATGTTTAAAAGCATAATCACAGTTTTTATAGGAGGAAATGTCTAGGAGTTGATAACTACAGAGAACTGGTCTTGAAATCACTGAATTCTGTTAAAATCAATGCTTTTCAGGTGAAATCTCGGTAGAAACACAGAATTCTGATATTGTGAGATCTGGGATCCTGACTAACAAACATCTTGACTAAGCTCTCTGTCTACTGCAAGAAAGAGTAAAAATTCCAGTAGGTACACTGGGGAAAATTTCTTGTCTCTTTCCTAGAAAAGGCAGAAAAGGATTGTTCCTCAGCTAAACTTCCTCTATCACAATTTGGCCAAGCACAGAATTCTTCATACCCTTTGCAAAAGAAACAGTTTTAGCAATATTAGAAGAACTCATGAAACTCTCCTCCCATCTTCAGTGATTGGAGCTCTGTCTCCAATCAAAACAAACAAAGGATCTGCGGAGCGAAGAATCTGGTGCTGAGGACTCAACAGTCACACTATATGTTAATCTAAAGGGGGTTATTTTTTATAAGTTTGAAGCAGGTGCCATAGCAAGATGGTCCTTTATATGCTGAAGACATTTGCTGTGATTTGGATATATGCATTTCAGCTTTGACTTGCATGGGAGGAATCCATATTGTATACTCTGAAAACATGCTTTTATTCTATGATCTGAGGCACAAGATAAGCAGATATGCCTATGCTAATGCCTTACTTTTTTTCCATGTTTATTTTACAAACTCATTATTTCAGATATTCCAATTTTGAAATTTAGCTATATCTATTTCCATTGTAAACTTTGTATTAAACTTTTGAGTTTGAATCTTGACAATACTTTCTATCTCCTTTTTTTTTTCTTGTTAATGAATTATAAACTGTGTATTTCACAAGGTCACTTGTGAAACTACTGTCACTACTGTGTACTGGGCAGTCCATAGACCTTCTGTCAATAACTCCTCCAAACACACCATGTTTTATACTTGTTTTATAGCGTACCTTTATAAAATATATTACATGTTACACAAAATCTTATTTCAGAATTGATCTTCTCCATATTAGAACGTCTCGTCATGTTACTTTTCTCTTCAAGCTTTTTTGCTCCTAAAGTTTACATTTGTTTCCAATAATGAGGTTTATTTTCCTTTGTTTCAGTTTTAGATAGTATTGCGTTTTCCTGCATTCCGAATTCTGTATCAATCACATATCTCCATCACTTACTTACATAGAAGAGTGATTTATTATCAATCCTGTCAAAGTAGCTCATTGAGCTATCGGTTGACTGGGTAACTACTGGAATATCAGTATCCTTTTCTAAATCAAATATACTTTCTTTTTACAAACACATACAGAAAACACCTTACACATTTAAAAAAAAAAAAAAAAAAAGCAATCACACATTGTATACACACTGCATATACCCACGCACACACATGCATATATATCTATAGCACTTGCAATGGACTGTTATACACTTCAATTAATTTGGACATATAGAAATATACAAATGAATTTTCACTTTCATTATTTTCTTTTCATAACTTTCTAAGCTCTTCACATCTGTATTTCAAGAAAACAGCAGGATAACTTTAAGCTATAGTGCATGCTTAGTGATCATGCAGCCATTTTGCAAGGCCTTGTTCTTCAGCTGGCTAATCAGACAACTAGAGCATGGGATTTGCATACTGTAAAACTGACAAGAAAAACCATGAAATAATTATGCAACTCAGACATCTGAACCAATATGAGCAGAGGGAATTGCACAACTGGGGAAAAAACTCTGTAACAAAGTATCAGTGACTCTCAGAATCCTTGTCAATAAAACGTGTTTGTAATTATAGCTTTTTTTGTTGAATTAATTAATTACAGTAATTAATTACATGTCTTTCACATATTTAAAACATATGGCATTTTGTATAGATTATACAAGTATATTTTACTATATTTTGGCACTAGGATGGTCACTTGAATCATCAGCATCTACTTCTGGCTGCAGTATATACAGAAAATCTTTAAACACAGCAAAAAGAAACTAGAGACCAAGATGAACTAAAGTTATCAATCTTTCCAATGCAGATTTCAGGTCTGATCTTGCTCACTTGGAATTAAATGAGTATTTTACTAATGACTTTAAAGTGACAATATTTAGCAGTAGGAATTAATATTTCTCTTCCATCTCACTTGAATTCACTTGCAGTCTGCAAACAGCTCCCCTTTTTTAGTTAATTGGACATTTCTACATTACCTGTGTACTCAAGATGAAACCCAGCAGCTGAAACACTAATGTCAGACTGAAAGTTTAGGTACAAATTGTTTGATGTGCTGTTTAGAAGTGGAGGTATGGTCGTCCCTAGAAAGAGAAAATAAAATATTACTGAAATGCACAGAAACTAAAATACACATATAAATGTGTATTCACATGTGTGTTTCACATTAGCTATATATGTGAAAAAAGAGAGAAAGAATGAGAGTAAGACAGAGTGAGAGAGAAAGAGAAGTCCTGCAACCAATTCCACGATATTTTGTCATCTTGGATGCTGTGAATTATCTGTTTCTATCTCTCTCTCCAATGCTTTTGTTACATTTCAGCATACCACAATATCAGATGGAGGAACTGTAGGCATTCAGGGAAGAAGAGTCTAAGTAAACTTATAACACATACTTTCATCAACAAGGGAGAAATAAATCAAAAGCAAAAATAAATCTGGTCTACCCTTAAAAGTTCCACTCATATATTAAGTTGCTTTGAACATATTCTGTAGGGCTATTGCTAGAAATACAACCAACCTTATTTGCAATTTCAACAAATTGCTAGGGAGAAATTTTGAATGTCAAGACAGCAATCTTAAATGGTCATACTCTGTACATATGAATGTAAAGGGAATTAAATAAAGTCAAACAAAACTGTCATGATTATTTAAAATATGGATAAGGAAGGCATACATAACATCATGCATCATCTCTTTTAGCAGCCTGTGATTCTGGACTCTGCTATAAGAGCAGGTGAATCCTGACATTAAGATGATGTCCAGGATATCATGTCTATAGTTTGGAAACCTGTCAAAGGTATTTTTTTCTTTTTTTTCTCTTTTTAATGAAAATCTACTGGAAGATGACTGTTCACTAAAATTCAATTACTACATTCTATTACTACAATATTATCTGTTGTTAATTATGGGAGAAATAAACACAGAAAAAAAATCTAGAAAGAGTTATGTGTTTACAAGGAAGACTTATACTTCTGAAATATTGTAAAATCTTCTCAGTCACCTGAATAACTTCCAAGTCTTGGAGCATTGTTGTCAGCACCATCATAAAAGTCTAAGGAATCCCAGTTGTGTTCTGTAGCAAAACTCACCACTTGCACCTATGAAGAAAAATATAAGGTAAAGAACATAAGCTTCTTTTTCTCTATACTCAGCACAAGGAAAGACTGTAAATTGTAGCCTCTGTTGTTTGCTTTGTTTTGTTTTTGTTTCTTTTGCTGTCATTTTCAAAGAAGATGGAAAATAAACATTGTGAATAAAATTGCATTCAAAGTTTTTCTTTTTTTTTTAAAAGCCATCACAGACTTCTAAATTCAGCGAGCCAAGTACATATTATCTACAGTTCTCTCATTTGGAGGGCATTGAGTGAAAAACAAAATACAAGATCATTAATTACTGCATTCTTTTGAAGATTCTCACTAGTTTATCCCTGGATATAACAGCATGATTGAAGTTTCTTCATCTATCTTGCCATGTTCTATCCTGTATTTTGCTAACAGCAGCCTCCTGTATTTGCTGACCTTCATAATTGACTCTTCTCCTGAAGAGAAATAGTCGCTTTACAGAATCACAGAATGATTAAGGTTGGAAGAGACCTCTAGACAGCATCTAGTCCAGTCCCCCCTGCTCCAGCAAGGACACCTAGAGCACGTGGCACAGGGTGGCATCCAGATGGGTTTTGAAGATCCCCAGAGAAGGAGACTCCACAATCTCTCTGGGCAGCTCTGTTACCCTCACAGTGAAGAAGTTCTTCCTCACATGGAGGTGGAACTTCCTGCATTTCAACTTACCCATTACCCCTTGTCCTACCACTGGCCACCACTGAAAAGAGTTTGGCCCCATCCTCCCCACATTCTCCCCTCAGGTACTTATACATATGGATCAGATCTCCTCTCAGTCTTCTCTAGGCTAAACAGGCCGAGTTCACTTAGCCTTTGGTCATAAGATAGATGCTCCAGTCCCTTAATAATCTTTGTCGCTCTATGCTGGACACTCTCTAGAAGCTCCATGTCCTTCCGTACTGGGGAGTCCAGAACTGCACCCAATACTCCAGGTGCAGCCTCACCAGAGCTGAGAAGAGGGGCAGGATCTCCTCCCTCGACCTGCTGGCAACACTCCTCCTGATACAGGCCAGGATCCCATTGGGCTTCTTGGCCAGTAGGGCACATTGCTGACTCATGGTTAACCTGTTGTCAACCAGGATTCCCAAATCCCTCTTCACAGAGCTGCTTTCCAGCTGGTCAACTCCTAATCTGTACTGGTGCCTGGGGTTATTCCTCCCCAGGTGCAGGACCCTGCAATTGTCCTTGTTGAACCTCATGAGGTTCCTCTCTGCCCAACTCTCCATCCTGTCTAGGTCGCTCTGAATGGCAGCACAGCCCTCAGGAGTGTTGGCCACTCCTCCCAGTTTGGGGGCATCTGCAAACTTGCTGAGGGTGCACTCTGTGCCCTTGTTCAAGTTCTCCATAAACAAGTTGAATAGCACCGAGTCCAGTACTGACCCCTGCAGGACACCACTGGCCACAGGCCTGCAACTAAACTTGGACTCATTTATCACCGCCCTCTGGGCTCTACCATCCAGCCAGTTCTCGATCCACCAAATCCACTCCTGCTGCAAGAAGAAGGCAGAGCATTCATTTCTTCTCTTCCAGACAAGACAGCATCTTTCCTCATATAAGTAAACTAAAAGCAAGAAGTAGATTTAGTGCAAGAGGGAGCATAATTTTTTTTGTGGTGCAATGAGAGCACTCACTACAAATCAGGGGAATACTAGGTTCTTGTCCCTGTCCGCTTTACTCTTTTGAAAAGTGTGGAGTTTTTTGTTTTGTTTTGTTCTGTTTTGTTTTAGTAAAGTAGCTGTTTAATAAAAAATATTTTAGGATCTCAGTTCTCAAAACGGTAAAAATGGTATGATGAGTTACTATGTATTACTGATCTTATACCAGGTGTGCACAGTTCACTGTAGCAAGGATTTTTATCTTCCTCAGAGCTAGCCTTGAAAATCAGACAGGATTCAGAGGACCAGGATGGTGATCATGTATCATGACTGTCCTGTTTCATCAACAATATTCGAGATTCTGCAGATTTAATTATACTCATAGTCATGGCCATAAAACTTCCTTGTTATTTCATTTGTACAAGTATAAATGATTAAGAGATCAATAATAGAAATTTTACACTAGCTGTCTTAGATGGAAAAGCTCTGGGGAACAAGAAATAGTTAAAAAGAGTAAATACTTTTTTTAATTATGATTCTGGACAAAAACATTATCATGCAGATTAGACACTTAAATTGAAACCAGAGTTTTCAGTTTCATCACCTAATGCACTCTGTAATAACAGAAACATTTCTATAATGTAAATATGTGTGCTTAAGTCAAGACACCAATTAATGTCTAGCTTAGATATGATGATTTATTCTACTGTTTAGTTTTCATTACTGATTGTATAGAAGATGTAGATAAGTCCTGATCCTTACTTAGTAAACTGTTTAGATTGAGTAATGTTTCCCAGACTCAGTCTCAAAAGTTATTTATCTTTATTAAATACTGTTCCATTGTTTAATAGAAAATAATTGTTTTGAAAAGTGAACTCATCTTTTAAATTCTAACACCTATGAATGGGTGGATTAGTGTGGATTTGTAAGGATTTCTTCTATGAATAACTGACATATCTTATGTTTTTGTTAAATATTTTTAAACCAGAATTTAACATATTTATCACATTTAAAGCAAAATATGTATATTTTTCAAGATGACTATATAGAAGTCAGCTATTAAAAACTTCCTTGACACATTAAAATACCTTTAAGACACTGTAAAATATCATAAAGTGTCTGTGATGTAAGAATTAAAAAGACGGTTTTAATAAACTATTCACATTTTTTTTGTTTGCTTTTTTCTTATGTTTTGTTTTGTCTTTTTTTTTTCTTCAAGACAGCTATATTTAGGTTGGAAATAATCCCTTCAGTTTTAAATCTCCTTTAATTTAAAAGTTGGCAATGGGACCTTTCAGTATTAAATATGTACTTACTGAAAATAAAGCTCTTTATTTTTTAAATATCTACAATATTTAGTTTTTGAACCAAGGGAGAACTAAGAAACTATTTATCATGGGTTTTATCATGGGTTCTCAATAAACGTTTTTTTTTTCTCCCCAAGAATTTTACCAATTAGTGCTTAGAATTCTTGATTTGATAAACACAACATTCCAGTAATCAGACTTCTGGTCTTTAATGAATTCTAAAAAGTAATGGAATATAAATGACTTAGCTACCTACATACTTTTTTACTATATGTTCCATAAAATTCTTGATCTATATTTTAGTAAATTAGAATTCTGACATCATTTAAAGGACCTATTCACACATTATGTTGAAACATACTGAAATATATTTATATCACGTCAAACATTTATAACTGTATAGTAAATAACAGAAAAGTTTCTTGGAAAACATGTATAGCCTGCCTATGAAAACAACACACTTTACTCTGTTGAAAGGAAATGTATCCATTTTGGGGAAAGGAAATTAACACAGAAACTCCCTTCTGTTCTCTCTAATTTGCAATGAATTTTTGGCATTAAATTATCAGTGTTTTCCTTGTAAGTAAAAAGTATATCTCTTAAGAATTGTGCAAATTCTGTCTTTTAAATTCTGTGTTAATAAGATAATTTGCAATAAATTCCTTGTGACAAACATTAGATAGTAACAGTGTATGAATAAATGATCTTTTCAGGCTCTTCTATCAGGAAAAACAGTTTTGAGCATGATGATGATGCAGATAGCAAGTATACTTACTTGAATTCCAGCTCCCTCTGGTACTGTGATCTTCCACACACAATTCAGATTGTTGTCATAAGGCTCAGGGTAACCAGGAGACAGAATGGTCCCTTTGCGCTTTGTTAAAATTCCACCACAGGGCACTGAAAGGAAACATGCAAAGCAAGAAAGAAGTATGAAGCTTCAGATGTGAGGGAAGTTATTATAAAAGTTTACACAGTTTCATCATACTATTGTTGAAAACTTCTGTAAATTTATGCTGCATTTAAAAATTTATATTTGCCTAAGGAAAATAAAATTTTGTTTCAAGATAAAATAGAATTTTGTTTCATGGAACAAAAAAGGAATAAGACAAAGTTAAAATTTTGGGTAGTTTTCTACTTAACACCATGTAGTTGACCTTTAACAACGTATAACCCATTCTACTGGGTCCTACTAGTCTGATGAAAATATAATATTACTGTTAGCTGTTAAAAATGAAATTTGACCAGTTGGGGAGTGTATTAGTATAAAAGACAAAAAACGTGGTAAAAAGAAATATTCTTTTGTTGTTTTGTTTAAATGAATAATAGCACCAGTTTCAAGACCTTGACTATACTCTTTGCTTTTGTGAGTTGTCCAATCACAGACTACGGATCAATTATATTACAAAGAAATTGCTAAATGCTTGCATGGCTGCACTCATCATATCCATATCCATGGATCAATAGAAGTCTTATGCATGAAATATGATAGACACATTCAGTACCATTAAGTTTCCTTTCTGAATGTTCAACTGGAATGTATCTAGTCTAGATCATTAGATGTTCTAACAGAGACAAAGAAATCTAGACACAGATATTCTGTTGGTATTTTAGAAGTCTAAGGAAAAAATTGATGACAAGTTTTATCAAAACTTGTTCTAAGCTGATTTCATGAGATGATACAAATACGAGGATTCATAAAATAAGTAGAGGAATGCAGGTTATCACAGTAATGAATGCTGCTACCTTTTATATGGTATATAATTAATAGAATCTGTCCGGGACTACATGGATAAACTAAAGGTCACTGTATCTTAAAGTCTTTAAATAATTACTCATAAAAGAATGAGCAGATGTCTGCTATCTGTAAGAAAACATTCAAGCATTCACTAGAGTTAAGGCAATTTAATAAGGTCATGTGTATCACTTCAGTTACTAAACTGATTTAGTTCAATGCAATTTTCACTTCATATATATTTTGTGACCTTTATTGGCACAGTGATTTTCAGACATAAGGTATAATGAATAATTTTGGCCTGTAACTCTTTCTTGATTCAATTTCCCTAGAGCTAGGTAGTTTAATATACCAATAAAATATTGTAATCAATGAACAAAATATTTATTTCAAGATTTTGTTGAGTTGTTACATCCAAAACACAAAGAGAATATATTTCAAGGGGTACAGTTATACTGATTAAATTATTTATCTATTTTATCTGCTTATCTAAATTTTTCCCTATTGTTTGGCCTGGGAACTGAGTCCTTCAAATGGCTTCATCCTCAAATTGTATTTAACGAATTCAATTTGCACAAAATTAATATATAATGCAGTTAATTCTGCTACTGACATTATAGGTTAAAAAGTTATATGGTGATACAAAGCATCCCTGCAAATGCTAACCAGTTTGGATTAATTTATACACATTTTTTTTCTTTTTTTTTCCCCCAAAAAACTCCATTAAAGCATAATATGTAAATCAAAACTTACAATGTTCCATATTTGTCCTTGACGTAAACCTCAGGAAAAAAATAAAGTACTAATAGAATTTTATCTGTTTACTCTAGGGCTTGTCAGCCCAGTCAGCTAGATTTCAAAAGGGTGCAAATGAGTTTATTAATGCCAATGGATGTACAATAATTTAAGAATTTAATTTTGAGAATTTAATCTTGTGTGATTACAACTGGACAAAATATATTTTCTGCTCTGGAAAATTACTGTTTTTTATGACAAACAGTTATATATTAGATCAACTATTTCTAACTCTTTAATACAGTAGCACTATTCATAATAGCTTGCAATGTCTTGTCAAAGATATGAAGGGTGAGAGCACTTTAGTTTTGCAGGCAGTCAGAGCAAAGAGCGCTGCTTCCACGACTTGATTAAGGGACTTCCAGGGCTTGTCATTGATGTTAATGCAAAAGAAGCTAACATATAATTTATAGCAGCAGGGTATGTTCATGAAACTAGTGAAATGTCATAGCAAGGTTAGAACAGAAAGAAGAATATCTTCTTAACCTTGGATGAAGAAGAAAGTGAATAAAAGCAAGCAGGAACAAAATACTGTATGGATGACAAGAGAGAACACATTCAACTAGAGGTAATAATCTGTACTTTAGGCAGTAATTAGCTCTACAATAAAAGCTTTAGGAACTCACCAACACATGTAGGGAGAGAATCATTCCACTGTGCCAATGCATTTGGTACAGTATCACATCTAATTGCTGTTGACCCGTGGAGGATATATCCTGGATTGCACTCAAAAAGAACCAGCGAACCAACTGCAAATTCATTACCAATCCTTTTTCCAAATCTTGGTTCAGGCACAGAGCTGCACTGTGTTGCACTTGTTCTTGGAACAGCTGCAAATATATAATTAATTCTGGACTCCTAATTTTATATTTGGTGAAGGAATACAGGTTTTGAAACACAAATATTGAAAATGATTGGAAGAATCATTTTGTTATTTGCCAGTTCAGACATCTCCATAATCCCTAAATGAATCTGCAGAATATGGATTATGTACTTTTGATGTCTGGGTTATAATTTAGAGGAGTGTAGCAGTGATATTTTTGCCAAGATTAAAATGAATGAATTAAATCCACACCAAAACCTTTCTAAAACGGCACCAAAAAGTAGTACTAATATGAAATATTCAGCTAAAACTTTTAAAATGTTTTCCAAGTAACATTTGTGTGTCAGACTGATATTCACATTTATTCCTGCAGATTTCTGAATATGCACTCTGCCTGTCAGATCAGGAAATTCAAATTTAATGGAAGAATGAGTTATATTTGCAAGTATTAGTACATAATCATTTCTGTGTCTGATCCATAAAAAAGCAAATAATGCAAATCAAGAGAAATATCTTAATAACAGAAAGCTCACAGATTCACCCACAGGTAATATTATTTCCAGCTATTCATATCTAAATGGAAAGATATGCCAAATTAGCAGCCACATGGATCAAACACTAGTCAGCCAGGCTAACAAAGACAGAAACATCTGTTTTGTAAAACTATAGTCTTAGATCTGGAATCGCTCTCATGCTTCTTAAGTATCTGATTTAATCTTTAAAATAGAGATAAAAGAATCATGCTGAAATATTTCTAAAACATGCAGAAATAATGAAAGATATCATCAGTAGGTTACAGTCATTATCAGCAGCAGGTGACTTTTCTCTGTATTATCTGTTCATTTCTGATAGATCAATAACATTGTGCTTTGTGAACAGCAAAAATAATTTACACATATTTCCAGGTTGTCTCACCTTGATAAACAAAATGAAATCCTTTAGCTGTTACTGGTCCAACTGAAGTAAATCTAACCGTGATCTGGTTACCTGAGCTCAATGGAAGGGATTCACCTACTCAAACAAAGCAAATAAAAAGCTATCATAACCAGTTTCTAGTAAAAATGCACTAAAAATGCCTATCAATATTTTTGCAACTCCAAAACAATCAAAAAAAATGTTCTGTTCAATATACTTTGCAACATACATATGATATTATTCTAGTTATTCTAGAAGAGGGAGACTGAAACTCATCTCAATTAGTAGAGAGTGGATGCTCCTCCTTTTCAAAAATAATAATAAAAAATACCGTATCTTCTGAAGACAAAATGCACATAAGAAATATTTAACTTTGCTATAAACATACTATAATTTCCACTTAAACATATAATCTCCATTTCAGATTGTTTATGAAATAAAAAAGTCATAAGAGCACAAAGTAAGACATTTCAAATTCTCAGTATAATTATTAAAGGAGAGAAAAAAAAGGTTAAACTTAGCCTTAGTTCCTTCAGTGCCACAAACCTGTTAGTGATTATGAGTTTATAGTAAATTACTGACTTCATATATTTTTATAAATCTACCTCTAAGAAAATCTGTCAATCATTTGTATTTATTTATTTGTTTTTATCTATACGCTCAGTCTAGGTTTATACAAAATGAACAGCAATTTAATGAGCGTTCTATTAAGGGATACCTGAATGAGATCCTGAGAGAGAGGATAACAACGAAGACTGCAGAGTTGGGCCATCATATACTTCAACCACATCATGGAGTGATGTCTGGAAAAATACAAACTGGCCAAAAACCACTGATCAAGCAGGAAAGAAAAAAAAAGCAAGTAGCACCAAAGGCCAAAGAATAAGAGTGGCAGAATGAGAAAATAAAAACAAAACCACACACACACAAAAAAAAAAAAAAAAAAAAAAAAAGAGAGAGAGAGAGAAAGTAAATTAACACAGTGTTTTAAAAACATTAAAAAATCTTTTATTGTGAAGGATAGGTATTTATTAGTTGATTTTCCTGATCAGCTAATTTCAGTTAATTCAAGTCACTGTCTTGGTCACACCATAAGATTAGTAGATGGCTAAAAATGTGGTAGGGTATATGGAACAAAAAAGGTCATGAATGTAGACAAATCTATTCATATAAAAATTTTTATAATGAGGGAAAAATATGCTATTGAATATATTTTCAAATTTCCTGCTTTCCTCCATTAAATTCTCAGTGCAAAGCCTGCCTTTAGAATTGTAGCTATATTTTCATATATCAAGTTTCATTTATTCAGACCTTATATATAAGGTCTGTAAGTTTCTCTTACCTCAGACTGTTCTATTTTCCTTAAGAATGTTAATGTTCCTTGCAACTTTCACTTCTGTGGTGTGAGGAAAAACTAATTCAAAACAACAAACACCCTTGCAAATTCATATTCTGAATCACAAAAAAAAAAAGTTGCTTGTTTTTTAAAATCCTGCTAGTTGAACAACTCAATGAAGGATGTTATTTTTCCACTTAAATCCAGAAATCTGTTCAGCACATTCACATTACAGATTTTATCACCTTTAATATATGGGAACAATTAGAAAGGAAAGGAAATGAATTCCTGTGTCAATTCTGACCCTATAAAACATTTGTATCCCAACGATATTACCATTACTGAAGACAGTTGGAGAAGTGACCCTAGGAAAAGGAGTTAAAAGGTGGTAATAATTGTATATATTTGTTGGTATTGGAATACTGTAAAGGAGAAGAAACCAGTTCCGTGAGGATGGTGAAACATGTAGGAAACAAATATTTCAGTATGTTGTTGCTGGAGACAGATGATATCTGTTTTCCATTTATTTGGCATTCTGCTATACAGGACAAAGCTAGAAATTTATAATTCTTCCAACCTATACATTCTAATAAGGTGTTGAAAATCACTCCATCAAAAATTTGAAGCCTGCAAGTTGTTGATTTTTTTTTTGATTTTCAGACTGATCGATTTAAAAAAGGAAGTTTCACCTTGCTAATGCAAGATCTTATCATTTCCTAATATCAAAAAGAAAAAGCAATCCATTTTTGAATGCAGAACTTTTTTCTAAAATGAAGCGCTGAACATTATTTTTATTATATATTCAAACAAAAAGTAGCCTAGAAATTGTAATGAAACACTTTCTTTTTTTTTGACAAATATTAGACATAGGATAATTGAGATGTCAAGTTATCTATCTCCTTTATTTTTCTTCCAGTTTTTAATTACTTTTAGTGTTTCTGGAAAAAATTTTTCTTTTTTTACTAGCTCTGCTTATTTTTGAAACAATATTTCACTGCAGGCAGCAGTCATGCTGCTAAAGATACTAACAAAGTTAATCCCACTAATTGCTTCTGTCATATACTCATTTACATTCATATATTTTGTGGATCTTATTTTCAGTCAATGAATTTTACTTTGTTTTTGAGTCAAGAACAAAGTTCTTCTTGAGCTTCATTGCTCTTTCCCTTTTTTATGTGCATGTTATACGAAACCCATGTACAGAAATTTGATTCAAGTTCGGAAGTTGTCTGCTAACTAGCACACATAACAGTTATCAATGCTTGTATCATGGAAAAACTGTAAAAATAAACTGTAATGGTGTTTTAATGTGGTACTATAAATTATTTAATGAGTAATTATGCCACATAGTAAGCTAAGTTCAAAGATCTGTTTCTATACTTCTTAAGCATTTCAAGATCCTTGTTCCCTCAACCTTTGCCTTAAGCACTTTCTTGTCTAAGAATGTAAAAGTGAAGAAAAGTGACATAAACCTTGGTTGTAACAGAAAACAGAAAACTCCATATAACATTTGTGGTAACTGTTTTAGTTTTAACATCCACTGTCATTTGTGCATTTCTATAAAAATATAAGTAAATACAGGTAAAATCTGAGCAGGTAATCAAAAGCTGAAATCAGCTTGCAATCAAGTACCACCAGCACCATCAAATACAAAAATTGAGATTTTTTTTTTCTTTTTTTTTTCCAAATTCCAGACAAATTGAAGCATTAATACTGATACCAATTCAGGATACTGAGGAAATTCTTTAATTCAAAATACAGTAAAGAGCAAAAGATATCCATTTATTATGATGATAATTTAATGTTTTGAGTGTTTTTTTTATACATAAATCTTTTCTATTATTTAAAAAAAAAAAAAGATAATGGTAGCAGGAAGATTTAACAGGCTTCTGACTGTGAATGAAAATTTAAGATGTTCAGGTGTATGGCAGTTGCAAAATACACATAGGTCTTACGACAGAGTTAAAGGAATTCCTCAGAATTTCAAGCTAATTTGCAGTAGTTAACACATCTTTATGAAAAAAAAGTGTTATCAATTTTATCCATTTTACTGAAATACGACTTACATCATTCATGTACCTCAATCATAAAGATTTTTTCTTTTAGCAAGTATGTCTACTCTATTAATTTTATTGTACCAATTTTAAGGTGAAACTACTATTCTCCATTCATGTTTAATGAGGACATCACAGAAGTGCTCATGGAAAGTGTAAAAATCTACATATTCTCCATCGTTGCCATGCCCAGTGTTTGCAATAACTGACATGAGTGGCTTATGCTATTCTTCTCTGTTGAATAAGTCACTGAGGAGAGGACAGATGACTATATCCCTTCTTCATCTTCTTTATTTTTATAGAGAATAGCTACTTTGCAATTTTACGCTTAGAGAATATTTTTACTTCAAGGCAGAGCACCATCTTGGGGCATGCTGTCAGAAGGGTTAGGCGTCACCTTACTTAGGTGCTTCCTCCCAGTAAGGCATAGACAGTAGCTGGGCAAGAATGGTTCTTTACTTCAGCTGAAGGTTATCATTTTGGATGTTTGCACCTAAAGTCTCATATGCTATATATGAGCCTGATGCTTGAGATTTTGGCCTCAAGCAAAGCAGGAACTTCAATCCAAGGGTTCATGCCCAAATAGAGTCATACAATGCTGAACTAGTAGTCATTTTATGTTGGGACAAACTTTCTTATTGTTTGATATGGAACTTCCATTCCCAGCATAAGTAATCACTCCAAAAGAGGGTTTAGCTGACAGCAGCATATTTTTTTGGAAGATATGGCTTCAGTGAATTAGTATTTTACTTTTATGGTGTGTGTGAAAAACACAAGGTATTCTAATTCTTTATTTCTTGCACAATTTTCTTTGAATGTGATCTTTAGCCTAGAACTAGCATTGGTGGAAAACAAAATGCAGGAGTGAACAAGAGAACATCTGCCTCTATTAACGATTTAAAAATCTAAGAAATAGAGGTGTCATTGTTTTGAACATTTCTTCTTACATTTCTGAACATATGGTTGCCTGACGGTTACTGTTAACAAATTCGCTCTACCCTGTCTACAGCAGTCATAATCACTGATTGCTACAAGGGCTTCCTGCAATAGCTGGCACTTTTTAGAATATGCTATAATATAAAACAAAAAATAGTAATTGTTTTTAGAGTCCCTATTAGTAATATCCTATTGGGTGAACATCTATCCATTTCAAAGTAAATAGCACATTAAAAAAGCTCTCTAATGTCTCAGAACTTGGAAACAGTAAAAAATAATACTAGCAGTATATCTCCTAGGTGGACTGCAAATTAGATGTCAGAATAAGGCAATGATGAGTTTATGTTTAAACCACTATAAAAGGTATTGCTACTGACATTAGAGAACTGCTCCTTCCCCACAAATAAATATTAAAAAGAGTTAGTGACTGAGTAACTCAATCTGAATAAAGTTACTATAGCAATGTTATAGAAATAATCAGATACAGCAAAGAGGGAATATGAACTAAGTGAAAATGAAAAGATGCTAAAGACAGCAATAAATAAAAAGAGCATAGATATGTATATGCATATGTTTGTTTATATAGCTATTCCAGCCGTATATTGTCCCTGTGCATGTATCAACCAGATACCAGATAGATATGACTCTACACCACAAATCTATGTAAGTTAGTGGAGGTGCACTTCAATACTGTCATATGTATACTACTACAGAATAAGGCTACATGCAACATCAAAGATGACCATAACGTGTAACTTTGCACACAGAGGAAAAACATGTGCCAGTTCAATGTACCTGAATGCAAAGGAATGTGCATTTATACTACGTCTTGTCAACATGTGACACACCACTGTCTAGATCTTATTTCTTCAGTCTGATGAAGAAGGCTTTACCAAACTATTTGCCTTTTGTTGCCAGTTACTCATGATCTGTAGGTTGTCTTGGACATTGTGCTCTCCAGTGGAGTACACGTTTCCTGGCAGAACACACAGGACGTGGGGACAGATGAGAAGGAATCAAGAATTCTCTCTCCAGACAAGGAAGTGAAAACGGAAGGCAGAAGGACTCTGCTTTGCCTCCTCCCAACAAGGGGAAAACATGTCTGTTCTGTACAGTCTTATCTTATCTCTTGAACACAAAAGTCAAGGATGCTCAGACTAGACTCTGAGCTCTAAGACATACTCTGGTGCTGTTTGTTTTTCTCCATATTGGTACAGTGAAATTCAAAAATCTACTTTTTGTTTTAATAGTTTTAAAGTTGGTTTATTTACCCTATGACAAAAACACACATATTGCCATAGCAGTGGAAGAGAATATGTTTTTTCCTCTCTCTTTCTCTCTCTCTCTCTATATATATATAAAATAAAATCATTATCAAAATATTCAACTGTATCCTGACAAAGAATTGTCCTTTAGTGATACTTTGCTATATTTTCTCTTAAACTTTTACATGTAATGACTTTTGAAAGTAGGAGAATAAGTTTTCTCCAAAATTTACTTTATATATATTCATAGAATGCTTAAGGTTCATGAAATAAATTAATCATTCAAACGGCAATAATTTACAGCAAGTTTTCCCCCAATTCACAGGATTCTACAGTTAGGAAGATCAGTAAGTATTTGGTAGAAAATGAAGCAATATATCAATAAGACAAAGAGCATTAAACTATGTCAAACTATTAGTGGCACAAATTTCTAGTGTAGTTGAGTGGTGCCTAACAAAATATATCCTAATCTAAGATTCAGTGTCCTAATCTCCCAGATTCAGTGATGATTATGACTATAATCCTAAAATATGAGAAAAATGATAGAACTGTACTTCATAACATACTGCTCTGTGTGTTTTCCCAGGTTGTTCTACCAAGACAATAAACAAAGTCTGACAACTTAACTGTCTATGAGATCTGATAAATTAGTGACACTCATACCAAGTGATCCTGCAAGACCACTAATCACATCCTTGCTATGAGTTTTTACTGTCTAAATATATAAGCCAAAATCATACACAATCAAGTTTTCAAACAAAATCTTTTTCTCATATTCTATCGGAGTTACATTACACAACATTGACATTCAGCCATTTAGGACACAGACAGGACAGCGTTTTTATCTTGAGGAAATGAGAGATATGCTATCTATAAAGAGGATATTACATGGAAAAACTGTAAGTATAAATAATGTTTTCTTCATGCAGGGAACTTCACAGGAATGTGTGTCAAAAATTATGATTTTCAAAATATTCTTAAATTATTTAGAAAAGTTGTAAATAGCAGGTACAAAAAATTGTCAAGTTATCAAAAAAGTAAAGGAAAAAGGAAGAAGAAACTGCGAAAATGTGGTGAGCATAGTGGATGATGTAACAAATGACAATATAAAATATTAGATACAATTCTGTGCAGATAGGTGCAAAGCAGAGCACGTGAGGAAAAATAATTCCACTTTTTTACTGACAATTTTGGCCTGAGATGTTGAGGTTATAAAAAAAATTTCAGAGGAAAATCATCAAATCAGAGCCTAGTAGTTCCAGAAAGGGAATAAAATACTAACAGATTTTAGGAAAAGATCCAAAGATAATGGCAATTATAATGTAAATATGAAAATCCATGGCGCAGAGGACAGACATTCAGATCTGTCCGGTGCAAAAAAGAATTACATTAGAAAAGGTATAGAAAAAGTTGAGCAGGGTGATCAAAATTATGTGGTCTGTATTAAATCATGAACAGACTTGAATTGTTCATCCTGAAAAAGAGATGTTTAAGGGGCAAATATGATACGAATCTATAAAATCCTGAGACGTATAGAGAAACTGAAAGCAGAAATATTTTTACTGTCCATTCTCATACATATATATACAGGAGAGTATCCAGTGACTTACCTTGAGCTTATACTTGGCTGCTAAAAGCCAGGTGGATCCCTATTTTCTGACTTAATATGATGATGCTTCTTCCACTCCAGGTCTATCCATTTGTTCAAAATTTGCAGCTTGTAACACTGCTAAGTCTTGATTTAAATATCTTAGGTGGTGGGAATCTGGCATGTATTTAGGTGAATTGTTCCACTGCCAAGCACTTTTATTATTTTAAATTTACCCACTCTGTGTTTTCCTAATTTATTTAGGCCTAGATTTCAATAATATGCATCTGAGTAAGTCTCCAGTCATCTTGATTTAATGAGAATACTCATACATTAAGCCCCCAACAGTGAATTGCCTACAAAGAGTGATTTCTAAAGAAAAAGAAGCATCTCTTTTAAACAAAATTTTACTTCACAAAGGTACTAATTTTCAAAATTCAAATTTACTTCATTCTATCACACATTGTATATAATGCTGTCTTCTTCAAGCAGAAAGGAGTATGCATTCAATCAAAAAGAACAGCAATAATCAAACATGATTATATTAATTTTATATTAACTATTTTATGTGTGCACATTAAAATCAAATATATTGCAGTTAACAATATATTTTTCATGTTTGGAAATATCTTTCCATATTTGACTAGGCTATTGACAATTTTAATTTCCTCAAATTCTACTAAAAATCCGTAACTCTTTGATCCTAGTAACTGACAAATTACAAACATTAGAAACAGTGACCTGATCAAATTAAAATACATTATATACAATACATATAATCTTTGAACTGTTTTCTCAACCAGAAGGTTGAATATCTTTCAACCATTTTTGTCATAGGAAGAAAATCAGGTTTTCAGCCTTTGTCCCACTGTCCTTATAGTTCTTTATCTAGACTTGCAACTGCTTCAAGTGTACCTTGAACAGAATACTCCAGGTGAAGTTATTTGTTCACTGTTCTAACAGAAGCGTATAAGCTAAAGTACACAAGCTAAATTTGGTATGTGAACAAATACATTTGTAATTAGTATAATTTAAAACATTCTTATGGTTCAAACTACATATAGGATTAAAATAAAATAATAAAAACAAAAACTACAAAAGACTCTGTCAAAATAAACTGAATTAAATGTTGCCAAATTATAGAAAAGGGTACCATAATTATAGAAAAGCATACAATCTGACCATTTCTTGTTCTTGAAGTACTTGTTTTCATTAACCTGCAAACTGCATATCATATTGTGATGTGCCATGGGTAACAATTCAACACTGTCTTAACTGCAAGAAAACAAACAGATCTTGCAGAACTTGAAATGGTTGAGAACTGTTACATGGGACGGTGTAAAACAATTCCTTGTTTCTCACTAAGTTTGATTTGATTTGTTTTCTTTGTGTAAGATCTAACATAATATTTCACTGTAAGTTCACACGCTACTTCTTTGTTCTTAACTACTTAAGTAAAAACGTGATTAATCTCCATAAGACTTCTTTCGGTCCCAAGTTGCTGATTTACAATGGGTAAATAGAGATACAGAGAGGTTAACTAATTTACCCAACTAATATTTACAGCCAAATACTTATTCTCCCTCACTATTTTTCAAATATTGATTTTAAAGAATGATTTCTGGTTCCTCCTGTGCATTGTTGCTCTATATGACAAGAAGAATAGATGAAAAGAAGATAAAACAAGAAAGAAGAGAAAAAGTGATTAAAATTCTCCCTCTGCTTCCCTGCAACTAGTCACAGTAGACACAGTTCGATCAAAAGAGACATGTGCTCAGGTATCTTGCAGCAGAGGTGTTTATTTACTGCTCACTGTGCTTTCTTCTCCTAATGGGCCCAGGGCTACTTTGCTATTCAGAGCACCTTTTCAAAACAACAGTTTTCAAAACAATAGTCTGCATTCTGCTCTTTTTTTTTTTTTTTTTTTTTATCTATACAGCTATCTCTATATGACCTTTATATCTCCAGAACAATATTCCATTAATTTCCCCAACCTCTGAATATATATTAACATTGAAGGGTGAACGCATATGATTTGACGCAAAAGTTATTTAAAGCTAGATTAAATAGAACTTCTGTTTAAAAAGGTAACTGCTGGCATATCATCTCTCATTTTGTCTTGGATATGACACACCTTATTAGAGAGTATGAACTCACTGAAACCATGTTGTTTCAACCTCTTATGCTATATGCTTTTTTGTGGAGGTTGGTTCACCAACAACAGTGCCTTGTGAGCAGACAGTTAAGCGCCAGGATGTCAGCAGTTGGGGGACAGAGCCGGAACAAGGAGGACTGCAGAAGATCTCCTCCCGCCCTTTGTGGAAACAAAGCCAGGACAACCGTGTGCAGGTGTCAAGCTGCTGATTGGCTGTGAGCCTTGCTACATTTGTGTTGTGAAAGCATAAAAAGAAGTTAGTTTGCAAATAAACTTGTCTCACTCTGCACCCCAGACTGAGTCCGTTCTTTTGCGAGATGCAACACTTTTTACCAGAAAGGTCTATTGCTTCTTATTTGACATCACATTGAGGAAGGAAAAAACAAAAACCAAACCAAACAAACAAAAAACACAACAAATAAGCAAACAAACAAACAAAACCCCTCAGTTTATCCTTGAAAGAAAGAGACCTTACTCAGGGACGGTGTTTTTGATTTCTTGCTTTTGATATTTAAAATGTAATCTTGAAAAGATTCTCAGCTAATATACATTATGCTTATACAGCTCCTCTGAAATCAAGAATATGATTCTAATATTGTCTATTTGCTCCCTCTAGATTTGTCTTTTTCCATACCAGATGCTGTGGCAGTGACAAAGAAAGCCAGCAATGAGAGTTGTGCCTAATAGCCTTCCCCCAGGAATCCAAAAGACCTTTTTTTTTTTTTTTTTTTGATACATATAGCATATGTATTTTTGATATATATGGTAAAACAAACCAATGTCTAATTTGGCCATTACCTAAATTGTAACCACCTATTAACCTAACTATGCAAAAGACTGTACTCACTTATATGTTTGTAGTAAATATTACTATTGGTTTTTTTTTCTTTTTTTTTTTTTTTAAACAGCCGTGAGGAAATAATGGCAGCATGGTTGAGAAAGAGTGTGATAGGTTCCATCCCTTTCCTTCTTTCATCAAGAAGAATATTTTTTTCCAGTGAGATGCATTCTGAACGAACAAAGTAAACCAGAATTATAAATGCACTGCATGTAAAATTTATCACCTTGAAAAAGGTCTATGAAACATTCATCTAAGACCCACATGGCAGGTTTGAAAAGTGAATGTAGAATTTGATTTCCTGAAATTAGTCTGAAAGACAAGCACTTTCACTTTAATTATGAAATCTCATTTATGAATCTCTGGAGAAATAGAGGCCTCAGAATGGTGAGGAAAATATACCATGAATATAAGTTATTGCTAAATTTAAAAGTCAAACCATAAATAAACCTATCTAGTATTCAATATTAGATCCCATATTTATATATTATAAAAACTTTGATTTCAATAGAATACAAGGATACAAGAAAAATAAGAAAAATACTGATGATTAGACATAAGTAATTTAATTTCAATGTTACATTATCTTATTTCATACATTATAGCAGAGAACAAATCATTAAAAATTCGCTAAACAAGGTGTGGAAGCTGAATCCTATGGAAGCTAATCTTTATCCCAAGGAGTTCATCAACACACATAAATTTGGCTTCCATAACTTTAAACATTTATATGACAAAAACCTATAAAGATTAATCTTAAAAAGTCTAATTGTGCTCTTAGTCAATAAAACACTGAAAACAGAACCAGATGGAAGAGTTGAAAAGTTTTTAAAAAGTCATCTTAATAGGAATATTTTTTTTTCCTATTTATTGTCTTAATGGGTAAAAATGGTGCCAATAAGAACTCCAGTGATTAAGTACATTTTAAGGCTTACTGAAGGTGGTATTTATTCCATTTATTTTTAGATGTTTAATCAACAAATTTAAATTAGGCTTATATTACTGCTAGTAACTGAGCCAGCCTTAAATTCCAGGAGTTGTCCTTCTTTGTATAATGGTTTAAATACACTGTATGTCTGTTTGCTTCCAATTTCTCAGTTAAGATCTTAAAGTTAGGCAGGAGTAATAAGAATATATGCTTTTGTGTCAGTAGACACTGTAGTCACTGCAAAACTCTTGCCCTCCACAGTCCTAACAGAATATGCTCATTTAATTTATGTATTAGTGGCAAATTCTGACTTTTTGCTTTAGTGCAAGATAATGCAGAATATTTTTTAAAAAGAAAAAAAATATCAAGAACAGGTGTGAAATGTTTTAAGTCATTATTCAAAACATCAAGAATAATAAGATCAATAAGACATCAGCACTGATAGCAAAGTTATCCCAACTGATATAATCTGGTGTGAACTGGTGCGTTTTAGGATGCACAGTCCATTATAGATACTGGGCAAGGGAAAGGGAGGAACAGGTAGAGTGGACAAGTTCTAGTTTGATTTGGTGACTAAACCATGAAAAACAAAGCAACTTTTTTTGTAGAATCTCATTTATGATTGACTATGATAACTTTTAATGAATGTAAATGGATGTCCAATTGCACATCAATCTAAAAAACTGACAGATCTTCAAAGGTCTCAACTATAAAAACAAAAAACACAGACCTCTGACCAAGGGTGTATATAACATACATAGCATCAAAGAGGAATTTGGGATGTGATAGCACTCAGGAAATATACTGTTTACAAAGCAGAGTGCTTACAATGGCTAGATAGTGTTTTATTCTCTGAGATTTCCACTCTGACACATATGACATTCACATGTACCAGCCACGACCCTACATCCTCCAGTCAAGATGTTACCAGAACCACGGACCCAGGGAAATTGGACACTTAATTCAAATACTTAACATGGTGGAATCCTGCCTGCCATCCTCATACTTGCACATAGCATTTCTACCTTGGTTTTAGACTCTCTCTGGGGCTTTGTGTTTCTTTTCTGCATATACTGGAATAATCTTATCTGTGAGACTTCTTTAAAAGTCTTTTTTCTGAGTCGTGTTCTTGTGTAGGTCTCACCCTATGACAATAACACGCCAATAACCCATAACAGAGTTTATCTGTGTGTCTTTGTTTTCCCAGTACACACAAGAATCACCTAATCTAATATAATCCAGAGATGAGTAGATATAATCCAGGTCTCATTTAGCTGAGCAGTGTTTTTAGGTAGCTTTGCCTTGTGATAACACACATATATATGTACGTGTACATATGTATATATACTGTTTTTTCCTGCTACTTCTGCTGCAACTTAGCCATAGTAATGAGATAGTCTACTTCCATACTTCTGCATAGTTGACATAACCTATGCAGAAACTACTATTAGGATTTCACATGCGGTAGTTCTGCATGCCTACCCCCTAACCAGAAAATCGGCATTTCTCTAAGCAAAAACTGCTCTCCTGTGCAATTTCCTCTTATTTTGCTAATTTTAAATGTTTTCTCAAAGTACATTCAAAATCTAAACTTATAAAAGTTTATGTTTTGCCACAAAATGTGTGTCAATACCTGAATTCCAAAATTTTAAATGATGTAATCATATTTTTGTTTTTCTGAAACTCAGTACTATTAAGATTTAGCTCAATACCTATATGTATATATGTATAAACATATTTTTAAAATGACTATAAATAAATACTGGGATACAAGCAGCCAACTTAACAAAGGAATCTACCTGCGTCCCTCACTAAATAAATATTGCTCAGAGTTCCTGTTGTCATACAGTAAATTAAGCAAAGGGCGGGTTGACTACAACTTCTTGTTTATTTTCTAAACAAAGGTAATTACAGGGAAATCACTGAGAGAAATTCCAAATTTTTGAGGACTGCATAGAATGGGGAACATCTACTTCTGAGTCACTATGGGTAAAATTACTTGAAAGAGCATTTTTTACACCGTATGGATTGTAACTACATGAACAGGGCCTAATCTTAAAAAGTTTGTAAGTAGCTTTTTGCAAAATGATAATTGATTACACCTGAATCTAATTAACTCCTCTCTGACACAAGTAGACTACGTCAAGATGCTTAAAATCTGGCTCAAAATGACTTGTCAGTGATTCTCTCGCCACTGTGTGTTACTACCTCTCAGGGAAAGTCCTTTTTTTTTTAACTTTATTATTTTTTTTTTTTTCAGTTATAAAGGTAGAAAAGCACAAAGGGAAAAAAAAAAAAAGCCTGTTCCAATTCTCTGCATTTCCTGCTTACTGAAATAACATTTAACTTTAAAGTTATTAAGTCATTTAAATTAAGGGCAATTTATGTTCAGTTCAGTCATAACTATTCACTCATCTTACTGTACTTTGCAAGACTCATTTCCAAGACTTTATCTCTGAGGTCAAATCCCTGCAGTGGAAAACTATTTGCTTAGGTGAAGTATTGATTTGTTTGTAGAGCTAGAATTGGGACAAGCTGCATTTTTCATATTTTTGCATAGCCTTGTCTTTAAATTACTTGTTCGAGAGCAGGCAAATAACTTCTTTAGCTAGAAGTAGTTTGAAATCTCATTTCTATTATCTCAGAAGAAAGTCCTATCAGTCAAATATATTTTATTCTGAATTTATCCTGAATTCCTGATCAATCTGGGTATTCATGTGATCAAATCTACAAAATTCAATCTAGAAAAATCACACACCGAGAAGAGCTCTTTCCTAATAAAGGTTGATGTAACTCCTTTGTCCGGATTGTTTTTTAATCTGTAATTCCTATGAATTAAGATCAGAACTACAGATTTCCAGAGCCTACCTAATCCTTGAAGAGTCATGCTCTACCTTACCTGCTGTCTTCCAAGCATTACATGTAGCTAGGTGTATTCAGAGGTGGACTGTGCCTTTATTTCAACAAAAAGGATAAATAAGGCTCTCATCGCACGTGTTTGTGGGGGAACACTTATGAGTCTTAGAAGATCAGCAGCTCAGAAGTTTGGAATCTAGTACCTCCTAATCAACCCCATGCTGTATAGCTTGAAGAATGAGAAAGTAATCTCCTTATGTATGAATAGTGATTAAGAGCAGAAAATGTCAACCTCATTATTACTATTTTTAAGACAAAAAAGCATAATCAATGATGATATAAGCTTCTTTATTTACATTGTTCTACCAAAGCACTTCAGACCTGACCAGGGAAATGAACCTAACAGAAATTATATTTTGTATAGAGAAAAAATGGTACTGTGGCATGTGGCATGTATTAGAAATCATGTTAGTGATGAATGTAGTATAGTTTCTGTCTCCTGTCAACTGGAATCAGGAATCTAAACTAATTCTTACTATTTTAATAAGAGCTTTTGATTTTATGTGAATAAGTTTTGATAAATATCTATTTAGAACAGTTGGATTCGCGTTGATGAGAAAAAAAAAAAAAAAACTGTTTTAGAAATCCTCCATCAATTCATTGGAATTAGACTCAAATCATTTCATTTTAAAGCTATCCATTTTTTTTGAAGACCCCAAATGTGGTCTTATCTTTATTCTGCTTTGCTACTAAACTATTAGAAAGGCAGACATTCTGTTGCCATATCTTTACAGTCAAACTCTATAGCTTATGCTATTTAGTAATCTGCACTAAATTAGCCATTATTGTTCTCTAAAACATCATTAATATCTGAGCCAAAATTAATCATTTTTATTGAAAAAGGGTTTTTATTAAAAAGAAAAAAAAACAGCATTAAAAAAGTGACTTCAATTGATATTAAGCAACTAAAGTAGTGTTTCCAAATCTCACTTCAAAAAAATACATTGAATATTTTAATCACCTTTAGAAGTCACCCTATGGTGACTTCTTCATTGGCATCTGCTCACTTGACAAGCATGCTAAGCACGGAGCCAGTGAATGAAACATTCCTCAGCTGTGAGTTTTCTTATAGAAAACTTGCCAATCTCCCCTCTCATAAACATAAATAAGTGATGTGTAATGTTCCTGTAGTATCTCTTGGAAATATACAGGCAGCATCTGAATGACACAAACTTGGTCTCAAATTAGATTTATTTTTGAATAAAAGAACAGTATATACCAATATGGAGTAATTTCCTTAACACTAAATTTAAAATTCTTACATTTTAATTCAATGTATAGCAAAATATTTATATCTAAAGTAGCACTTCATGGTGCATTAGTTTTGGAAAAGAAACTTGATAAAAAAAAATCAAAAATTCCAAAATATAATCAATACTGTTGTTATCTTCTTTATATTAACTTTTTTTTTTTTTTTTATAATTTTTTTTTTTTTTTTTTTTTTTTTTTACTAAAAACAATGTAAATCAGTTATGCATTCCCTGTGCAAACTGGCTGTAGTTCATGGCATCCTTAACATTTGTAGAGTCCATCATGGATGGAGTCCATCAGCTAACAATCATCTGATTATCTAACATATGCCTAATAATAACAGATACATTTTATTCAGTCTCCATGTTAGACTGAAGATGAAGAATCACCACGTAAATCTTGAATTTGAATTACCCAAATTTAAGCACCTATATGAATGGATGGGAGTTGCAGTATATCTTGATGTCATAGAATCATAGAATGCCTAAGGTTGGAAGGGACCTCTAGAGGTCATTTAGTCTAACCCCCCTGCACACGCAGGGCTACCTAGAGCACATGGCACAGGGCTGCATCCAAGCGGGTCTTGAAGATCTCCAGAGAAGGAGACTCCACAACCTCTCTGGGCAGCCTGTTCCAGTGCTCTGTCACCCTCACCGTCAAGAAGTTCTTCCTTAAGTTCCCGTGGAACTTTTTATGCTTCAATTTGTGGCCATTTCCTCTGGTTCTGTCGGTGACCACCAGTGAAAAGAGGCCAGCCCCATCTTCCTCATTGCCTCCCTTGAGGCACTTATAGACACAGATCAGGTCCCCTCTCAGCCTTCTCTTCTCCAGGCTGAACAAGCCCAGCTCCCTCAGCCTCTCCTCATAGGGCAGATGTTCCAGGCCCCTGATCATCCTCGTGGCCCTGCGCTGGACTCTCTCCAGCAGCTCCACATCCCTCTTGTACTGTGGGGCCCAGAACTGGACACAGTACTCCAGATGTGGCCTTACCAGGGCTGAGTAGAGGGGTAAGATCACCTCCCTCGACCTGCTGGAGATGCTCCTCTTAATGCACCCCAGGATGCCATTGGCCTTCTTGGCCACGAGGGCACACTGCTGCCTCTTGGTCAACCTGTCGTCCACCACGACGCCCAGGTCCTTCTCAGCAGAGCTGCTCTCCAGCAGGTCGGTCCCCAGCCTGTACTGGTGTCTGGGGTTATTTCTCCCCAGGTGCAGGACCGTGCACTTGGCCTTGTTGAATTTCATGAGGTTTTTGACCGCCCAGTTGTCCAGTCTGTCCAGGTCCCTCTGGATGGCAGCACAGCCCTCTGGAGTATCCACTACTCCTCCCAGCTTCGTATCATCTGCAAACTTGCTGAGGGAGCACTCTGTGCCTTCATCCAGATCGTTGATAAATAAATTGAACAGGACTGGACCGAGGACTGACCCCTGGGGCACTCCGCTCAACACAGGCCTCCAACTAGACTCTGCACCGCTGATCACCACCCTCTGAGTTCTGCCATCTAGCCAGTTGCCAATCCACCTCACCGACCACTCATCCAGCCCACACCTCCGGAGCTTGTCCAGGAGGATGTTGTGAGGGACGGTGTCAAAAGCCTTGGTGAAGTCAAGGTAGATGACATCCACCGCTCTTCCCTCGTCTATCCAGCCATCTGAAATCAATATCCTTACCATACACTGGGAACTATGAATCATGAAGCTATGTGTATAAAAAACTGAATATTAGATTCATGTAGATTACAGAGGCAGAAATGTTCTCTAATTCATTTAACCATGTATAGTTGCCAGAACAAATATGATAAAATGAGTCTGTGCTCTCCCTTTTATTGCAAGAAGTCTATCTCCTTTCAAAAACGGCAGACATAGATATTTTAGATAGGATGAATCATCTTATGGAAATACATCTCTCTCCTTTTGGATTATCTGAGCATCTGAATAACTTAGACAAGACTCCTAACTCACAGAATCACAAAATCACAGAATGATTGAGGTTGGAACGGACCTCTAGAGATCATCTAGTCCAACTCCCCTGCTCCAGGAGGGACACCCAGAGTACGGGGCACAGGGTGGCATCCAGGTAGGTTTAGAAGATCTCCAGAAAAGGAGACTCCACAACCTCCCTGGGCAGCCTGCTCCAAGGCTCCGTCATGCTCACAGTAAGGAAGTTCTTCCTCATACGGAGATGGAACTTCCTGTGTTTGAACGTACACCTGTTATCCCTTGTCCAGTCACTAGCCACCACCAAGAAGAGCCTGGCCGCATCCTCCTCACATTCTCCCCTCAGATACTTGAACATGTTTATCAAATCTCAGACTTCTTTTCAGACTTCTCAGACTTCTCTCCACACTAAACAGGCCCAGATCGCTTAATCTTTCCTCATAGGACAAATGCTCCACTCCCTTAATCATCTTTGTGCCTCTCCACTGGACCCTCTCTAGAAGCTCAATGTCCTTCTTGCACTGGGGAGCACAGAACTGGCTCCTCGGGGGCAGCCTCACCAGAGCTGAGTAGAGGGGAAGGATCACCTCCCTCAACCTGCTGGCAACACTCCTCCTGATACAGGCCAGGATCCCACAGGCCTTCTTGGCCAGTAGGGCACATTGCTGATTCATGGTTATCCTGTTGTCAACCAGGACTCCCAAATCCCTCTCCACAGAGCTGCTTTCTAGCAGGTCAACCCCTAATCTCTACTGGTGTCTGTGGTTATTCCCCTCCCAGTGCAGGACCCTGCAATTGTCCTTGTTGAACCTCATGAGGTTCCTCTCTGCCCAACTCTCCATCCTGTCTAGGTCTCTCTGAATGGCAGCACAGCCCTCAGGAGTGTTAGTCACTTCTCCCAGTTTGGTGTCATCTGCAAACTTGCTGAGGGTGCACTTTGTGCCCTCGTCCAAGTCATTGATGAATAAGTTTAACAGCACAGGCCTCCATAGTGACCCTTGTGGGACACCACTGGCCACAGGCCTCCAACCAGACTCAATCCCATTTATCACCACCGTCTGAGCGCTGCCCTTCAGCCAGTCCTCAATCCACCTCACTGTCCACTTGTCGATTAACTCTCACAGTTAGATCACAGAATCACAGAATGGTTAAGTTTGGAAATGACCTCTAGAGATCATCTAGTCCAACGCCCCTGCTCAAGCAGGGACACCTAGAGCATGTGGTACAGGGTCACATCCAGGTAGGTCCTCCCTACATTCACCCCTAAGGTAGTTGTACATGTTGATCAGATCTCCTCTCAGTCTTCTCTTCTCCAGGCTAAACAGGCCCAGCTCACTTAGTCTTTCCTTGTATGATAGATGCTCCAGTCCCTTAATCATCTTCGTGGCCCTTTGCTAGACTAAGCTGGACTAAGATATCTACGTTGAAATTAAAACAATCACACCCCAAGGGTTAATTTATGTCTATATACACATATTTGATCTGCCTGCAAGTGAAAACTATGTATGCACGTACATCAGCAATACTTAAGGGCAACAATTTAAGAACAGATACCACTCATGAATTCAGGCTGTCCCTACTTAGATTATACAGATTCATAACAGAAATCACATCACTGCATATATTCTTAAGGTTTTTAATTTCATGTTTATGGGTGAGGACTTTTCCATTAAGATTATGTCCATCAGAAGGTACATCCTTAAATTTTCTTGTTTCTGTCTCATCATCTGGATGTTTTTTCCTTTTCTTTGCTAAAACACTGCCCATATAGTGAGCTGCATTGTCCTCCTTTCTCACTTGCCCACTTCTTTTTTTTTTTAGCTACTTACTGTCTAGTTATATATGAAGGAGAATGAACCATGGCTTAAAATGCATTGTTAAGTATTAAACAAATATTTTTATTTATATGTTTAATCTAAATGGTACAAACAAAATGTGTATTTAGTCACTATTCAACGCACAATGAATGCATACAAAGAACATTCCGTTTTCTTTTTTTTTGGCAGGGGGACAGAGAAGTGAGAATATTTGTTTCTGGCACAATGCATGTGCATTTTGGAATGAATGCATGTAAGGACTGATTAAACATCAGTGTACTATTTTGGATTCTAGTAGAAGACAATTTGAAAATCTCACAATAACAGAATAGCCTTAAAAATAGAAATAGCAATAGGAAATTAGATTTTAAAGAATAATGAGGAAAAAAAAAAAAGGAAAATGGGGCTCAAATTGTCTGTCATTTAATGATCCTTGCAGCAAGTACTTCTCACTACTGTTATTAAGAAATGTTTGTATGAATACCCTCAACATTGCTAGGTAGTTAAGAAAAATGAGTAAATAAATCAGAAAACTGAAATATAATCCTTTTCATCTAACTAGCTGTCATGTTTAACTAAATTGACTTTCCTTACATTTTTGGATTAAATGATTCATTTTATAATCCTACCATTTTTAGTGTTTATATGGTGTGTCCTGTAATACAGTCAGCTTTTCTGTCTTTATGATAAAATTCTGTAATCACATATGACAAAATGTAAGAGATTTATGTCTTAAAAATATAGTTTTATAATTATAATTTTGGAGAAGTCTCTGTTGTGTTAATATTTAATTGACAAGGAATTGTTGTTTGAACAATACATTACTATCAATGGTCCCACTGACTTTGAAAGAGTAAGAAACAGAACAAGATTCCTGTCTATGGCAGCATATTTGATTTTTCATATTATTCTTTACTAACAGTAAGGATGACCTCTTCTTCCCATTCAGCAGAATATTGCTAAATTTAGTGTTTTAGTTCTTTTAATATTATATTTTGCTGCAAATGTGAAACAAATGCACATTCTCCATAGAAGTCAAACCTTGTAATATTATATGCACATACTTTTAGCTTCTTTGTAGCGAGGCAGGAAAAAAAAGACTTTTTTTTAAAATGCTTTATAATACTAATTTAAATAAATAAAATATTCATTTCTCAGTGGCCACAAACAGTGAAATATATTACACTGAATACTTAATTTTCTGATAGCATGATGCCATATATATCTCATGGCACTTCATACTACTATATACTTTCATGGTATATTCTATGGGTACTTGTCATTGTCAAAATATAAATATCATATGAAAAAGAGAAAGGGTCAGCATTGTATGTTTAATGTATATTCTTTTCTGTAACAGAAAGAAAAGCCACTTATTGAGGCAAGATTAGGTTATTTATTTTGCTATTAATAAAATTAGTTTTAAAATAAATTACATTATTAGGTATAATAGATCATATAAATTAATTCACGTGCATCAGGGAAACAAAGAAATCTTAAACATCCCTTTTAAATTGCAATCAGTCCTGCATTTCAGCACTAAGCAATTAATGCTCATTACATCACTTTAAAATATCAGTGGGAGAGTGTCAAAGAAAATGAGTCTTCCATGTTTACAAAAGACTTTGCCTGTGGCATACTGTGTGCTTTTGTGAATCATTTATCTTCTAGTTTAAACCTGTCATGATATGAAATATTGCAACTGTTGTTCCGCATGACAGAATAATAAAACATGGGAAAAAATCTACTCTGCATTGATTTTTACGCAGAATTTAGGGTGTGAATACTTGAAAATCTGGACTTGAAGACACACCTGGACACATCTACCAAGAGCAAGTCCAGAGCAGTGAGTTCCTTCATATCTGGTTAATATGCTAGTCCAATGTTTTTGACTCTATATTAACACTGATTTAGCTTTTTTAAACTATGCTTCATTTTATGGTATCATATAATATTTGGCATGTAAAAGTAGTTCTTGAAGAGATTCTACTCAACAAATATTTTAAAGCTGTATTTCAGATCTATAGCCAACAACACATGAAAGTTTATATAAGAACCACCACATTTTTTCTGCTTTCCCTAGGTCTCTAGGTGAATTAGTTAAAATTATTTTACGTCAGTAACTTTTGCAGAGTACCATTTCATTCTCCCTAAAAAATCTATCTTGATTCTTTGATTAGAATTTATTGTGCCATGATATCTGACAATCTACAGGTAAAGATTGTATCTCCTAGCATCATTCACAAAGGTAGATTATTTTTTTTCATGGTATATTCTACAGGTGCTTGGTGTCTTTATGAAAATACAATTTGCGTAAGAAAAAAACAAGGAAAAAGAGCAAAGGCTAATAAGAGGAGGGACAAAAACTATCATAATCAGCTCTATAAAGTTCACTGACACCTTTCATTATATGGTTAACAGGATCAAAAATCACCATTTCTATTCTTCAAAGCACGTTTTCATTTTCTTCTGATCAGCAGTGGGAAAAAGCCAAAATTATTATTTTTCTTAGATTACTTAGTATAGGAAGAAAATGAATATAGACCAAATTATTCCAAGTAGCTAAGTAGAAAACTGTATATAAGGATTTAGGTAACTGTGTGGAGTTTGTTTTTCTATTTAAATGTTTTATTATGGGAATTATGTTTCTGTTTCCAATTACTTATCATATGATTGCAGGAGGTAGCAAAATTATGCTTCCATCCAGAAAAGAATATACAAGGTACAGAGCGTTAACATTTTAAACAAATTCTTTGTTACAGTAGTTGTAACCCTCATATTGTAACCTGTTGTTTGTAAAATAGTAAGTATCCCTTTTGAAGGAAATGGCAGGGATTTAATTTTCCTAGACTATCTAAAACATATCGTCTTGGTTAAAATTACTTTCTTGTAACTGGTAGAAACAAATCTATAACTGTGCAAGTGTATTTAGGTTTTTTTGAATTTTGTAGGGGACATTTGGAAAGAATAGAAATATCCAGAGCTCAGAAGACAATACTTTCTAAAACATGCTTATTTTGCAGTAGCCTATGCACCTCTGTGCCAGGCTTAAGAAGAAATTAATCAGATATTAAGGGAGTTCAGTCATCAAGGAATGGCAGATGGATCCACTGCAGTTGAACCATTGTCTTTAATTTGGATAAAGTGTGGTTTGAAAATTCAGTACAAAGGAAGATTAACAAAATACTCATCCACATCCCCAGGCACCTTTTATGAGGTCAGTTGAACTGTAAATGTAGATCAGAATAAAGTCTTACACATTGACTGCATAAATCCAAAGCTCATATATTTAGAAAATATATGATATTCAGTATGTCAAAGGACAATTTTGACAAAGGAGTCAAAATGAAGAATAAAATATTAGCTGACACCATAGGCAGCAAAAACACCATGTCATTGCAGTCCAGCCAAAAAACTGTTGCTTCCTCTGCTTGCCCAGATATGCTTGATTTATGCTACACTTCTTGTGATTTGGCACATTATCTTAAGTGAACAGCTTAACTGATATCACTAAGAAATTTGGCTGTTACTACCACAGTAATACTCTTAGTTGCACTTTTGTTGTCATGGTGAATTAAAAATAAACAATGATGCTTTCAAGATATAAGGGTAAATGTAATCATTTTGAGGTAGGAACTATTGAATAAACACTATACAATAAAACTGCCTGACCAAAAGTATTAAATAGAACTGCCAGTTTAAAGCATTTTTTTTTACATTAGTATGTTTAATATAAAGTGATCGTATAATTTATCCAAAAGTGTTGAAAATATGCAAGCAAAAAAAAAAAAAGATATGAATGAGACTAGATCTACTTACCAAATTCCTTTGGAACAGTAATAGAATAAACACAGTTGTGACCAACACTATAATTTTTGGGGTAGTTTGGTGATAATACAGTGCCTTCAGAGCCTGTTGACCGGCTTCCACAAGGTGCTGAAAAATAAAGATGAACAGTTGTGAATAAGGTAACTGTAGAAAAAGTTATCAACTTGAAGTGACTTGTTGTATGTTGATATACAATATTACAGTAAATTTTATTATATTCTACACTAGATGAAATTTGTGTATTATGTGAATACTGAGTATGCTCAAACTTCTCATACATCAAAGGTAATTGATGACAGTCTACAGTTTTCCAGATCAATTATTATTTTTCTGTATCATTTATCAACCACCTTAATAAAATAATGATATTCTTCATGCAATAGCTACTCAGTATGCTATTATTCACAGCATTCAAAGTTGTTTTACGTTTGTATGATGTTAGATTATGCAGTCCTACTGCACACTAGTAAAATGTTTACTCATGCCAATAGGATCATAATTCAAAACAAAGTATTGAACTACGCAAATAAGAAAGTCAGTATTTCTTGACTAAACATGAGGTGCAACATATTATTTCCCATGAGAGCCCTTTTCCTTATCACACAAATATCTTGTTAATTCTACCTTTAATAACTATAAATATTAATATAATGGCAGATGAATAGCAATGATATTTACTGCAACAACACATTTTTAAGGTTGACAATAAATGCTGGTGCTTGATATTACTGAAAATTGTCAAGCATGAAGTAATGCTTTTACAGCTACATCAGATGTTCCGATAAGTTTATGTGAAACTTGCTAGTAATAATTGCTAGTAATTTCTTATGGATAGGACCTGCTTCTCATATACACTTTAATTTCTAAATATCTTCTAACTGCAAATTGGACTATGAAGCAAGTTAAATGAGTTTAATGGGATCCATTATCCACTTAATAAATTTATATCTTCTGTTAAGAAGACTTAAATGATTTTCTAAAATATGTTCTACTACCACTCAATGTTTAGGTAGGTGAACATAAAAAATTCCAACATTTCATGTATCTATTGTTGTAATATACTCTTGAGTTATTAACCTTCTGAATTACATGAAATAATAAAAAGTGTAGTGTATTTGGCAGTGGCTTACTTTCTTTTTTTTCTTGGTTTGTCTAAATCCCGCTGTTATTTAGCACTGTATTATGAAGATTAGCTTAACTTTTCTGCCCCTTTACCTGCGTTCCATGATGGGAACACGTGCCTGCTCTGTCTGTGTGACAGCACATATCTGGTGGCCTACAGGGGCAATAGATAGAGCAAAGGTAGGCAGCATGGCTCTGGGTGCAGCTTCCCAATGGAGCAGTCTGCAGCTTATAACATGTTCATGAACTATCTATCATTCTGGCTTATGTAAAGAAGAATCTGCAGCGACTCATAACTTGCCTCTATTCCTCTCAATAGCCAGTAAGTTTTCTAACAATTTAAACCTTTTTTTGTTGTTGTTTTAAATTTCCCTCTCCCAAAGAAAACCTATTGGCCAAACTACTGCCCTCCATTGTCCTTCTCCACAAGGTGAAAGGCATCAATCATTTTCCTCTTAAGAGGAAGAAAGTAATGTATCTAAAGTCTTTGAAAACAGCAATGTATTTCAAGGAGCCAAGTCCACTGATGCAGGAGAGAAGTTCAGAATTTTTGGTTTGTTTGCTTCCCTGTTCATTTATTTAAAACATATGTTCAAGATATAAACAGTTGTCCTTAAACTGAGAAAATGTTTAGCCTTACTAAATGTTTACATTGTAAATCATTTAGTTCTCACAGCAGTAAGAACCTTCTCCCAGATTTGTTTGAATGTATCAGGGAGAATGAAGAGGTTTATTTCATGGGTTTGTTTTAGTAAACCCATAGAGTTTACTGAATATTCTTACATTTCTTTTAAAGGAAAGATAGCTACAGGAAAAGAAGACTCTAATAGCAATAAGACTAAACATTCAAAAAATCAAAACTAGATCTAGGATCATGAAACCGTAAGTATAGAGTATTATATATATTAATCTGACATAACAATAAAACATGTATTTTCTCTGGGGAATATCTAGTTGTTTGGATGGACATAATAAACCCACTACCACAATACTTCCCACTGACTTTCCTTTTTGTTTATTTTAACTATATATGTCTATTTGATACAGTATGAAATGAAGTGACATTTCATTTCTAGAAAAAAAAATGAAAATCTGAAATAGCATGAAAATCCACAGGTCTAATTATTAGGCTGTATATTAAAAGATCTGATTGCCGGAAAAAATTCTAACAAATCCATCAGATTTACACTGCATTTAACACAAGAAGGCAACAAATTCTGAATAATATTTCCTTAGGAACATAAACGTTGGGGAACAAACAAAAAAGGCAAGTTCATAAGTTCATAAGGTAACTTATATCATCTACTGTTATTCTCCAATTGTATGTCACTATTTTTTTAATATTGTTTAGTCAGATTTTGAATTACAGTATGAGTTTCCATATTTCCATCTGTTTTATTATATTCTCCAACAAAAAATTACTACTTGGTATGCTAGCTAGCTGGCTAGTGTTCAAGCATCACTTCCTCTGCGCCCAGCAACAGTGCATCCCTGTACGTAGGAAGTCAGGCAGAGGGGGCAAAAGACCTGCGTGGATGAGCAAGGAGCTGGTGGCAATGCTCAAGCAGAAGAAGGTGGTATACAGATTGTGGAAGAAAGGGCAGGCCCCCTGGGAAAAATACAGGAGCGTAGTCAGGGATGCAGAGATGCAACTAGGAAAGCTAAGGCGCAGCTGGAACGCAGCCTGGCAAGGGATGTTAAAAATAACAAGAAAAACTTCTATAAATATATTAACAGTAAAAGCAAGATCAGGGAAAATGTGGGTCCTCTAGTGAATGGGATGGGCACCCTGGTTACGAAGAACACAGAAAAAGCAGAGCTGCTGAATGCCTGCTTTGCTTCGATGTTTACCAAGAGCAGCCCTTTAGAGTCCCAGGCCTTAGCGACAAGAGAAGAAGACGGGAGAAAGGAAGACTTGCCCAGGGTAGAGGAAGATGGGGTCAGAGAGCACCTAAGACACCTCGATGCCAACAAATCCATGGGCCCCGATGGGATGCTCCCCAGAGTTCTGCGTGAGCTGGCGGATGTCGTAGCCAAGCCACTCTCCATCATCTTTGAAAGATCCTGGAGAACGGGGGAGGTGCCGGAGGACTGGAAGAAGGCCAATATCACGC
>VWPW01014149.1:125122-158642 GCA_013389825.1 Crypturellus undulatus
ATTAAGAGAAGCATCTCCAGCAGGTCGAGGGAAGTGATCTTACCCCTCTACTCAGCCCTGGTAAGGCCACATCTGGAGTACTGTGTCCAGTTCTGGGCCCCACAGTACAAGAGGGATGTGGAGCTGCTGGAGAGAGTCCAGCGCAGGGCAACTAGGATGATCAGGGGCCTGGATCATCTGCCCTATGAGGAGAGGCTGAGGGAGCTGGGCTTGTTCAGCCTGGAGAAGAGAAGGCTGAGAGGGGATCTGATCTGTGTCTATAAGTGCCTCAAGGGAGGCAATGAGCAGGATGGGGCCGGCCTCTTTTCACTGGTGGTCACTGACAGAACCAGAGGAAATGGCCACAAATTGAAGCATAAAAAGTTCCACGGGAACTTAAGGAAGAATTTCTTGACGGTGAGGGTGACAGAGCACTGGAACAGGCTGCCCAGAGAGGTTGTGGAGTCTCCTTCTCTGGAGATCTTCAAGACCTGCTTGGATGCAGCCCTGTGCCACATGCTCTAAGTGGCCATGCGTGTGCAGGGGGGTTGGACTAGATGACCTCTAGAGGTCCCTTCCAACCTTAGGCATTCTATGATTCTATGATTCTATGATTCTATGATTCTATTCTTGGTCCATTTTCCAGTTTCACCATTTGTACACTAATGGGAGCAGCTGAATGTGATAACAATGTGATAAGAATGTAAGTGTCTGAGAGTCAGAGAATGGTATCTCCTCTTGGAAAACAGCACTTTGAAGCTCTTGAAAAAAACTCAGCATCACAACTCAAGCGTCACCTTTTCTGTGTCTTTAATTGGTAAACATTTTTATGTGGAAAAACATCCTATCTTTATCATTAGTATTCATGACTTTCATGCCTCTTAGTTTGTCAAAGCACTAAATTGTAAAATTTTAAGGCAATGCATTACTAACAGAAATGCAGTATAAAATGCATTACCATATCTTTAAAAGGAGTTTCTCCTTTGCTTATGGTTCAGTATATCACTGCAGAAAGCCAAAACAAAGGATCCCTATCCACTACAACTCTCTAGTTATTACTATCAAATACACAGGGAATTTTTTTTCAGCATCCACAAGAACAAGAACAGAGTTAAAAATCCCTACCTAGTGCTCATTGCACATGGTTTCTATCATGCGTTTCCAGCATGATAACAAAACACACACATGCACCTTTAGCAAAGAACTGTAGAGAACAGGCTACATGAACATAGAGAGTCCACCTCTTCGTCTTTTGAAGATCTAATACGATTTAACTGTAGTTGGAGATTCTAAGTGCCATATTGCACCATCCATTTTTAAGCAGCATTTCTCAGTGGAATCAATGGGAAATACAGCTTAAAAATAAATGGCACAATATGGCTTCATATCATGCAGACAAATTTGATTACCAGCTACAGGAAAAAAAAAATAACATAAACTCAGCAAAAAGAGGACAATATGCCTGGAAGACCTGATAACCGGATACTGATTTTTTATCTAGCAGGTCACTATTACAAAACCCAACCTAGAGAGTAGAATAATTAAAAAATTACAGAATCTATTACATATATAGAGTATTTACTTGGCCTAAAAGATTGAGTTAAGAAAAATGATTATTGGTAATATGCATTTTTACAATGTTGACTGCCTTCTGTCCTAGTCAGATGGATAGTAAAATTCATTTTGCCTATCTTTTTTTTTAACTCTGGTGGCCAGTTTTGTCAGCTGTATTGGTTTCATATAGTTGTATACTCAAGGCCGATAGATGAGTAAAAGAAAGCAATACAATAACTGATACATCACATAAGAAAACAAAAATATACATTTGCAAAAGAGATCTTGTTAGGTATAAGTGGCACACATGTTTTCTTCCTGACTGCAAAATTACAGATACTTAATTTACACAGATCAATCTGAAAATGTAAGTGTGCTCAAGTATTTAAAATTATATTGCTAATACAATAAAATTGGAGAAAAATCACCTCATAAAGAAAAAAATATTTTAGTTGATCTTTGGCACTTAGAAAAATACATTAGAAATAAACATATAAAAAAATTATACAATCATATAGCTGAAAGGCAGTACTAAAAATAAAACAGTACAAGAAATATGGAAGTATTCTATTGAAGCGCTGTTTATCTTTTCAGTCCTCGTAAACATCAAATGATGGCAATTATAACTTGTAAAATGAGAGCAAAGCTCAAGTGAATGTATATTAAAAATATTTGAAAATGATTAAACCAACATCCATAAATCCAAAGAACTAATATGTGAATGTGCTTCAGCTTCCATTCCTCAAAATCTTTAAAACAAAAATAAATATATTTATAAGGGTCCACGAAATAGATTCTATACAGTTGAAGCATGAGATGTGTTTTTACACACAAGAAAAAAAAGTAACATTGTTTTAGCCTAAAAATGTTTGTTCATGTTTTAATGATTAATGATTATTAAATTGCAGTTATATTCCCATGGCATGATTTTGTATAATTTTCATAGATAAGGAAATCATCTATTGCTTAAAATTATATTTACTCATTGTAGAGGGGTGTATAAGGGCAGTCTGAACTGAACTTTCTCATAGGAAGTGACATGTGTAGAAGGGTCAAATACTATTTTTTCCTCTAACGAAGGTGATCACAGCTGACGCCTCCTCTAGTGTATTTGCTGCTAGCAAAACTTTCAATTTCCTCATTTCTTTTTCTTTTCTTCTTTTTTTTCTTTTTTAAACAATGAAAATGTTTTTCATGTTTAATGTTTTATGTTTTAAACAATGAAAATTTGTGGCTGAGTTAATCCATGTCCATTTTAGGTTGGCAACAGAGTGCAGAAGTACAAAGACAAAATGTCATGGTCCTGTTAATGTTCTAAAACCACTAAAGAGAAAATCAGAGAAAACTTCAGAAGTGAGAGTCCACATTTATGATTCCAATCCTTTTTTTTCCACACAATGTTTCCATTTCTAAATAGCAGGGTAGAGATACATACCAGAAATTTTTATTGCAGTCTACTTTATTTAGATGTCAAAATATCTAACCCTTAAACATAACTAGACAGCTATTAAACTCAGATATGTTTCACCCTTTAATAATTGCAGTGATAAAAGTAAAAATGAATCTAGTTGAAATTAGGCATCTCGTTAATCACTTGTTTAACAAATGTATATATCCAAAATAGATAAATTGTAGATAATTAACTATTTTAATTCTTTTATTAATATGGAGAAAAAAAAAAGGTTTTGGTAAGAAAAATAATTCACCAAGTAATAGTGGTACAAATTAAGCTTTGATGTGCTATAGTCTCCTAGATTCTCAAGTGATGTGCAATGCACAGATGTTTTTCTTTTCAAGTTTTAAAAGAGGTATATGTAGCTGATGTAGGCTTCAAACAAGAACCCCAGAATTTGATGGAATTATGGGATTAGATTTGACTTAATTCTGAGCTTGACCTTCTGCAGTAGATGAAGATGCATGTATTTATTTATTATTTTTAATGTTGCTTGCCTCTGGAACAAGGAATGGGATCAAAAGTCCTTCTGGCTTAGCCTTCCCAGCAAGCTGGAGGCTGGTGTGGTGCCACCACATAAAACTCTCTCCAGTTTCACAGTACACCTCAGATCTTTAGCTCCAGCTGATACAAGCCCTGGACCTTCATGACATGCCATAATGCATACTCTTGAAAGAGCTAATGCTCAGCTACTATGCAGAATGTTGAAGAATAAATATGAAAAGAGATCAGACTAAAAGAGATTCACATGAAAAAAGGCTCCAGCAAATAGTCCATAAATAGCATCACATTTTCATTAGAAAGAAACAAATAAACAAACAGTTATTTCTAAAAGTGAGGAATCAGGACCAAGCTCCTGAAACACAGGGAAGAAAACACACACTGACAAATATATACCAAGGAATAAAAACACAAACCAAACAAACAATTGCTTCAATATCACTTCAACAGATTCCATATTGACCTAGTTCTTTGTAGCCAAAGGAATAACCTCTAGTGCAGGACCTCTCTGGACTACTCACTACTAAACATAAATAATTTACTTAGCTTTTCTGAAATTACCTCTGAATTTGTTTTTGGCTTGATATTATATTTACACTTCAATAAATAAGTTTCCTGATTTTCTTACCTTTCAAAATATATTTTGTATGTAATATATTATTATATTTTATATATATGTATTAATTTATTTTCAAATATATATCTCTTTTCCTGAAATACATCTTTTGATTCCTAAGAGATTTCTTTACTCCTCTGTTTCACTATGTGTTTTGAGATTTTAGTGTTTCCTTATGATCGGTGAGGCTCTACCATCATGTTTCTAAAAGTTTACCAGATAAGTACTTACCTTTTGCTGTTGTTTTCAGATTTATTTTAATGAACTTTCTCAGTTTGATACAACTCCCCATATAAAACTCAAGATTAATTTCATATTTTTATTTTTCTTTATTCCTGGGGTGTCAAATTTGAGATCATTATGGCCAATTTGGGCACATCCTGTGCACGTCATTGTCATATTTACTGTCATTGAGAAAATCTATTCTGCTTTAGGCCAGCTGTTTCTATACTTATTTGATTTTCCTAAATTAAACATGAAATAAAAACAATAAAAACATGTTAACTAGACCACTAATGTTTCAACTGAGGATAATTAAAGCATCACTATGATGTTTTCTCTCCTTTACATGTGTTCTAAACTATAACTCTAGTTTAATATTGGATTGTATATTAAAAATTGGTCCAAGAACAAATCAATACATTTCCTGTTATGCTACAAAAGTAGAGTGTTAAACTAGAAATTAGTAAATGATTTTAAAGGCAATAGAAAAACAAAAATGCTGTGCAGCACAGAAGGAAATGGAATCTTTTTATTTCATAACAATGACCCTGAACTTCTGCAGTAGTTGAACAACAGAAATCTTGCATTAGATAGATTTGTGATTCATGTATTAATTTCTGTTAGCACTACCATCCAGCATATAAAGCAGAACCATATAATAAAAAGATTCCAGTGAGCACCTAAAAACAAGTTGTGTTGGTAATGCCTTCTTCAAAAGAGCTGGAGGTCAGAGAAAAGTTGTTATTTTATGCTGCTTACCAATAAAACATCACCAATAAGATTTTAAATTAAGGAGTTACTCTCTTTAATCTGTAGATTATTTTTCTTAGCATACATTAAGTAGGTTGATTAACATCTATATGTGGCCCAGCCAAGAAGGAAAAGATAAACTAAATTCTATTTAAAACATTGCAGGATACTAGTTTCTGATTTTTTTTTTCCATTGCACAGAACCCTCACCAAGGCCCTATTGTGACAGCCAATGGGTATTGTGAAGTTATTAAAAAAAAAAAAAAGGCTTGTGAAAAAGAGGAAATATGAGTTGTAATTACCAATATATCCCACTTTCTTCCAGCTGAATGAGTTACTGTCTAAAAAGACAAGAGTAAGAACATGAAAACTGATGCTACAGGTGAAATTAGAAATATGTATATTCATCAGAGATAACCAGCACAGATGACTGGAGCAGTTTATTTAATTCCAGTTATTAATTAATCATCTTACCTTCATTTCTGATTTATGCCAATATAATCCCATCCTACTTCAATGTCTTGTAATCTTTCAAAAATTAATATTTGTTAATCTGTGTGAATACACATTAGAGTTTTGTTTCATTCTGAGAGCAAAATACTATGCAGGATTGTGCCTGTTCTAAAAAAAAAATTCCAGAAACTATATGTCCCTATTGTGTTAGAATTTAGAACAGAATCAAACATGTATTTACTTGAAATGGTGCTAAAGGCACCAGCTTCAGCTTAAAATACATGGTGGAATAACTTTATTTTATAAAAAGAATAGTAATACCTTTCAATCTCTTGAAAATTTAAAAATTCAAAGCAAACAAACAAAACAGAAGAATACCAATAAGCAGTATTCTAAAAGCAAAGAAATCGGAGTTCATTCTGCATTTTCATTTGCTTTCTTGGTGCCTTTATCTTTAAACAATTTAGAAAATGCATGACAGTTAATCTACATATTTTATCATTTACTTACTATTCTCAGTATTACCAAAGTTTCATGTTACATTCAGACACATTTTTGTAATAAGAAAAATAAAAAAATAAGTCTACAAAAATCAAGGTGTACATAACCTAAATTACTTTTCTTTCTAATTTTTGTTCCATTTTAACATTTTCTTCACTAAATTATGCTTCCAAAAATTGGCAACAGATTTAGTTCAACCGAAGATGAAGTACTCAGTTTTGTGGTTTACTCTAACTAATCCATTAAATACTTCAGAAATTAGGATTTTCTGGCAGTTCAGTTTAATGAGGTTGTTGTAATTAACTACTATTCTTTGTTTCTTATGCTTTATTTATCATTATATTACATTAGTATGTTTTAAAAGGAAGCTTGCAATAATTATCTATAGTATTTAATATTCAACAGAACACTGAAACTATATGGATTCCAAATGCATATGCAAAAGGTCAACACTGAATATAATGCTTGATGTGGGTATACGCATGTGCCTATATTTATATTTGTTCGACAGTCTTTCCAGATTTTTTTAAACTTTTTAGTACGTGATCACTTTCTGTGATGTGAATAAAGAAGCATTTTTTTTCCTCAGAAAATCTCAGAAAAGCTGAGATTTTAACATAATTACATTTTTCAAGATTGCGGGAATTTTTCAAGCAAAATTCCAGACATCTTTATACATTTATAGAAGTATCATTTCTATTTCCTACTCCCAAAACAATTTGTGCATTTTACAATAAACAGTCAGTGGTTTATCATAAGAAAAACAAGCCAACTGTCTCCACGAGAGACTGATAACCACATGTTTCCTAGCTAGTTGCAAATACATCAGGTTAGGTTTTCTTTTTTAGGCTTTGCTATTTGTAGGTGTATGTTGGTATCCCTTCCATGTAGGAGTAAACAAGAGTGACTTGCAATGCAAAGATCAGAGTCAAGCATACTTGGACCTACATCTGTAGGTTCCTAGACCTAGATACTCTTTATAATTCTTCCATTGTCTTTTACCTGCTAAGGTTTGCAAAAAATGACCCTACAATCTCTTCAAAATGGTGCTGAGTGTTTTAACTTCAAGCATATGAAAGCACTATTGAACAGTGCATTAAGATATTTCATTGCAGGTATATTACTTGTGTTGCCTCTTTAGGTAGTTCTCTGATGAGTCTGCAAGCCCAGCAAATCCTATTCAGAGTTCAGATGCAAAACAAAAATGTTCATTCATAACAAGTTCTTTAAATTCCCTTTAATTCTCTTTCAAGACCTTTAGGATACCTGTCTCTCTCCACTGATTATATTGGAAAAGAAGTTTGAAATGGTGAAGGAAAATCATCTAATTGAGACCAGTGGACGTTTGGGAACAAGAATTCAGTTTTCAGATGATATCTCAGTCATAAATAAATAAACAAATAACAGTCCTCAATATTTTCTTAGAAATTCTTAAATTGCCTCTACACACCCAAATATTAGGATGTAGCTTATAATATGCAGCATTTGAATGCCATTCTCCATATTCAGAAAACAATCCTAACTGATTTCTATTCTACTTCTCCGAGCCATAGTTTATCTGATCCTATAGAACAGATGTCTCAACCTGGACAACAAGAAAACACACCGTAAGCACCCAACATGGTAACCTTATGTAAAGCAAGCTGTATAACTGGTTGTGGAAGAATGGCCAGAAAAAGGGGAAACTTAGAGAAAAACTAGGGCCTAACAGAAGTTTTGGCATTATAAAAGCTTGCCTGAAAGTTCCCACTTCCAGGATGGTTGGTCTGCACCCACTCTACTCCTCCATGCTTTTCTAGGCAGCACAATCAGTCCTCCTCGCAGCTGCAAAGGGGAGTAACAGAGGATGGAGCGGAGTGAAGACACCGTGGCCAAACTCTGTTGCACTCCCTGTGCTGGGCCACTGATAAGCCACACAGTAGCTGTCCAACAGGAGATATACAGTAAGGTGTCCAGTCCTGAGCCAGCAAAGGTGGCAAATCACTCCTTTCAGATGAACTTTGCTTGACTTTTCCTCATTATAAGCTCATTATAATGCCAACACACACCTCCACCCCGAAAGTTACCTGCCTCCGAGGTATGACCATTCCTCACTGAGTATGTGCTCTAGATTTTCGATTGACTGTACTGTTTAAATGAAAGTGAGAAACTTTTTCATCAATCACCAATCAATAACAATATTATGTATGACTATAGTCACTCAAGCTCCACCTGAATGTAAAGTATAAAAGGTGAACTAAGGATGAGAAGATGGGGAGAGAAACCGTCATAACTCTTGGATCACTCGATGGGCTGATCCCCCTTTTCCTCCCTCGGGTTGGGATGCTACCTGAGGAGACTCTAGACTGACAGCCCTCTCCCATCTTCTGTGGTGGGTGATGATTGCACATTTGTACATTAGAGCTAGCTAAAAACCCTACACTGTAGTAGAGAATGTTCTATACTGACGTCTGTAAATGTTGCATTTGAATAAATCCTACTGTTTGTGAACTCGACTACTCGTTTGGGGTGAGGCGATCGGACCTATAACTGACAGACTGTTCGTGAATCCAATTCTGCCAGAGTCGAGCTTATAGTTGATCACACTATTTGGGAACTCGATTCGCTTCTAGCAAGGCAATCAGCCCTATGGTCCACACACTGTTTGTGAATCCGATACTGATTTGATATCTCCTTCCCCTTCCCACCACCACTACGGCTTTCAAACTGCAACATTTCATAGTGGTTAAATTGAACATTACTTTGGAACGTTACCATGAAACAAAGAATCGAATCCTCACAAGAACATTCAACACCATTAACTGCAAGAGGATACTTTTTCTTCTACCACAGTCATAAATAAATAAATGCATTACTGCTTCTACTTGTCTTACCTATTCCTTACACACTCCCAAACGAGTAAATAGATGAAATAGAGGCCCTACCTTATCACGTATAGGTAGGTTTCAAGTTGAAATAGGCTATAGTTTCAGCCACTACTTATTATCATTAAATCAAAACAAAACAAAAAATAACTGCCTCTTTTGACCACAACAATAAAGACCACAGCTGAAAACATACCAAATCCGTTTTCATATTCATGGTAGGCTTACCTAGTGTTAGATTTCCTAGCCTCACCTAGGCTGCCACAAACATAACTGCCACATCAATTATTATTTATAATGATCAATTAATTTTATACATATAAAATCCAAATAAATTCTATAGTATAATACACATACATGTTATACTGTTGTTTAATTACAACAATTCAAAAGTTTTTATTAATTTAAAGGGTCTCTCCTCACAGTTCATCCACACCTTTAAGTACACCTTAAGCTATAGGAGATAAAGCAATGCATAACATTGCACACAGTCAATGCAGGGGGTGATGCCTGAAGTTTTTCTTTACCTATTCAAAGATGTTGTGTAAGCACGATAGTACATGATTAAAGTACACAGTAGACAAAAATAACAGCATGTCTGAAAGCTTATTTAAGAAAGGCTTCTAAAGTAGATATTACAATAATGGAAACAAATAATAATAATAATAGCCAAATACAATGGCGGGTGGCAGAAGTTGTTCACATGCCCATGGCAATTAATGAATCTCCCTCTGTAATATCATTTAGTTAGGAATAATTCAAATATAAAATTAAAAGGAATAAATTTCTTTTAACAAGAAGCATCAGGCTTGAAGCAGAGGGAAACGATCTTCTTTACTTTCAACTTGTGCCACCTCTTATAAGGGTTCTCAACTATGTATTCAGTGCTTATACTGACATAATTGGATGGTGACTCAGGCTGGCCTGTTAAAGAGTAATTCTCTTAGTAATTTGTGTTGCACTTTATTGGACAAAGTCCAGCTATTTAAACTTATGTCATTCTCAAAATTTCAGGCTGAGGTATTTTTCTTGCAAGAGGAATAAAACTGCAACAGCAAAAATCAGCCTGAAGAAAATAAATCTAAAAAATAAAAGGACTAATTTGTGTTTTAACAAAACATTTTAATGTGCAGTAAACTGTAATCAACCCAAATATAGCTACTGTTCTCCACCTCTGGTAGTTTTACAATAAAGTGTGACCCTGATCTCACTTATATTTTAGATATTCTTTCTATTAAAACCAAGTAATTTTATGTAGAAAAGTATTTTGCTTTGTTGCTTTTTTTAATAAAGATAAACATGTTGAATACCACAGATGGAAGTTAATGAGTGTTAGGCTTCTAAAAATTCTTCTGTGCCTTTCAAAATATTTTTAATTGCTTATATATGATAGCTGAGGATTTGGGAATACTATCAAGGATTCTACATTTCCACTCCAAAAGTGCAGTATAGGACAAATATGCTAATGAAAGGTCTAACTGCTTTGATCACAATCATTACACCAAAAATAATAGATACACAATAAAAGTGCCTTTTTTTTTACCTATATAAAATTGACAAGCACATGTCAAATTTAATGAATATGGTTTTAGTGTACTTGAATATTATGAAGAATTATAAATTATGTTACCTAAAGATTGCCTAGAAATCCCATCTTTACCAATCCTATTCAGAAATCACCGAAGAAAGTATTTTAGCCTAACATGCCCTTGTTTTGTATCTTCTTATAAGCAGATTTATGTCGGTGCCTATATCAAGAACATGCCCTATTTTTATAGCATAGTCAACAATGGTTAAAGTGATTATTTAAATTATTTTCATATCTTGGAGAAAATATGCAGTTTGACTATGGTTTACCATGTAAATAATGGACTGACTCGAATTTTAAAGGACCACACGAATATGCAATTAGCACATAAGAATCATAGTTTTACTACACAAAGAATGCACAAAAATGTCACACAGAGCATCTAATTAAATAATCAATAGTGCATGTTTGATGAGAAAGCTGTCAACAGTTAATATATTACAAGATAATAAATATGATTAAGTTTTTTTTTGTGGAGTCTTCCACCTTGAAAGGTTTCAGATATAAACCTGGCCTGATCTCTCCAAAATAGCTTTGATGAGTTAGTATAGTTAGGAAAGAAAAGAAAAATGGACACAGGGAAAAGTAGGACTCAGCACAAGGGAAAGCAAGAGTCAGTATCACAGTCCAAACAAAAAACAGGCATTTCTTCCGACATTTCAGTTTGCAGGAAGACATTTACTTCAGAGACAATGAGGCAGCAGGATGCCCATTCCCAGCTCCTAATCATGTGAATCATCCTCCAGGTCCTGAGGCTGAGGTATGAACATGCAATTGCTTAAGCTCTGCTCTCCGTCCTCATTCTACTTATGCATCTACCGTTAGCAGGGTCTTTAATCACTGAACTACCACAGCTGTGGTATATAATTATGTACTGGTGTCCACAAGACTAGTAATTATAATTTCTTGTGGCAATCATAAGATGTTTCTGCTGTTTTTTATATATCATATGTATTGTTTTTAATAATATCATAGAATGGCTTTATGAGAAATACCTATAATGCTAAAACTTTTTTATACATCTTATGACAGACAGTGTGGATGAATGTTTTGAGACCATTTTGTTACAAAGAGCACAGAGAATAAGCCATATCACAACCAGTTTATGACATTATCTGAAATTGTTTGTTATATCTTTCACATGTACATATTTGGAAGCTCAGATTTTATTTATTTAATGTATTTCCAACCTACTGAAATGAAATACAATGGTATTTGTTAGTGGTCAAAAGCTTTCTTCTCTTTTAGGAACAAGATTTTACACTCAGCCCTGGCTATGATTTCCCACTAGGGGGCTTTCTGTTATTCTGCAAACAACTGTTGCTTGCTATCAAAAATTTAAAATGATCTATAGTTGGTGAAGCTAAGAAAAAACATCAATGATCATCTCTGCCACAGCAACATTTTATCTACATGTTAATTATATCCTGTTTTTAATATCTACCATCAAATGCCAAATAGCTTAGCATATTGGCGTGAATAATCTTTGCATGTGTTCATAAGAGAATGAAGTCAATGATTTGGTTCACTTCCCACAATTATTAAGAGAGGTTCAAGGTCACTTTAAATAATGATTTTAACCAAATGCAAGTTGTGCTAAATGCACATAGGATCAAGCTTTAAAAATGCTGTGTGCATAAAGGTACAGAAGTGAAAACAACAGCTTTATGCATTGAATGTTTTTAATACATCTAGTATTTCTTCTGATCCTCATAGCTCCTTCTCAGCTTTTCTCTAAATCCAAAACATCAGTGGTTGACTTTTAGGGTCTGTAGATACTCATATTTCCTGGTTTTGCGTATTTCCACAAAGCCTGTCTCGACAAAGTGAGCAATTTCTCAGGCAGCAGGGTAAAGCCTGCCCAGACTCAAACTGCAGTCTTCCTATAGGACTTGATTGAACAGACATTTTAAAAGCTCTCCTAAAAGATTGCTCTTCTAATATAAAAGAGTCACAGCCTTTATTTTAATTATGGATGGATAAGGCAGTACTATGTATGGTTTATATAAAAGGCTAGATCTTAGAAACTAACCCTATAACTCCTTTCTGTTCTAAGATGATCCAAACTCATCTACTCTCTCATGACTGTTATCTAGTTATTTCAAGTTATTCAGAATGGGTGATAAGATGATAAGATGATAAGATTCAGTGAAAAAGTATTTATTGCAACAACAACAAAAAATCTTAACAGGGTCTGATTTTGTACCACTCATCTTCACTCTGATACTAGATATTTTATTTATTATTTTTTACTATTTTTATAATTTAAGTTTTTACTAATACAATTTACTAATATTTATGGCCTTTATCTAATGATCTTCTTTATGTCAAATGATCAAATATTATGGACATAATTTCTCTCAGAGGCTTGTCTGTGTTCTTTGAATTACATTGTCTATCCTTACAAGTTCAATTCTGTGTGGCATAAACCTTGTCTCTTGACACTAGAGAGACTTCCGGAGCACTGAAAGTTCTCCCAACCTTTTTTCTGCCCTACTTAGAACCTGCAAGCATGAGCAAAGTTAGGATACCCAGTAGTAATATTTCTCTCTGTGTGCACTTTCTCTTCTGAAGCACCTGGTAATACAGGTGTCTGTATTATATCTTTTAAATTTATTACATTATTATAATTTTTATAGTAATTTTAGCACATACTACAGAGGGCCAGAGCCCATCATCTTTAAAACAAGGCCCTGTTCATTCAGATCGGATGGCATCTTTAATAAATAAATTCTTTAATTGTCTTGTTTATGCTGGAATTAGTCCTATTATCATTAAAGTCAGGAGATTCCTGAAGTGAGTAGCATTACTCATATACATGAAATTTTGAAGAATTGAGCTTTGGTGCATTTCAAGGCTAAATTTTCCTAGGGATCACATGCACAGAATGTTAACTGATATTCTCTGGTGTAAACAAAATAGTCGACTAAAGTTCTTATGTATGTCATTCAAAAAAATAGTCATAAAAAAAAACAAAAATATATGGAGACAATAAGAAGATAGTTAGTGCTCTATTTAAATAAATATCTGAGGTATATATTTGTATGCTTTGTTGAAAAATTGCTGACTCAATAGAAGTAGGCATATTTTTTCAATAGTAACTAGTAAAATATTTAACCAGTGATACTAAAAGAGTAAATTGCAGTAATATTTACCCAATGATATCAAACATGACATTTTATTAAAATTATAAAAATGTCTTCTATTTTTGTATCTGTTTCTTCCACTTGACAAAACAAGCATAATAACAAAAGCAATGATAGTAAGTGAAATCCTTCTCTTACCATGACAGCTGGGCAGTGCTCTGTTCCATCCAGGTCTTCCATCATCTCCCATGATACATGTTAGTGTGGAATATCCTTGAAGAACATAACCAGGATCACAGTAGTATGTGACAGTTGACCCCAATTTATAATCCATTCCAAGTCTTGTTCCATTCATTATATTCCCAGGATCAAAGCAAGACTCACGTAGTTTTGCTATAAAATAATAGAATGTAATTCTGAGAAAAATATGAAACTTTACAAACGTTTTCCGGTTCTGTCAAGGTTTCTTGGCTATGTCAAGGTCTGTTTGAGCATCCTGTGAGGGTCCTCATCATGCTCTCATCTTCTCTAAAGAAACGTTCCTTTTCCATCAAATGTTCTACGATTGTAGTTATCTCTTCTTCATTTTTAAGATTTCTATTTAATGACCACATTTCTTATAATTTTCACTGATTATACCTACACAGCACCATTATAAGAACTCTTTTTCCTGGGTTCACTATGACAAGAGACATAGTTCTGAAGGAGACCTTAACTTACATTTTATGGACATGATCCCACCAGACTAGATGCATCTTAATGTGATGAAGTCTTAAAACTGTGAAGTGGTGGGGAGCCAATACAATACCTACTTTAGATGAAATAAAAGTATGCATATGAGCCACATTTCACAAATTATTCATCATTAATAAATCATATTTCCATACAATTTTTCTTTGCTCACTAGAGGACACAGCATGAAACTATTCCTTAGATTTATCTCCTTCCTATACTGCAAGCAGCTATGGCTATATTTTTCCCTCAAAATAATGAAATTCCTTCTAACATCCATATACCCTTATCCTTGCTTTCCCCTTCCTTCCATAACATGAAAAGCAGTATGTCTAATAACCAAGCCATAAGAAGCTGCACAGAAATAATAATTCAGCACTTTTAAATAACAGCACTGATAGGCAGAAGGGGATTGTACCATTTTTTTCTATTAATAAAATAACAGTAAAGGTATCAGGCAATGGTATAAGTTGGAATGAGGTGACACTTTTGTGCCATGCAGAATGCAGACTAGAGTAATTTATTTTGTCAGGGAGAGGATAGAAATTCCAGATTTTTTTCTTAGTTGTTTATGGGTGTCATGGAGACGATCAATAGAGACTCATTTACTTCCTGTGAGAACTAGGAGGAAACAAACGGAGTTATCGACTGCCAATTTGTAAATCACCTAGAGAGATGTTTTACTATACCATGCTTGTTCACATTGTGGAGCTTTCTCCTACAGGCTGGTAGCATTGCCAGAAGCCATGAGCTTCAAAAATCTTGGAAGGCTATTAAAGAGCTTTAAATACATGGACTCTTCCTTGTATTTTGTAGGTTCCCAAGCTAGATTTTCTGAAAGCTTACAGATACTAGGGAAAAATGATTAAATGTTCAAACATTTTGTTATACTTGAGTCAAATATCTGCTATAAATAACTTCAAGAGAAAAGATATTGAGGAAAGTAGTCTGTTTGATCTCCTGTGGCCATTTGTATACTGCAACATTTATGAGAGGAGAGAAAAAGATACATTAAAAATCAAAATTATATTTACATTTGAATAAGGAGACAAGGATTAACTTCTGAAATTTTAATGTCAAATTTTCCAAAGGAATGTTAGGATCTCCTAATGTGGTTAACATTTTATCAGATTTGTGTGTCCAATCAGCAGAACATTCATATCACTTCTGATAATGAAAACTCATACAATGACTAGTATTAGTTACAAAACATAGTTTTATTAAGAACAGATATTAGAGATTCAAGATGATTCATTTACGTAGTTCCAATCTGGTGCCTGTGACACTTAATTACCTCCTATTCTGAATGACAATGCTTCAAAATACAACACAAAAAAAGACTAAAGCCTTGGTAACACTCATATTCTGAAATTTTGTGGCCCAGTCAAAAGTTAAGACATATAATTTATTAGAAACTCTTTAATATATCACAAACTTATCATAATAAATACTGTGTAATCCAACTACATTCTCACTTGGGAAGTTTGACAAGTCTTTTCAAGTCCAAATTCTCAACTTTGAATGAAACGGTCCATTTAATTCAGGAGTGTATCTCAACATTTTGATAATAGAAAGAATAGAAAATAAGAAAGTTCTTTAACTGAACTAGAAAAAAGCTACATATTGTGATATAACTATTCTTGAGTTTACAACAAGAAATTCACTTTTCACAATTCTAGCAGATCCTTGGATAAAGGATTGTATAGATAAAGCAATCTATTTTATCTTTTGTGTAAACCAAAAACTGAGGAAAAACATCATCTGTCATAGCACAAACTTTCTGTGGGGAACAATGACAGTCCTGTGATTTTCTTTTCTTCAAAGACATAGTTGTGACAGATTTCTGAAACTGCTGACTAAATACTAACAATGTCACTGTGGAAATACAAGTTTCCTAATAACTATTCTTAAAAATAAGATCTGAAATACTTAGCATCTTCAAATTACTTCTGAAAATCTGAAGTACCTGAGAAGTAAACTCAGAAAGTCACTGTATCGGGCTATAATCTAAGAAGAAAGAATTCAAATGTGGTTAAAAGGAAGCCAGCTAACTGAAGCCAGCTTCTCTTTCTGATCAAATCCAGTTTCCTCAGCCTCTCCTTATATGTCATGTACTCCATGCTGCTTATCATTTACAGGATCTACTATGGCCTACCATACAGAGGTCTAGTCCAGGATTTTTTCATTTTGAATCACTGGCCAAGAATCTTGAATACAGTTTTTGTTTTACAGGAATCTGAGATACAAATATGCCAAAATACCTTACTAAAAGGAAAGATAAAGTGAATAAAACATTTGGGAAAAAAAAAAGAATATTCTGGCAAGTTTTGTCAATGAATCATTATTTTTGTAAGAAACAAATGATAACTTCATTTTTTTTTGAACTATGATTTCAACATCATCATGTGTCATATATCATATAATGTGATATATAATATAGCAGAAGCTCTACCTTAAATTGCTATTTTTATAATGCTCTATTTTATATGAATAGATATCGCACAGGCAAGATGAAAGCACCACAAGACAGAGAGCTAAGAGATTTATTCTCATGCATTAAACTTTAATAGAAGAGAAAAATTATTTCCTTTACCTTTGTACTCCAGGTGGAAACCAGTGAAACTAACAGATCCATCACTCCGAAATGCCAGATGCATGGTGTTTGAACTGCTTTCTATCCTCTCAGGCAGTTTGCTATCTTGAAAGCTCCCAATCAGTGGGCTATTAGTGTCTGGCCCATCATAGATATAAAGAAAGTCATAATTTGGTTCTATACTGAAACTGTAGAACAACAAAAAAAAGACTCATGTTAAATAAAATCTTAACATTCGTATTTTCATAAAAGAAGAAAGATGTCCTCAGAATAATGATTTATGTAAATCATTTATTAAAAATACTATGACAATACTACATTTAATGAAATTCAGCTAAATATGTAAACTGAAAATACTGACAATAGAAAATATCTCTAAATCTTAGAAATACAAAATAGAAATAAGAAATAGAAACTTATGATCTACTGGACTCTCTGGAAGAAATACTTTATGATACAATGCAGCCAACTGCAGAATACTAGACTGTGCAAGTGTAGGCAGCCTGAGCATTTTCACACTGTAAAGGGATGATCCTCCAAAAACTCTGAGGTAAGATTTTAACCATCATAAGTACAGTCCAGAAGGTCTAGTATTTAAATTTTCCCCCTGCTTTCTGTCATGATGTTCAGATGAAATTTGAACTTAATTTTAGTTAGGAGAAGAGAATTAAACAAACTTCCTATTGTCCTTGCATAAAAAAGACAGTAAAAAATAGAACTATAACCACTAGAAGTATTCTGTCTCTAATAGTCACTAGCTCCTGATTTAAACCAATGTAGGCATTGAAGACCTGATCCAACATATTTTTCCAAATATCCTTCTAGAAGAAATTCAAAAGCCTGGATTTTTGAAATGGAACATTTTGTGTCAATGAGTCCAACTCAGAAGAATTAATTCACGATATTTAGTAGATTTTTTGTTTTGGTTTATATAGTGGGTGTTTTGTGTTTTTTTTTTTTGTTTGTTTGTTTGTTTGTTTTTGGTTTTCCTAACTCTGGAACAGTGTGTGCATCAGAAGTGAGGTAAGTTTCAGAAAGGATGTGTCCTATTTTGCTCAAGACTAAGCTTTCAGCTTCTGACAGGAGTCATAGTAACTGCGCACATTTTAAGACTGACCTGGCAGTATCTGGGATCTGTAATGGGTACTCACACATACTACACTGGGTCTCATTGTAGGACATTGCTACTATTCTAAAGCAGAGTAAATAAATAATAGAGTGGAATATGCTTACATATTTTCATTTTGTGATATTTCATAATTCTAAAAAGAAGAGCTAAAGTTATATACGTTATTTAAGAAGTTAAAGAACTCTAAATAAATAACAGCAAAAAAGCAAATAACAAAATTGTTAACTTTTTAACTATATAACTGAGTGATTAAATTGCTAAGAAGGTATTCTTTATGTCATATTCTTTCAATGCATCACCAATGGAATAATGGAATAAAATTATTCAATTCATTGTACTGCATTATGTCAAAACTTATTTTCTTTGTAACGAATAACTTTTATCCTGCATTCTGATTCTGAACCATTTATGTAAACTCAGTATAACGTACAGCAGCTCCCTGAATCCATTCCTAAATGAACTGACTAGCCAAATAAAAAAATGTAATAAGAGCTTTCCATGGTATAACATAGGTAATACTTAATTTTAAGAAGATAAATATCAAATGTATTTTAGCACATACTATACCACTAAGCAACAACTGAGAATAAGCAAATATATAGACAAAATCACTAAGCAGGTTATCATATTATCAATGACCTGAGCAGTAAAGCCACTATTAGATAACATTTGCCATGAAAAGGACTTATATTTAATGGGACACTACAACTAATATTTTTATCTTGCATATGGTATTATGTCTGTGGTATTATCACATGTCACAATTTGTAGGCCTATTTTTCACACATAGTAAATATGTCCATTAATTTACACAATGGGTTACAAATAGTGCAGATAACAGACACTCCTTTTGAGCTCCATTCAGCCAAACTGCACTTTGATAAATGGAAACACTGAAACTGTTCCACCTAACTGTGACAGCAACACCTCTGGTTGTTCCCAAAGCTATAGGGGCTACATTTAAACAATTGGTTAGACTTTTTGTTTAAATATCAGTAGAGTGCGGCATATGAAACATAATCAATCCATAGGTGTCCTCCTCCAAGGCCTCCCTCCTGGGTTAGGCAGGACATAATGGATTAGCCCACACCACCTGCTTCGAGTCCTCACAAATGCACCATCCCCCTCCACTGCGGTCCATGCAACGAAAGCGTGCATTAAGTGTCCAGAGGATCTTATCAACAAGCTCAAGCCTTGTGCGTATTGAATACTTGAGTGCCTCTTCTGAGATTACCACCAAAGATAATAATTATGCATCACCTTGATAGCTATTGCAGGTATACCAGATGTTATGCTATTGATCTTTCAAATAACCACCAATAGTTAAGTTGCAAACATGATTTTAAAAATTATGAGCAAGTAGCAGTTTACCTGATAAATGCCAACGATATAACATAATCGTTATTAACAGTGATAGTCCAGTCACAGTCTCTGCTGTGGGGATAAGGATGAGGAAAGTTTGGTGAAAGTATAAAACCTGATGAGCCGGTCAAGTTTCCTCCACAGGGAGCTATAAGTAAAAACAAATTGGATTTGAGGAGAAATGACAGAAGAAAAAGAAGCAATCTGTTCACTGGCATTTAATGTCCTCCCAAAGTTAAACTAGAAACAACTGAAGTATTTACAAAACTTTAATAGAAACAAAAGCTGAATTGACATTTCCCCTTAGCCAAATATTAATTACTACCAAGTGAAGCACTTGTTTCTGAACTTTATATCCTTTTATTTGTCTCCATGGCACTATATGCAGGCCTTTCTGAAAACACTGAACTGGAGAAACACTTTAGCTGTTGACATAAAATCACATTAGCATTTCACTTTCAAATTCTTGTTACACGATTTTAAAAGAAGCTCTGTAGAATATGGGATACAATTTACTTACTTACACTAATGCAACTACATGCATTCTCACATGACAGAATTGGTAATTAATTCAGACCAAGACTGATACAAACCCAGCAAAGCATTCTAGTAGTAATTGCAGTTTGCACACTTGAACATAAAGAAAATGTCTGTCAAGCACATTGACAACAGAAACGACTGATTTTTCTGTGTCATTTTGAGGTTCCTCAGCTTTGTACCTTTTGTAGTCAAGAACTGTAAATACTTGATAAAAATAAAACTGCGTTCAGGTGACTCTATCTGGGTGTTAACATGGAGATGTATCATTTTGTGACACAGAAATTTATAATGTTATTGCCTGCAGTATCAGGGAATGGGATCAATCACACAATTTTTTTTGAGAAGGAGTAATAGAGAGCTAAATTATCCTCGAAGAAAAATATAATTAGAAACTTTAACTATATTTTGGTACAATACATTCCAAATTTGGCATATTTTTTTTTAAAGCACATAGATCTAGGAACATATAACTATTATAATCATAAAACTAAAATTGTACAGAATGATCTTCCCAGACTGCTAGTACCAATGATTTCCTTTTCTTTACAATTGCCAGACATAAATTTTTTCATTAGAGTAATTTCTCAGAAAATTTGTAACAGTTAAACAGAGCTTGGGAAAATTTTATATATTGTGAAGCAAAAAAAAATTACTTGATTTTACAATAAGATCATAGCAGTGATTATTTTGTCCCCACAAGATTCAGGTTAATAATGTTCCTTAGCAGAAGCATATTTTATTTAAAGCCTCGGTGTTACAATTCTGATTATATATATATATATACATATATAAAAAACAGTAATCTTTCTCCTCTAACTGTAAAAAAAAGGATTTCAGTACCCCTTTTATCCTGCTGAACAAAAACTGCACAAAATAGCCTTGAACTGTGAGAATGGAATATAAAGGCCTGAAACTAATGTTCTTCAGTTGGGTGCATACTCTTCAAGTACTTTAAATTTTCAAGTTGCACCACCTGTCTATCTCAAGAATGAAAATGCAAAGAGGATCAGAATTAAGTTTTATTGCTATAACCAAACAGCCTTAAAAAAAGATAATACAATAATATGAATACAATAAATACAGAATTTAAATGATCTCTATTAAATATAAGATAATAACTCATGCCAGATCTTCAGAAGGTTCAAATGTATTTGAAGTTTACTTGTTTCAAAAGAGTTTGAAATCCAAATCATATTGATTACTAATTTTTCATTGTGATTTTTGTCTTTATGGAAATTTTAATTTTTGAAATGAACCTTGATTTTTATTTCTTTAATTTAAATTGTGCAGTCAGAAGGAAAAAAAGACAGAAAAGATAAGAAGTACTGAAAAGATAATTTGGCTTAATCCACACAAGTAAAACTAGCTAAAAATCTCATTCTACTCTTTGATAGTTCTAACATCACCAATATAGATAAAGACAGAACACTGCAAAAGATCTGCATTAGGGAAATTTTCTTTGGTATTAGTGCCATATCACTCCCATTTTTTGAGGAAGTCGTTGGAATCCATGAGAAATTAAGACCTCATTTAAAACAAAACAACAGGAATAAACAAAATCCATCCATATTCTTAAAAATATTCTATTTTACAGAAAAGTAATTATTGAGATACCTGTTGTTGATATTTTATGTGAGTAAAAGAACTAAACAAAATGAAAACAGTATGGTTCTTTTACACAAGTATTTTCTGTACTTTTTAGTTTTCTGAAATACGAAATCTCAGTTACAGATTTTCAGAAAATATTCAATATAGAAGAAGTTCTAAGTTTCCATCTCTTAAAAGAATTAAAATAATAGAACCACTATATATAGCTTCTTGTAAATTCCCCATTGCTATTTCCTTTTAAATGAAGGCTTTCAAGTTTTGTTATAGACAAGACTAAATAAAGGCAAACAACCAAGGCAACCCCATTGCAAGAAGCATTTGCAAGTACACTTACTGAACCTTCAGCATTAATAATTACGAGGTTTGAGGAGTGATTTTGTAGTGAAAAAATCTGATAGAAATAAATCTAGAGCATGCTATACCTATACACCCCAAGAATTATCCTTGCTTTTCATTCTTCCAACAAAATAATGTTTTGTAAGACAAAATAATAATCATGATGAAGCTGATGTTATGTGTAGACTAAACCTTGTACAGGTTAGATACACAGACATAAAACAAAAAAAACACAAATGAATATATTACATGATTGGAAAAAAAATGAAATTCAGATTGTACTCAAGTATATCAGAGAATTGTGAAGTCCTTGGGCTCCAATTCAAGTTTAAACATCAGAATCTAGTGTCTTAGCCGCTCATATTGCCAAATAACATAAAGTCATAGGGAAATCATCACTGAATATCTTCAAGCCTTATTTTCAGACATTTAGTCATCATAATATACATGCTAGCTACTATTGGTGTTTCTGCATAGTGTGTGGATCTTATAAATATTAGACAAAAAAATTAATGTATGCAGTTAAAAAAAACAAGAACATCTGGTGAGCATCTGTATTTAATCTATTTAATGATATTATCAACTCAATACTAATCACAAAAATTACTAGTTCTGATTTTCATTTGAAAAAATATTTTTAAACAGTATTAAATGAGGCTAATTAACATAAGGACTATGCTTAATATATCTATTTTGGACACATTTCTGGACCTCTAGTATATTTTTTTTTCACTTAAACACTTACATATGTTCAATTTCAATTATTATTGAAATATAGATGTGTAGGAGTATGCGAATATGAGAAACTGAGGAATAAAATTTTCTGTAGTCTTCTGACAAAACATATAGACAGGCCGTGTCCAGAGAATCACATAGTCGGACTACACAAAAAGACACAATATGCAGAAAATAGTACTTTGCTGTGGTGGGTAGAACAGCCATAGATCCCACATCAGCACTATGATACACATACAAACATCTGGGTGCAGAAACACACATGTTCATGCACGAAGAGGATGCAGGTCAAGTTAAGTTTATTGAAAGCAATAAAATGTGCACATTTTGGCAAGGTACCCAAGTGCTCCTCTGAGGCACAGAGTCAAATTAAGTCCCCCAGCAACGTCCCTTAAGACCATCCACAAGAGTGATGAGAGTAGGGGAATACCCTGCAGAGCCTCGGTTGCAGCTCCTTGGCAGAGGGCTGCTCTCTCATTGCAGTCACTGATGAGCTCTAACTAATAACTAACACTGCTAAATTGCCATTTGTTTCCCCACTTTTTCCAGCCCATCCTGCTCTGGACAAGGGCAAAGACAAGATCTTGCAGTGAGTCACCGATGTGTATGCAGAGGCCATATTGTGGCACTTGGCCTAGCCATTGTTCTCCTGCCTGTACTTAATGAGAGAAAAATCCTGGTTTACCTTTTCTTTTATTATTATTTTTATTTATTTATTTATTTCTCCATGCCATCACACCTTCATATGCTATTTAGATAAATTTAAGTAGATAGCAGATTATCTATCATAATTCTTCTCAGGGTTTTCAAGCCTGCTGCCATTGTCCTCTGAGACAACATCTTTGTCGTTTTACACATATGACATTACATTTGATTGCACTGAAGAACATACTGGGGACATAAGCATCATCACAGAATTTAGCAAACTACTCAGAAGGATCTTTTCACCTAACTTTTCTGCATGATTATTCATCACTCTGCTTCAGAAGTAGCCAGTGCTTTGTAAATACAAATTGTCATAGCAATACATACCATCTTCTAACTGTTTTCTAATGCATCCTATATTAGTCTTTATATAATTGTACCTGGTGTCTAAATTTATCTGGTTATCTGTCATGATTTGCACATTAAGGCACATTAACTTTAACCAAATTATCATTTTTCAAGCTTTAAACCAAAGTTAACAGTCTCTTTAACAATGACATTCTTGATTTCTCTGTCATAGGCCATCAAATTATAAATGGCATGGCCTTGATTATGACAACAGCTATTATATGGACAACTACAGAGAAAAATCTTGCTAACATCCATTGAAGTAAGGGTACCCTTATGCGTTTTCTCCACAAAAGCAATTTCTAATGCAATGTGATTAATTCACAAATGAGGAAAGCATTCTCTCAGGTTTTCTGCATACCTATACAGACTGGTGGGTTGGGCTGCCAGAAGTACCGGTTTTCTACCTGAATGCAGGTTATTCTCTCATCTCCTTGCAGCTCATATCCAGGGTCACACTGGAAAAGGACAGTGTCTCCAGGTTCTCTTCCATCCCCATTTCTAGTTCCATTCATGGGGACACCAGGATCACGACAGGCAGTAGCTACAGAGCCTATATAGGAGAAGTGAAAAAAAAAATAAAAAAAAAAAAAAAAAAAGAAAAAAGGCCAGTTAAATTTGTTTTTAAATTTTTCATTCAGGTAACTCATTCCCTACTTTTATTACAGAACTGCAACTTACTGTATGTTCTATAAATATATAACAGAAGTCAGGGTTGTCTGTGGAACTGGACCCCCTGAAATTGATGGTTCACATAACATAAACATAAAGTGGCAGGACTAGGGTTTAATTCAGATGGTCTTTTTTTGAGCAGCTGATGCCAACAACATTTGTGTGACTTTAGACTGTGGGTGATTTTGTGTATTTAAAATCTTTTTTAAGAAAAAAAAATGGTCTAAATAGATTATTTCCCTAGAAATCAAGTATTCCAGGGCACAGTCAATCAAAAGTAAAATAATTATTTTGGATGTTCCTTTCTAATTTCTTACTCAGGACACATTAGAAAGTGTCCTGGGAAAAGAAAGGATAATAATAATAATAAAAGTTTATAAATTAGGGAAATTTTCCTCCAGGGACCTCAAAAATGAAGTACTTCTTTGAAATGTTAAGCAACAGAAGCAAGTGTTGAAGAGAGGAGTGGTGGGTTTCATTGCTTGAGGAAGAAGAGTCTGTCTTCCTCCCCCCGACAAAACACAGAGCCAGCTTCCTTGTGCAGGCCTGCTGCAGAATGTGCAGATGTTGCGAAAAGGGAAACTACAACTACATAGAAAGAGAAAAGCTGCTTCATCAGCAGTGGCCAAACCCTGGAACATTGTTTTTTTCTACAGAGTTTGTGGTATCTCCCATCTTGGAGACAGTCAAAGCTCAAAAGGACAAGCAGCTGCATCTATTTGCCTCTGCTCTAATCAGGACATTGGACTAGAGGCCTCCAAAGGTCATTTTCAAACTATTTTTTCTATGCTATTAAGTAAACATTGTTTTTTTTCCCGTTTTTTATTTTCTATGTAGAGCTGCCCAGAGAGGTTGTGGAGTCTCCTTCTCTGAAGATCTTCAAGACCCGCTTGGATGCAGTCCTGTGCCACGTGCTCTAAGTGGCCCTGCGTGTTCCAGGGGGTTGGACTAGATGACCTCTAGAGGTCCCTTCCAACCTTAGGCATTCTATGATTCTATGATTTTTGCATTACAGCCCTAAGAGTACTAAAGATGGCAGGGGCTCTGCTCCCACAGCAGAAACAGGCAAATTGCTATGAAGTCTAGATTTTAAGTTTTTAAACATTCAGCCTGTAGAAGTCTGATTCTCATTTGTCACTTTGCTGAGCCATCTACAAGGCTCGGCAAGAGCATAAAATCTAATTGAAGGATTCATGAAACAATCTGACAGACAGGCAAGCTGCTATTTTAGAGTCAAAAATCAATATCATACAAAAATTCTTGATCGTTTGATAAAGAAAAAAGTACTATATTTTCAATGGATAAATTTTCAATGTCTTTAAGAAAAGAAAAAAAAGAAAAAAAAAAAAAACGTAGCCATGGAAAGATGTATTTATTTTTAACTTTCTCATAAATCAATTTGTCTTATTTGGTCTAAAATCTGTGGAACATCTTGCTTCTATGTTTTTTTAGAACTTCTGTTTTAAGAGTGCACTTTAAGACAGAAAGAAATAAAACTTCCATAATATCCTACTACCTGTTATGTTATGTATTTATTCATGTAGCAGTGTTGTGTGACATTTTTTCAACTTGACCATCAGGATAACAATGGCAGTGATGATTTCTTACTTGCAAGTATAACGTAAAGCTATGAAATTACTTCTAAGTAGAAGTATCAAGAAAATCTACACAACTTTGGCTTTTGAGTAAAATTCTGGCATACATACACAGGGATGCTTTTATGAAAAATGAAAAATCAACCCAGGTAATTATTAATGCATATATTACTCTGAATACTTAATTTATATCTATGAAATTTATATCTGATTAATTAAACTATATGTATAAAACTCTCCATGTTAGTTGAGAGTAAGCACTCAAATTGGTCTTATATCTCTCACTTCCATTTCAAAATACATACATTACCTAAATGTATAGCCTATCCATAAAACTGAGGATTATACATTTCCTTAAAAAAATGATTTTCATTTTTTCCTTTCATTTAAAAAAGGATAAAATAGCAAACTTTTTCACATTTCCAAAAACTTTATTAAGCTATAGATAAATGATTCTCTTACAGTATTTCTGACAAGCACAGATGTTTCTTTCTAATCCCACGTCTGAAGGCCTCTTAAATAAGGAGTGGGATTTATTAAATCTAATTTTCACCATGTGAAGCTACTTATTAGTAGGCTTATTTTCTAGATTCCCCCTATGGTCAATAGAAAAAGGGAGAAGCATCTACTGTTTTAGATATTTAACATTCTAATGTGAAAACAGCTAAAACATCCTCCCAGCGTGTCAATCTTTTATTTCATTGATAGAAGAATCCTATATGAATACATATAGAAGAATATATATGAATATGTTAGACATCTAATTCTATCCTAAGAATGATGTTATTCTGACTTATTTGGCAGTTTATATTTGCCTTAAAAGGAGAGGAAAGTGACTTTTTTTTTTTCTGATAAATGAAATTGTCAGAATAAGAACTCTCAAACACAGAAATATCTTTTCCCTGGGGCAAAGTTAAAAAATAGCTCTATAGGAAGGAAGGGCAAAGAAAAATCTCAGCACTGGATATAATTACAGAACCAGTGCACACCTTGACAGTAAACCTATATTAACCATATATTCATATACGGATTCCTTAATCACAGATTTCTGTAACTTCTGCTCTTCCCCCAACATTCCTTTTTATGTGCCTGACTCTAGTATAGCACTGTTGAAAACAGTGGTTTGCTTGTTTAATTGATCTGGGAAGGGGGTCTCCCATTGCTATCGTCTCAATGGGATGTATTGTCTACTGCATTCCGTACTCTCTGTTTGCCTCTCCATTGTGCTTATTTTGAATATTTATTTTCATTATATTTCTTTAGTCTATTTTTCTCTCTTTTTGAGAAACTTTACAGATGCTATAGATGTTACTGCTTTATAGATGAAGTATATATTCCAGCACAAGAACCTTGTTTTTTTTTTTCCCACCTATTAGATGATCAGGGACCTCAATCACCACTTTCATCATTCCTCATGAAAATATGTGGAGTAAGGAAAAAAACAAGAAATGATTAAGTCCCTTATAACCTTGCTATCATATCTGCAATGCAGTCTTGAAAGCATTCTACAAAATCAATGGAGTTGGCTATCATAGTTCTCACAAGTGAGTCCTTATATCTGAGATATAAGGACTCACTTGTATGATATCTCAGATATCCCTACAATATAATCCCTAATACAGACTTTGAATAGGAGATCACTAGCTCTCCATAGAACGGTTGCTAATGCACAGGCACAAGACACTAACTTGACCTCATTTCTGCTACATGACTTTAAAGAACTGGGGTAGAATTTGTTTTGGAGATTCATAGAAGAAAAGCCATATAGGAAGCTTGTTTGTGCTTGCCCTAAGAGTATAGGTACATCTACCAGACCTTTGCAGGCGGTCATTAAAGACTGAGAAGAGGGAATTTCTTTAAACATTATCACTGAACTGCATGTGACTGTACGGGTGCTCCTACAGAGCTACAACACTCTTTAAAAGATCATTCAGTCACATCCAGGAAGCATCTAAACACAGATGTGGCTAAAAATTTCCTTGATATGCAGTACTGATACATTTTGATTTACCTGTATAATAGTAAGGAACCAGCATACATTTTATGCAATAAATTTGATAATAAAACTATTGTACGTTGGTCATTCCTGTCTCAGAAAAGGGTAAGAATATGCTGGGGTTCAAAGCTTCCTGAAAGATCATGAGCCCAGGCAATTTCATATGATTGCAATGTCCCACGATGACAGCCCCATTTTCATTCAAGAGAGGTACTCTGAATCATGGCATTGGAAGTGTGACAAAGCAGTAATAGACTCCACTAATGCTATAATCAATATAATAAATGTCCTAGCGTTAGGATCAATATAATAAATGTCCTGCAATTTTTTGCTGTTAACAGTGATTTCTAAATTTAATTTCTTAATGTATGCCAAATCTAGTGTCAGTAAAAACCCTAAATCCCAATCCTGAGATAATTCTTTTTTAATTTTGATTAATTTGTTCATATCTTCTGGAGAGAGGAGATATTCACTTGTTTATTAAAAAAATAAGTTTTCTTTTCTCTTTTTCAGGGCACAAATTCAAGGCAGAAGTTTTAAGCCTGACAAATTTTAAATCATTCAGAACTTGAAGCATCTCAAACAAATTTATTCCTAAACCAAAGACACTCTTAACCAATTCAAACCAACATATATTTCTAAATTCCTATCACTTTAGATCAAAACCTTTTACAATTGTTGGTCTTCTAAACTTTCATTATCCTCAACCAATCCTGACAGACTACAGCTTCAAAATTCAGGTTATCTCAAGTCCCATGTAATATCTTTACCCATATGGACACTTCAGTCTCCCTGCATCTTTAATACTGTCTGCTTGAGAATCAGGTCACCTTGATATTTGCTAAGGAAAGCTTAAGAAGTGTGGACTGGATGAGCAGACAGTGAGGTAGACTGAGAACTGCAGAGCCCAGAGGGTGGTGATAAATGAGGCCAAACTGCGAGGAGAGGCCAACACTGCCAAGGGCTGTGCTGCCAGAGAGACCAAGACAGGTTTGAGAGTTTGGCAGAGAGGAACCCCATGAGGTTCAACGAAGACAAGTGCAGGGTGCTGGGAGTGCAGTGCTGGGGAGGAATAACTCCAGGCATCAGTACAGATTAGAGGTTGACCTGCTGGAAAGAGCTCCACATACAGGGATTTGGGAGTCCTTATTGACAACAAGTTAACCATGAGGCAGCAATGTGCCCTCATGGCCAAGAAGGCCAATGGGATCCTGGCCTGTATCAGGAGGAGCATTGCCAGCAGGTTGAGGAAGGTGATCCTTCCCCTCTACTCAGCGTTGGTGATGTCGCACCTGGAGTACTGGGTGCAGAGAGGGTCCATCGGAGAGCCATGAAGATGATTAAGGGACTGGAGCACTTGTCATATGTGGAAAGACTAAGTGAGCTGTGCCTATTTAGTGTGGAGAAAAGACAGCTGAGAGGAGATTTGATTAACATGTTCAAGTACCTGAGGGGTGATTGTAGGGAGGATGAGGCCAGGCTCTTCTCACTTGTGGCCGATAACAGGACGAGGGGTAATGGGTGCAAGTTGAAACACAGGAAGTTTAATCTCCATATGCGGAAGAACTTCTTAACTGTGAGGGTGACAGAGCACTGGAACAGGCTGCCCAGAGAGGTTGCGGAGTCTCCTTCTCTGGAGATCTTCAAAACCCACCTGGATGCAGTCCTGTGGCTCTAGGTGTCTCTGTTTGAGCAGTGAGGTTGGACTAGATGATCTCTAGAGGTCCCTTCCAACCTACAGCATTCTGTGATTCTGTGAAACAGGGGCCAGAACTGCTGGTACGTCTTGTCCTTGATTTTGCACTCTTGGTGATTTGAAATTCTCTGAAGAAATCAGGTTTTTGTTCCTAACTTAAAAGCTATTTTTTCTGGTTTATATTTCTGTGTCACAAATTGTATATATGCATATAGCCTTAGAGATTCAAAGTTCCTTTGGTATTTTGGGGATTCTTAAATGTATGGCCAAATGGGGATAACATGACACCTGGTAAGGGTAAGTAAGTGTTTAATCTGCTTCAAGTCACCAGCTTTTGTTGTTGTTTTTTTTTGCTTCAGATTTTTGTACTATAACTGAATAGTTTGATACAGAACTGGCCTCATTATTTGATAATATTCTGTCCATTTACTTGATTATCATTACTCTAGTAGTAGGGTAAGATATCTAAAATTTGTGAGTTATACCTTCTGCATTATCCAAAGTTACAGGAGGCATAAAGCACTGTGGTCACTTACAAAAAGTTGCAGAATCTTTGTCAGAAAATGGCCTCTTTTCCACATTTGTTGCATGATACAGATTACACCTCCCCAAAACACAAAAAACACATGCTAAGTTGTCTCAAGATTGAATATAGAAAGATAACTGAAGTTATGATTCTTATTTTCATTTTCTTTTGCGAGTTTTTAGAATTCCTCTATGTAAATGATTACATCTGAGACTGTGCAACATGCCCAGTCAGTAAACTAATGGTACCATTCAAAAAATATTTTTGACACTCATGTATGGGAGACTGAAAAATAAGCATTCCTTCAGTCAAGTGGCTTCAGTCAAGTGGCTAGACAGCAGGAATGACATTTTAAATACAAATATATTTGTAGAGGCATAAAATAGCAGTTAACATCCTCCTTTAGCTGAAAAAAAATGACCAAATGCCCAACCTTAGTCAGAAATGGGGTAACTGGGAAAATAGGAGCAGACAATGAGGTGATAAACTTGAAGAAACTCTGTGTCAAGTAGCTTTTCTCATAACTAAAATAAGAAGATGAATATGGAACTCTAAAGTCCTTGGAGATGATTTGAAAGAATTACTGCTTGAGAAAGAGGATATGGGTTCCATTAGTGAAGCTTTCTAAAAGGCAGTAGGGTTAGTATTAGCACATGAAAAATATTAAATGTGGAGTGTAAATCTAGTTTGCCTTCAAGGAATTTCACTTACATAAGACTATTTTGGCTACCTTCCCAAACTTATCTCTAGCTACATTTTTGTGATATGTTTCTTCCATTACAAGCTAGCAATAGGTACTCCAAACTGACTCTTTTTCCTATAGTATGGATTGCATAACATACAAAATTCAAGCCAGTCACACTCATTAACTGAAAATGTGAGATGTGTAAGTGACATGTAGACAAGATCTTGGAGGATACATCCCAAAATAGATATCTTATTTGTGCCTTCTGCTGCAATCTGTGCATGGAAAAAGCATAATAGTCTTTTTGTACCACCAGGAAAAGCTCACCATGTGTACATTTATGTGCGCATGCATATGTGTAGAGATTTATAAGGATTTTACATGAATCATAAATAAAGAAAACTAGTTATACTGACAATGACAAGGAGAGGAAATCCAGCTCTAAGTGACATTAATGCAAAACAGAGAATAGAATCACTTCAGCAACTAATGTATTTACCACTGGAGGAAGGTTTCCATACCCACATTTCTGCATACACTTCTGTGCATACTGGCATACACTTCTGTGTCTTATACCAAATATTTAATGAAGTATCTCACTGGAAAACACACAGTAAATATCTTGCTCCTATTGTCCCACAAAACTCCGTTAAAATAACTCCTTAAGCTTGAGCTGATGAATTTGCCATTCATACTACCAGCAGCTCTCTGTAGAACACTAAAGAGCACCGCTGAATACTCAACATAGCGCATGAATGCAAAGACTATAGTTCAGGGTGAAATCTCACATGGCAGGTAGTTGGGGAAGACATTTCTTTGCAAGTAGAAGACAAAAAGCAGGAAGCCTTCATTTCAGGCAGCACTGCTCGCTTACTGGTAATAAAGGTAAACTGGGAAGTGAAAGCAAAAGGCAGAATCAAAGAATCACAGAATACTTAAGGGTGGAAGGGACCTCTAGACATCATCCAGTCCAACTCCCCTGCTCCAGCAGGGACACCTAAAGCACATGGCACAGGGTGGCATTCAGGTAGGGTTTGAAGACCTCCAGAGAAGGAGACTCCACAACCTCTCTGGGCAGCCTGTCCCAGGGCTCTGTCACCCTCACAGGAAAGAAGTTCTTCCTCACATGGAGGTGGAACTTCCTGTGTTTCAACTTACACCCATTACCCCTTGTCCAATCAAGAGAATCTTTTGATCCTGAAGAAACCTAAAGAGGCAACCTGTTTTTTTAAGTATGTATTACAATTTGATAACTGGGCTTCCTCATTACCTCATCCTCTGATTACTCATTATGACTAAGAACATATAATTGCTTATGTAGCTACAGACCAAACTGTAATGCCTTTCTACCTGTCACAGCCATCTGTTAGGAATACAATTTGTACCTAGAATAACTTAACCTCAAATAGCTTATACACTTTTATTTTTACTATGTAAAATGTAAAATTGAAAATAAAAACATGCTATTGTCTAAATCTTTGACAATATTCTGAAGTCATAGAATTTTACAAATTTACAATTACAGAAACATTTTCATTGTTGTACGCTATTTAGATTAAATGTCAATTTTAAAGAATTTAATGAAAGAGAATAGATAATCTGAAAGGAAAGGATTAAGAAGGAATTTATTTTGAACTATAATATAAAGGTAGTCCTATAAAGGTATTTTTGCACTTCCAATTTGATTATAGATAATTATAAAGTACTGCATAAGTTTTTATTTGCAAGTGCAATGTCTCACCAGAATTGCAAATTTTACCCTAAAACTCTGAAGTATAGTATGAGTTTTCATATTGCTTCAAATGAAAGCATTCCAAGACATTTTTTTCAGGTTCAAGGAGCAGATTTTGCATGTTTGAATTCAAAATATGGATGTTAAAATTCAAACTGATTCACATGACAGTCTCGATTTAGACCTAAATCATCTTGAATTCTCAAAAATGCCATCCCACCAAGACAGACAAACTATTTTAAACTATACATTTGCAAATTTAGGGCAAGCAAATGGGCTTTGCTTTGATGTAAGTGACAAGAAATTGGCAAAACTATGTTGCCTGGGGTTTAAATCAAGGAAGTTCAATCTTCACTATAACTAAATTGCTTTCTATGGTGAGATAACAAAGAGGAGTTTTTATTTATTTATTTATAATTTCACAATTTCACAGTTAATTATAGTAATTTATAGTATTTATCTGTAAAACGGACATATATCCCAACCTGTATACTACTGAGCTAAGATATAACAGCTACTGATGCAGTTAGTAGCAAATTTTGTCATTGAAAGCATCATTTATGAAAATTCCGTTTAGTGTCTTGCTTTAGAGACTTGCTATTTAAAAGATAAGGCAAAAAATCATTGAAGGAATAGTACTTTATTTTAAATCTCTCAAGACTAAAACATACTGAAAATATACAAATAGTAGAATTTAACTTTCTGAAGCACCATTCACAGACAGATATTTCCAACAGAGAAAATGGTGAACCTCAAATTTCACACAATTAAATCCAAAAGCCTCCTCTCAAGGTTGAATGAAATCAGCTAACTCAGATTATGAAAGCATACGAGGTAGAGGAGGTAGAAAGACTGCGGGCCATCAGGGAATGTGAAAGAGAAATAGACTGGTGGAGCTGTGTTCTGCAGTCTTCCCAGGAAGGCCACCGAGAAACGCCCCCAATTCAGTCTGTAAATCCAGTA
>VWPW01014151.1:0-45454 GCA_013389825.1 Crypturellus undulatus
AGAGTTATTTATTGTGCTGTGGGGTCAAACCTTGCCCCAATACAGCCCTTGTGAAAGACCTGCCTTCTCGCGACGGCATTGCTGAGCCTTTGTATTGCAGGAGAGTTGAAGTGTTGCCTGTTGTTTTGTGATACAGCCTTAAATAAAGGAATACCTTTACTATGGGGCTTCCGTGCTGCATTTCCTCAGCTTCCATATACTGCCATGTGCCAAACTGTCATGGTAAGACACTAAAATTGCAACGTACGAGCTTGGAGAATCTACTTGTTTCTAAAGCTGAAAATCTCATGTTTGCTGGAAGTTCTCCTGTCTCCACTCAGGCCTACTTGGCTGTGGACGTATAACCTTTCAGTTTATTAATACCCTTTGTGCAACTTGACCCTAAAGTGGCTGTTGGCTGAGCAGTTACTGGATTTGCTAATGTAAATAATGGGGCTTGCTGAAGTCTAGCTTATTTGTAGCTGTGGAGCACGCTGGCTTCCTTCACCTCCTTCCCGTCTTCCCCAATTAACTTTCATTTCTCTGTTTCGTTGCAGAGTAAGGAAGTGGGACTGCAGCTCCAGGAAGACTTGATGAAGGTCCTCAATGAGCTCTACACGGTAACTCCGGCTTCTTGGCTTCCTTTCAGACACAAGGAAGAGTGTTTGACTTCTCCCAGCCTGCTCTTACAGCAGACACTAAGCACTAAGGCTGATAAATGGCTGCAGCCCTTGAGATTCGAGGCAGTTTGTGTTCACCAGACTATACAGTAGCATAAATCTCACTTTTTCACTCCATCTTAATGTTCTGTTTCAGTTCTGTAGGTGTTGGCTCTGCTTTCCAAATATCTCAGGTTTACGCGTTCCTCCTACTAGCTGCAGTGTTAAAAAAAATTGAATAAAGAGAAAAAAGGGGGGAAAAAACGAGATATTTAGAATTATTTCCAAATACACTAAAAAGAAATCAGTCGGGTTAATGAATGATGGAATCAGATAAGCTCAGTGGTTTTGTGTGGTCCCCTTCTGGAAATGAGCGTATAAAAGCAAGCATGCAACCTCAGCGGGAAGGAAAAACCCTCCGTGTTTATTTGTTCCTCTGCTCTTCCAGCAAAACAGTTCCCTTTAGAGTAATAGGCTTCCATCTGCGCTTTCCGCTCCCCAGCCTGGCCATTGGAGCACCAAGAAAGAGGCATTGCCTCGGGAAAGAGCAGGAATGTGTTCGTTAAAGTTCATGTGCTGCTCGGGGAGTTTTCTTCTCGCGTAGATGAATGGACGAGCCCGCTGTTTGGTTGTTTCTTTTCCCCTCAGCAGCTGCTGCTGAATCGGTTCTGTTTTAAAAGCAGAACCACTGCATGGTTTTCCATGGCTTTGTTGCTCAAAATGACTTTTCTTTCCTCCTTTCTTAATGATGCACTAAGGTTATTGGGTTATTGCACTAAGGGCCAAGCTCTGTCTTTCATTCCTTGAAGCCGATGCCCCTGAGCCCGGGCATGTCGGCGCTGGGAGGCAGTCAGGTATCGAGAGCAGCACGAGAGCGTTGGAGAGGCTTCCCCAGAACTGGAATCTGTTAGAAAAACAAGGGAGCTCGAGAGGAGGAAAAGCTCCAGTGTTCCCACTGCTTCAACAGCTACATTGGGGTCTCCACTGCTCCCATTTTCTCCTGGAAAGACAGAATTTACTTTACAATGAAGGTGGTTCATCAGATTTGCTACTGTACAAATTATATTTTTTTCTTTTTTTTTCCTTTTGAGGATGCAATTTATTTCAAAAATATTTCCTTCTTTTTGTATTTTTTGAGTAAAGGATTCACAGTGTCCCTGTTTCCAGCATAGATGGATGTCCATGAAAATGGGCCCGTTTCTTAGTTTCCCTCCATCGATCCGGTGCAGAGCCCTTTCCCCCGGATTGTCCCTTTTGTCCTGAATTGTCCCAAGTCCTTGACTTGGCTGCTGACCCCGGCAGCCTCCAGTGAGTCAACAGCAGCGCCGCTGCCAAGCAGGGAGCAGGCGGTGCCTGTGGTTGCCAATGTGGCATTGCCAGCAGGGTGAAGTCATTAAAATCGTGAATTTTCCCTTTTTTTTTTTTCCTGCTTCTCTTGCTTTCTGCCGGCTCCCCTTTCAGCAACAGGGGAAAAGAAACTACTTTGCCTCTATTATTATGAATACCTGCTCTATAGTCTGAGCATTGGCTGTGGCTGCAAGTGGGTGTGTAAATTATTCAGAAAGTCTTGAAGAGTGGCTGCATTCGCCTGCTCCTTCACATTAAATACGAGTTCTGTCCATGTCCGTGCTTCAGCAAAAGCCTGTTGCAGCTCAGACTAAAATGAAATAGGGATAAGGGCATTTGTACGCTTTTGGGATTATATTTATAAAAAAATATGCTGTATGTAGCTGTAGAAGTGCCTGCTCGAGCCTTCTGAAAGAACCCCATTCATTTATTGATATTTTTTTATACACAGTGATCGAAAGTGCTTTCTCGTGTCAAATTTGAGTTAAAGAAATTGAACGTTACTTATCAGCTGTTTTGATCAAACTATTGATTTGTGTATAGTTGCTTGAGACTTGTAATATTTAAATGCCTCGTGTATCCAGAAGCAAGTCTGATAGACATTGGGAAATCGTACCTGGTGATGAAAACCAGTCATTTTTCCAACTTTGGCAACTAATGTTCTCTGAATAGTGAGAAGGCAAGATATAATTGCTCTATTTTTTTGATTTCTCTCTCTTTTTTTTTTTTTGATTTCTCCATTGGAGTGTACAGGAAGGCGTGTGCCAAAATTAAACAAAGCAGCAGCTGTAAATTAATCTGCTTTGATTTCAAATTCATTCTGGGAGCCACGCTCTCATTCGTGCGTCTTCTGGCACGCTGCTTTGTGATGTGATGTTTTCCTGGGTATTTTGCCAGTTTAGACATTTCTGACTCCCAGCAGGCAAACAGATCTGACTTGCTGGTCCCTGTCCAAGTGCCTTTGTTTACTTCATGTGATACCTTGCATTAATACAAACCTACAGTGAAGAGTTACGTTAAAGTAACTTATTTTTTCAGAGTGCATTGGCCAAAGCCAAACAATGTCTCAATCAAGTGTTGTAGCATGTGACTTTTTTGTAGGATTTTTTTCCCTCCTCTTAACTTCTGAGCTTTGCAGGTGTGTAATGTTCTACCCCGAGACTCGGTCATGCACATGACAGTGTAAAGCAAAGTTTCTGCGTGCCTGGCTTGCCAGGTAGATAAACCCGTTTCCTTCTCTGCCCTGTTACACTTTATGACTGTTGTGCGTCTTGCTCAGGTTATGAAAACCTACCACATGTACAACGCGGACAGCATCAGCGCCCAGAGCAAGCTGAAAGAGGCAGAGAAGCAGGAAGAAAAACAGATTGGGAAGTCGGTGAAACAAGAGGACAAGCAGACCCCGCGCTCCCCCGACTCCACGGCCAACGTCAAGTTTGAAGAGAAACACGTTCGACGAAGCTCCGTCAAGAAAATAGAAAAAATGAAGGAGAAGGTACTGGTAGCATGAGGATGCACACGGATGGGACTGCCTCTCACTTAAAATATTAGGACAAATTTTAGATAAGCAGCTTTAAATTAGAGTCTAGGGCCAACAAAAACAGATAAGAGAAGGCAGAGCTAGTGTTGACTTTGGGCTACTTGGTCATGTTGAGCTTTGGGACTTACTAGCATGGCTGGGCTCAGATCTGCGCAGTGATCTAGGGAGGATTTGTGCAAGTTTCAGTGGCAGGCAGTGCTTCGACTTGCTGCTCAAGGTGTGGAGGTAACTGAAATTACATCTTATTTATAAGTCACCGCACAGTCTCATAAACCCGTCTTGTTCCTCATTCTTCCCTTACTCTGCCAATACTATAGTCAGGGTCCTCAGAGAGGACGAAAACTCTGTAGCACAGTAATATTTAAACCCTTCTAGGTAATTAAGCTTTAAGCCTTTGAATCCTGATAAAACCAGGATCCAACTGAACTAAACAAATTATACGATCAGGGTAAGAAGTGTTCAGAACACAGCTTAGTGTTACTAAGAATGCTACTACTCCCTCCACAGCTCTTTTTAAAATAAATCCTGTCTTTGGTTTCTCTTTCAGCGCCAAGCTAAGTACACAGAAAATAGACTGAAGGCAATTAAGGCAAGAAACGAATATCTGCTGGCTCTGGAAGCCACCAACGCATCTGTATTCAAGTATTACATCCACGACCTGTCTGATCTCATTGATGTAAGTTCTGCTGCTTGGGTGACTGCAGTGAATATCGTTGTCATTAACCCTCACGTGTGCCTCTCCTTCAGCGTGTTACCTTGGTCCTCACCCACTGCAGCCGGATGGTGTTTGATGGGCAGTTCAGGCAGGAGCAATTGGCGTGATGATCAACCATTAAGTTGTTAGAGGAGCTTTTCTTAGCTGGTTTCTGTAGCCTGTTACACGATAAACCTGGAACTGAAACTCATAGAAGAAATTGCTTAGTTAAAGCGAAGCTCAGTTCTGGTATCCCTATTTGACATTTTCTATTCACTCTTTTAAGCAAACCCTCAAGATTATAATTCAGCATGTTTTTAACAAGAAAAATGATCCTGTAAAGCAGGATGCCAATTGGTAAAAGAAATCAAGGACAGGAGCTTTTTCCAATGCAGCTTTTAACTTGCCTTGAAAAATTCCATACTTTTCAAGGTTAATGCTTGTCATAGGGTATTTCAGGAGAGGAATAAATCTCTCTGCTTCTTGGGCTGTCTGTTGTCTAACACCCCCACCCACCAAGTCTGCTGCAGCTTGATGCTTTTCTTTCTTTCTCGTGGCCCTGGGACTGCTTTGCAAACTGATGGAAAGGGAAAGGTGTCGGAAGGAGTGGCAAAAGCAAAAGAAACTGCTGCTGGCCGCTCCTTGGACAAAGAAACAAGCAGCTTTTTCACCATTTCACAATTCATTTTTTGCAAAATTGCAATACTGAAGAGATGTATTTCTTCTATATTTGCTGCCTCTTGAGGAGACCTTTCTTTCTGGGTAACATTTGTTAAACTTGAATTAGGGTGTTTGAAAACAGAGGGCTCTCTTCTCTTCCTGAACCTTTTCTTTTGAGCCTATTTAAAAACCACTGGCTGGCAAAGGGTTAATCAGCTGTCATCTGGGGAAGTGAATTTGAATGAGTTATCATTAAATTCTTATAAAAAATTGATTTCCTTGGAGAACGATTCCATCAAACATTTATATAACCCAGAAAAGGGATGGCAAGACTGATACTTCTATAAATGCAGTATGCTGGACTCTTAAAAATATTAAAGGAGGGGAGTGGGTTGAAAAATGTTTCCTATCACTGGCTTCAATAAAATAAGCTGGCAAAGTGTTTTTTCAGCTTTAATGTAGTCCTGCTGTCTAATGAGGTGGGCTATAAAATATTTAGTCCCACTGGCCTTTCCAGTCCCATCACGAACCCCTCTTGGGCCGCTCGTGGCTTTGCCGTGCGGGTGACGGTGACTGTGTCACCCTGTTTGGGTGGGCGAAAGCTTCGCTTGGGAGGGGAAAATGAGTGGCTGCTTCTATTAAATCTTAGCTGATTGCAGTCCTGGCTGCACTGGTGGCCAAGCTCGGTCTGGCTGTCCCCAAATAGCTGCAGGGCAGGAATTGCCACGTGTGCAGGAGCAGGAGCTGTGATCCAAGGCCGTCCCGCACGTGCAAATTCCCAATCAGGCATCTTTTGTTTTTCGCTTGTGTTTTTGTGCTTTCTGATTGAATGTAACGTCCTTTTCATTCCTTGCCTCCGGTCTCAGCAGCCACTGCAGCTCCTTTCCAAGGCTCCCACCTGCCGCAGCTTGTTGGCACCGGAGCCGGCACGCGGCTCCGCTCGGCAGCAGAGATGCTGCGGCAGCAGGAACGGTCCCGCTAGTCACCCAGGCCCTTTCCATCTCCATCGTGGCTTTTTTTTTCCCTCCGTTTACTCACAATGACAGTGATGAGACCCAAATGATGGCTGAGGAGGAGATTTCATGTGATCTTTTTTGCTTACAGAGCAGCATAGCAATCAAGCAGATGGTCTCTTTCTTTCTTTTTGGATAGTCTCCTAGCATATGTAATCTTGCTTGTAATTCCAAGAAGGTGGGCTCCTTTCTCGCTCGGTTTATTAGATGTCTGAAAAAAAATCGGTCTGTTTCTGATCAGCTAAAGAAAAGCCCTTTTCTCCCTTATGAAACATTAGGACTTGGCCGTGCGGCGCGGTGGAGGTGAAGCCGCTTGGTCCTCTGCCAGTGACATCATCCTCGTGTCAGCGAGAGCCAGGAAATTCTTGACCTTGAGCACCTTCTGCTTGGAAGGTTTCTTTGCTCTTCTGTTTCACCCTAGCGGTGATGTCATCTCAACCCATCGCTGCTTGCTTTTTGGATAACTCCCTCCCTTCTGTTGGTGACTGTTCAGGTCGTATTCGTGCTGCCAGCAGTGTGCCGAATGAAGCAATTCTGTAGCTTGAGTGGAATAATTGTAGCTGTAGATGAACCTTTGCAGGGGATCCAGATCCTGTAGTTTGTTTCTAAAGATTGTACTGCAGTGCTTTGTCTTCCTTTCAGTTGGAATAATTTAGAATCTTTTTATTTAAGGTTTTCATAGACTGGGTTCTCTTTACAGTGAAGACAGCTAGTCAAGATAACTCTGTGATCAGAGACCACTGTGGTACCTAGAAAATGGCGAAATATCCCTTTATTTACATCCTCAGAAATTCTAATTTCACTTTCAGAGGTTCTTCTCTCATTCATATGGAATGGTGTGGCTTTTTCCAGCAGTGTTGTGACCTGGGATACCACGCTAGCCTCAACAGAGCGCTCAGGACGTTCTTGTCAGCCGAGCTGAACCTGGAACAGTCGAAGCACGAGGGGCTGGATGCCATTGAAAACGCCGTGGAGAACCTGGACGCCAACAGCGACAAGCAGCGGCTCATGGAGATGTACAACAACGTCTTCTGCCCGCCCATGAAGTTCGAGTTTCAGCCCCATATGGGTGACATGGTCAGTTCGTATTCTTCAGCTCTAGCTCCGTGAATGCTCATTCTTCCATTTAGTTACTTTTTTATAGTTTAGAGTCTATGTTTTTCCCTAGCACTCCAAAAATACTGCATCTTTTCTTGCAGGAGTCGCAGCTATGTGCCCAGCAGCCAGTCCAGAGTGAACTAGTGCAGAGGTGCCAGCAGTTGCAGTCCAGGTTGTCTACGCTGAAGATTGAAAATGAGGAGGTGAGTCCCCCAGAGCCAGCAACCTTCTGCCGCTTGCAAAGCCAGGAGGACACTGCGAAAAATGCAGTTGCTCTGATCCTATTTTGTGACAGTTGGCAATAAAATGCAGGAAGAAGCATCTGTGGCCAGAAACATGCTGGTCTGATGCGATTAAAAAAAAAAGTCCTTTTTCCAACCCTAATTTGATAGTGCTGACCATGTTTTGAAAGGCTGAATATCTAAAAAAAAGGAGTGTTTTGAAGTTAAGACACTAAATTTTGATCATATAAGCTAAGAGCTAGCTTTTGGTTCATCAGTCATCTAGGATGAGAGCACTCGATGAATGGCATTTGTCTGGGAACAGATCAAAATATCTGATCTGCGCCTTTATATTCAGGAATTTTTAATTTCTTCTGGGGAAAAAATGGCAATCCCTTTATACACACAGAGTTTTGATCTTGACCTTCAGGAAAATTTACAGCGCAGAGAAGCCCTGTTTTTAATCAGACCTTTGTTTGATGCCCTATCGATGTACTTGCAGCAGATGAGTAGCTCATTTTCCCTCCAGCTCTCTGCTTGGAGGTTCAGTCCCCCTATTTCTCACCCCAGACCGTTGATCACAGCCGTGTTGGTGCTGCCAGCTGTCCGGAGCTCCTGCCTCCCCTCTGCTGCCACAACCTGTGGTTGTTAAGTAGCAGAGCTTGCACCCTAGTTATAACCCACGGATAACGAAACCAGTAATATCTGTTCATTTACTAAAACGCTCTGGGGTCCTTATTGCCTCTCTTTTCACCTGCAAGGTATTATCTTCACTTTTAATAAAATACTTATTCTCGTTGGCCAGGTTAAGAAGACTATGGAAGCCACGCTGCAGACGATCCAGGATATCGTCACGATAGAGGACTTTGACGTCTCCGACTGTTTCCAGTACAGCAACTCGATGGAGTCTGTTAAATCCACCGTCTCCGAAACGTTCATGAGCAAACCGAGCATCGCCAAGAGACGGGCCAACCAGCAGGAGACAGAGCAGTTCTACTTCACGGTGAGCAGCTAAATTCCAGCGTGTTCAGAGCAATTCAAAGCTTTTGGGAACTCTCTACCCCTTCATTTATAGCATTTTTAGGATTATTTTTACAAGGAAGTACAAAACCTTGTTGTCGTCTTACAAAAATGCACCTGTAGTTGATTCTGGGCAAGCAGAGGTAGTATGTTACTTTTAAAAATAGGTGCTTTGGATTCTTTTAAAATATATCGAGATGCCTTTGTCTGATAAGTTTTGTGCATAAGCTGAATAAAATGTGATTTTTTTCTTTTTTTTCCCCTTCTTATTTCTTTCCTAAAAAAGGAATTGTCTGGGAAAAACTTAACAACTTGTAAATGTAAAAATCTGAAAAAGAATACAGGCTGAAAGAGCATTTAGTTCTTTATTTTTCGTACCCACTTCCAACTTCAAAAGTTCAAATAAACTTTTAATAGAACTGATGCAATTTTACAAGATGTACAAGATTTACAATTTACAAGATGCTAAGAGTTTTCTGTAATGACTTTGATACCAGAGTACATTTTTTTTCCTTTAAATCTATTTTAATGCTGATCTGTTGAATTCTCTTCTATTTTAATTTTTTCAAAAGTATACAAAAAATATTAGAACTTATCCTCACCACTTTCTGTCATTCCCTTGGGCATTTTTGCTATACTTACCATCCTTTAGGTTCCTGCTCCACGAACGGTGTCACTTATTAAAATAGTGAATTTCTGTGCGAATTGCACTGGCAGACGGGATGATTTTTGTCAGGGCTGGCCTTATTATAAGTTTATCGATGAGTTTATCATTTCCCTGGACAAGTGCTTAAAAAGCTTAAAATAACCCATTAAATTAAAAAGCCTTCTTAGAAGGGGAAGCTGGCTATCGAGAAAAGTGGGCAGGGAAACGGATTCAATTAAGAAGGGATTAACCAGCCTGCCTATGATTATGGAAGTAGAAAAATGGTTTTTTAATTGAACCGTAAGCGTCCTCTCCCTGGGGAAGGACTATTCCGTGTTCACGTGCGCACGGAGGAGCCACGGCCTGGACTCGGGTGCAGCAGTTTTCCCATTCCATAGGGCTCCCACCTGCTCCCAAGCAGCCAGGCGGGGAAGTCGCTGTCCCCCCGGGCAGAGGGGCTATTTGTCATGTCAAACCCGCCCGGATGAAATAACTATCAGCACAACAACGCTGATATATGAGGGGCTTCTCTAAGCAACCTAATCGCATACGTGATTGATCTGCGATCGGGCAGAGCCATAAATATCCTTTATAGGAATTTCAAGCTTGGAATCTACAAGGAGCAATTATCTCCGTGCCTGGGGAAGGCGGTCGCTGGGTGCTAATGAGAACGAGCAGGGAGCTGCATGGCAGGAGAGTCCAGGTCCCTCGTGCCCATTCCAGGCTGAGGTGTGGAGGGATGGGGAGTGAAGGAGCGCTGCTCGCCTGAACAAAATAATCCCTATTGGCATGGAGCAAAGGTTGGGAGCTGCACACACCATGCTGGTGGCTAGGCAGGACTCTTAGGTAAATGCAGGGAAGCTGTTGTGGGAATTTAATTTAAGGAGTGNGAGTCCAGGCGCCTCGTGCCCATTCCAGGCTGAGGTGCGGAGGGATGGGGAGCGAAGGAGCCCAATCCCTATTGGCACGGAGCAAAGGTTGGGAGTTGCACACACTGTGTTGGTGGCTAGGCAGGACTCTTAGGTAAATGCAGGGAAGCTGTTGTGGGAATTTAATTTAAGGAGTGCTGACTACAGTGTCCTCATGCTGGCAGGATTCCTGCCTCCGCTGGGGGTGCATCCGGGCGTCCTTGCACCAAGATGCTTCTTGGAAGCAAGCTGCTGCAAGGCAGGGAGATGGGGACTCGCTTGCGTTCTGCTCACATTGGGCATCACAACAGCACAGTCTTGAGGAGCTGCTGCTGCAAAATACCCCCAACAGCAGATCCTCGCCGCTCTTACGGTGTGAAATTACGTGATTTAGGTGTCTGTCCAGGCCTTGGTGCCCGGCCACACGTAGTGCAGCCCCAGCTGGGATGGAGGCAGCGTGTTCAGTGCAGAGGGGGCAACATCTCTCTGTGCAGGGTGGGCATCAGCCCAGCTCCTGCGGGCGGCCCTTCCTTTCCGAACGCGGGGACCATTGGGACATACATGGAGCACAAGAAAGACCGAGCTTAACGTTTGCATCCACTTCAAAGGGAAGTGTGTTTCTCTCCTAGATCAAGTTGATTTGCAGATCTTTAAGCTTCTGTTTGAGCTATTTTGAGATCAGTCTTGTAGCGCTGTCTGCCTGCTCTTGGTTTCGAGACAGGCAGCTCAGCATCTTCCAGACTCGCATTTATCCTCATATCCCCCCTTCAACTTCTCTGCTTATTTTGGCAATGTACACTCTGTTTTTTTTTTTTTTTTTTCCGCTAAACGTTTGATGCAAAAACGTAACTGCTTTAGGAAAAACACACGTTTGATGCGAAAACGTAACTGCTTTAGGAAAAACACGTAAGCAGGGATTGGAAAACAGGTTGGACAGGGAAATACTGAAAAAAAAAATGCTTCAATGCAGCCACGTTGGCTGCAGAGGCCTCCGGCAGGGCCCTGCCGTGCGCCAGGACGAGCAGCACCGCGCTGAGGTGCAGAGTAGGAGATGAAAGAGGTGCAAAACCAGCATTTGCAGAGCTGGGAACAATCCAAACCAAGTAGGAGAAGTGGTTATATAGCATCTCCTGCCCCATCCACTCCTTTTGCACCGTCCAGCGCGGAGGCAGACGCAGCGTTTGACGAGGAAAGTGGGTGAGAGAGGTTAAGTGAGAGGAGACCCACAGCCGCAGCCGCCTGGTTTGCCAAAACAAATGACCTGTTGAGGGCGGCACGAGGAGAGCGGCGGTGAGTGGCCACCCCAGCGTGTCCAGGAGGGACCGGGCACCCCCCGGCTCCGGAGCGGAGCTGTGGGAATGTCCCTGCAGACCCTTCGGCCGTGCAGCCCTGTGCAACGCGGGGGGCTCGGTGCCACCTCGGCATTGGGACCCACAGCTCAGCACCCCGCGGCACAAGGAGGCACCAAAGCCAGAGCTTGTCCCCCACTCACATCGCTTTCTTTCCACCTCCCCAGAAAATGAAAGAGTACCTGGAAGGCAGGAACCTGATAACGAAGCTCCAAGCCAAGCACGACCTGCTGCAGAAGACCTTGGGAGAAAGTGAGTGCGACCCTGCGCGCCCCTGTGGAATTAGCTGACGGAGCAGGATGTCCTGCATTACTGACACTGGATGCGTTCATGTTTTATGAATTTATTTTCTGACCTGTGTGCTGGAGAAGCCAAATGACCTACATGGCTGCTTGAATAATGATGAAAGGCAAATGCTTAATGAGTCACTAATGTGCCTCGCTTATTTGTTTAAATGAAGCATATGCCCCCCGCGCGCGGCGCTTCCCGCGTCGGGCTGAGCCGCGTGAGTGGCAGCTCCCTGATGAGCTGGGGAGCGGCGCCTCGTTAGGCTGCTCCCCAGCTTCATTTGCATGGTCGATTAGTGCTCCTGACCCTGGTGGGTTCATTGCAGACCAAGCTAATGCATGCGAGCACCGCGCAAGCAAATTGCAGAGCGTGTAAAATGCAGGGCTGATCCGCAGGACGCAGGCAAAGGGCAGCAGCCAGAACCCCGGGCGCCTCCGCTATTGGGGTGCAGACAAAAAGGGACTTCATTCCCACGTGGCACGGGCAGATCCTGCTGGCCAAACACCCTTCTCCAACAGCGCATCCAAGTTTCCATAGAAACCTGCCCGCCCGGTATTTGTGGAGATGGTTTAACAGTGTAAATGTCGGGTCGGAAAGCGACTCCACTCCTCCCTGGGTTTGTATCCTGCGGCAGGGCTCCTCTTTTTTCCCTTTAGTAACTCAACTGGACTCCCCACAGTTTATGGTGTTTTCTCAATGAAAACTTAAACAGCATGTGGCCTTTGAAGTGCTTTGCTTTCAGGTTAAAAATGTATTATAAAAATAAAATAGTTATTGCTACAGTAATTAAGACTTCCATGTTTATCGGACTCGAGGCACTAGAAGGTAGGAGAAGCAGCTTGACCCGATCTTTAGTGTTTAAGGTTTGTTCTCTTTTGGGCTGCCCTATAACAAGGGTGGGCGAAGGCAAAGAGCTGAAGCCTTAGGGTACTTTTCTTCTGCCTCTGAATATCTCCAGATGACACCCGTGCTGCCCTGTGACTAATCACATTCCTGGATCATAGCTGACCTCTGCATACCGAGACCTAGTTCCTCTTAACCTGCCTGCCCTTTGAGCCGATCTCAAGCTGTGGTGGGGCAAAAGAGAAGGAAATTTAATGCAATTTCGGTATTACTATGCAGATGCAAAGACCTTTTTTTTTTCCTTTGTGCTCGCTTTGCAATAGCAAAGCTTTCTTAGCCCTTCTTGTGAAGGGATCCAGTGTGTGCCAGAGTAAGCTGCAAAAATGTTTGAAAAAAGAATCACTCCTGTCATCAGGGAGCTGACGAGTGAAGTACATTTTTAAGTTAAATTAATGCTACAAAACTGGGTCCACTTCTAGGCCCATTCACAAAATGTCACTTAAGTGGGATATGGGCAAATAAAAATCCTTTCACAAGTCACAGAAATGTTTTTAGAAGCTTAATTGAAAAAAGATGCCTACAACTGCCTATGTTCAGGCCCTGGAAACCTCAGGGGTTTGTTACGATTTTTATTCTTTGCTCTTTCCTTAGGTGGCATTTATTAGCCCTCTTGCAAATTACTTTAATCTAAAGAGGACGATTTCTAGTAATAAAAAAACCAGCAAGTCTTCCTATCTACAAGCAATTATGTCCCTGCCTACTGTACACATTTGTCACTGTAATGCAGGAGCCCCTTGATCTTGCCACAGTCATGTAATTTATATATATGAATATTCCATGATGGAGGTGAGACAGATGGTTGGAAATTCTGCCTTGGAATAACATTTTCATGCAAATCATGCACTGTTTTGGCTTTACGTGGGGCGAGGAAGGCGGCTCTCGAGCTCTGTTAAACTAATTCTCAGCCATCAGCAATTAGACATTTCCCTGCTTCATTCTTCCATCTCCCCGGGAGCAGGAAGACGCTGGAGGGAGGTTGGGTTTCAGCTGGTGTAAATCAGGAGGGTTTCGCTGGTAATGATCTGCTCCAGCAAAAGGTCTGCCTTGTACCATTCCCAACGGCACACACTAGTGCTCTGTCCTGCTTATTCCTTGTTGTGCTCTGCTCAAATGATGCCCGTGTTGATGGTAGCCGCTAGTTTGGCTGCTTCCTTGCAAAGTTGGGGCACATGAATGGCCACTCTTGCAAATGTTTGTAGAAAATATCATTAAAGCCCTCTCTGCCCAAATAGCTTGATGCTAGCACGGTCAGGCTGGGGGCTAACAAATCTCTGTGTTTGCAGTGTTGCTAAGTGGCTCTATAAGTATAATCTATCTCCCTGCTAATTCTGCTGGGAAGGAGGAGGGAGGGAGAGGTTGACAAGCCTGGGTTTTTGGCAGTGCAAGTCAACAATTACAATGTGCGGGGATGCAATTTTCAAAACAATACCCAAAGAAACAGCCCGAGCTGCCAGAGGACTCTCTCGGTGCTTCCCGGTTGGCACTGCAGGGCCGTGCCAGCAGGGATGCTCCCATGCTCCGACCGGGAATGACGCAGCCCTCCAGCTGCTCCTCTTCCTCGCGGCTCGTCCCACCCTTCCTCAAACAGGACTTAGGCATCACTCAAGGGTGTTTTCCCATCCTTTTACCCTAATGCTGTATTTATTTGTCTTCCCAACAGGTCAAAGGACTGACTGCTCCCTTGCCAGGTACGTGCGGCTCGGAGAATCCGTGTTTTGAGGAAAGGCTGCTGCAAATTGGTCACTGCCAGGCAGGATCAGATACCAGCCCAAGATACGTGTCCATTAGAAAAGGACATTTGCTTAGCTAATACAAAAGCAAATTCCTGCTAGTTAATCTGGCATTAAATATCACTGCTATTATCTGCATCGGTGCAAGGTGATATTCATAAATCGGTTGCACCCCGGTCACCCGGGGAAGGGTGTTTTGTTTGGCGTGGTGCCTGCTCCAGCCTCGCGTTTCTTGCTGGCACCCGTGTGCCCTGCAGCTCTGGCCGTACCCCAGTTGGTCTCGAAATAGATTGGGACCAGATTTGGGGTCAAAATAACTAAGGAGAGAAAAAGGTACTTGGGTATCTTGTGGTCTTTCCTTCTTGCCCCCACTGCTCCGTTCCTCAGTGTCTTGCTCCAACACTGACCTGGATGGCAGCAATACAAAGGCCATGGAGAATAAAATTTCCATTTATAATTAAGACCCGTCTTGCAGTATCATAAGTAAGCTTATTTTGATGGTGTTTTTATTAAACATAAGAAGTCTCCATCTCCAAATTGATGGATTTGAGGGACGCAAGGAGCTGGAGTGAGGGCTGTGCATCATCATCCCGCCGTTCTAACAGCAGGCAGGTGATTGCTGCCGATCGGCATCATTCCTCCTTTTCACCCTCCTTGCAGCAAAGCAGGGCTGACAGGCCTTAATTAGAGTCTGACATCTGTAATAATCAAATATTATTCATCATGAAACAACTTTAAATATCAAAGAATCATTGCTGCTAATAGCTTAAAGTAACCTTATTACCCGTGACAGCCCACGGAATCAGATTTCTTAGTTTTTTTTTTTTTAATTTGGTGTTTTTGCTTTTTCTAACAGGAATTTCTGCTGAATTAACACATTGTACTGTCTTTTTAAAAATCACAGTTCTAATCACCTTATTTATAATTCAGCAGCCATCTGCCCTAGCAGGGAATTGGCTTGAATGATACATTAGGCCTTTCTGCCATTCTCTCTCCTGCTTTGTGTTTAGCAGGAACTATAGGAATTTTAAACCTCAGTGATAAATTTGAGGAGAAAACCCTGGCAAAGGAAGACTTTCCTTTTTATCTACAATTATCATCTACCACGATTGTAATGGTAATCATGGTATAAACTGGCATGGCTCCGTCTGGCTAGTGCCTGGCGATGCTCTGGTTTGTTGCTTTTATTTTTATTTTTTTTATTGCCTATCAGAAACTATAATAAAGAATCCACAATGACAGTTGTTAACAGCACAGTGGGAAGCCAGCACGTGCCCACCTGCATCTCCCTCTGCAAAATGCCTCCTTGGGAAAGGTGCTATTTGCAATTTATAACAAACTTCATCTTGAGCAAGGAGCCCCGTATAATAGATCTCCATACGGTTGGAATTAAAATGTCAAGGATAATCTTTTGTCAAAGCCGTAGGCTCCCTTGTGCCTTTTTCAGTGTTTTAGTGATTTAAAGTCACTTAAAATTTTTCTGAAGTTCCATAAATTGAACGAGACTTAGTCATTATGATTGACTCGTGTAGCTGACTTCTTCCCTCCTCCAAAAACAGCACAATCTGGAATATCAAATAGGAAGTTCGGTGATGATAGAGGGTTGTGCTGACTTGTCTGTTCTCTCTGTTTTTTTTCCTCCTGCTGCAATGGGTGGTTTGGATCATGTAATCAGTGGCAGGCGCAGCTCCACTATAAGGAAGCAGGTAATAAACATTTCCTTGAGTAATCAAATACTCGTGTGTGTGTATTTGGGTGTTGAGGAGTAGGGATGGAAAGCAGGAAAGTGTTTCTCCCCCCTTTCTCTCTCTATGTTGGCGTTTTCATTCTTATTTAAACTGCTGCCCCTGACGTTTAGCATCGCTCTGGGGAGCTGCGCAGCGGCCTTGCTCCCGAGCTCTGCACAACAAGGGCGATTTCATAGGGCTTTTGCTAAACGTTGTTTCCTGCTCCAATTAAATTTATTTCTTCCTTTTGCCCTGGTGTTTATGTGCTGCTCCCTGGGTGAATATAAGGGACTACTTTATCCCCCCGATGCCCCTCCGGGCTGCAGGCTGCATGTGTAATGACACTGAAAGTTCTCAGACGGCCGGGCAGGGTTTATGGGCTTCGTGCTGTTGTATGTCACTGTCTCCTCTCCCTTTATTTTTGCCCGTGTGCCTTTGGAATGCTATTAAACCTGTAACCGCTTGCTCTACCTTCCTGTAATAAAAGCTAACACCACCAGTGCTTTATTCCCCCTGCTTCCCTGGCTATCCTGGGTGATCTATTACTTTCTAGAACCTAATGAGCTAAAGCATGTCCCTGTCAGAGGGAGCAGAAGCAAAATTAAATGTCTTTTGCATATCGTAAAGACCAAGTGTAGCTTAGAGTTCCATTTCATACAATCTCTTTGGTTTCTGCTTTGATGTTTTCAAGATCTGTGTGTACTGGAAATAGTAAGCAATAATAATAAAATAAGCACTAGTAAGAGAATAAGTTATTTTATGTCCTGGAGTCACTGTTGTAACAAGATAAACTATTGCATGTGACTGCAGGGAAGGCTGACCGTGTGCTTTACAGCTTTGCTGGCATTTGAGTTGGCAGGCAAAAATGCTTGGGCCTGGCTGTTATTTTGAGCAGTAAATATACGTTCCGCATAAAATTTAATGTGATGTTGGGGAAGGCCAGTTTTCCTGTGGCCTCTGGGGAATTCTGTCTCCTCTTGCGGTCCGGGTGCTGCAGGCTGGACCTCGGTTAATGCAGGGGGGGAGCAGTGAAATGTCTCAAGGTGATTTGGAAGGTTTTCTCCTCCATGAAACTGCTAACGTATATGTAGAAAATGTGCGTTTCCTATCGTATGCAGAGATTAGTTTCTGAGTTCAATTATTGTTGCTCTGTGTATGCTCCAAAAACATTCCCTCCTTATGCAGAAACAGAGATGTGCATTTTTGATTGCCCGTTTCCCGAGGAGCTTTTGAGGTGTCTCGCAAGCACATTCTGACTTGAGTAGAACTGACACTCTAGTCTCTGTGATTTGGAAACCTAAATTAAAACCTAATCTGTTTGCAACACCTGGATGTCTCTGCAGCTCTCCGTAGCCTGCATGCAATCACTTGCCTGTGGTGGTAATGGGTTTTTTTGAGTGTGACCTAAGCATTTAAAACATAACTGCTCTGAGATTCTTAATCTCTGCTGGGTTCCCAGAGCGGGTGCTTCTCCATGAATTCCTCTTGTCAAACTGTGGAAGGAGTCTGCGCCTTTGTAATGCTGTTTGGATGGTTATTAATAAAGCAGATCCGTGGGGGCCCGTTTTGCTGCGCAGCTCCCTGGCTTCTCAAGGGCTCTTAATTGGCTGGCGCCGAGCTCTAGCGCGTGTAGGAAACGACCACAGCTAATTAGGAGAGGAATTATTAATAGCGACTTTGTGATCAAATTCGGTGGCATTTCATTAAAACAAAAAAGGATCAAACCGAAACAAGCTGGGAAGTGATGGATTGGGCTTTGTGGCTTCAAGCTGAACCCTGTCCCCCTTAGGCCGCTCTCAAGAGCAAGGGCTGGCTCGGGTGCGACGCGGCAGCTTCGCAGCAGATGAGCTTTGGGCTGTAATTTAGTCACTGTTGTCCAAAGCTGCTGAAGGAGGTGCTATGTGTAAACAGAAACATGGACATTTTAATCACGGAGAAATGCTAATCACTGCCTTTGACACCAGCTCTGCATTTTGACTGCTTTTTTTGTTTAATTCTTCTCTGCTCAGGACTCCAGCCAAGCCATTCCCCTGGTAGTGGAGAGCTGCATACGATTCATTAGCAGACACGGTGAGTTTATAGAACCCAAAATCCTATCCTGGATTATTTGTGTCGCATGAGCAGTGCTGCAGAAGCCAGGGCAGGGCTGCTCCATGAGCGCGGTGCAGAAACGGGCTCCGAGTGAGTCCTCTCAAATTCCCTGTGTGAAGGGACCCTTGGACCTTGCTTTGAAAATTTTGCTGTTCATCCTTCATGTACCAGCAAAATGATGATGACAGTTAATTAAAATATCTCACGTACTGGATAAATGACACAAATGATTTTGTTTATGCACGCTATTTCCCAGGGATGTCTTAAAGGCTATTCTGGAATCCTAAATATCAAGGCATTTTAGGGTAATTAAATGCTTCAGTTCCAATTGCCTGATTTGCTCTGGGCCTTTCCAGTATTCCACAAACTGCTTTAGTGTGTAGTTAGCCATATTCTACTTCTGGCTGATATGCCATTAGTTTGTGACTTTCTCTGGGTTGGAAAACCCTCCAGGGTGAAAGATGAAATGCATGGATGTTATAACCAAGTTGTTCTGTCGACATCCTAGGAAGGGTTAATACTTCATCTTGGGGGTGCCAGAGTTCTGTTTTCCCATGGTCTGGATGTTGAAGGGAAGATGGCTTTGAGAAGAGGATATTTTGCCTGTGTTGCTTATGTTTCCTTCATCTTGCTGTACTTGATGAAGGTCCCAGCTTCGCTTGTGTCAGTTGTTATCAATGTCCCTTCTTGTCTTACAGGGCTGCAGCACGAAGGAATATTCAGAGTGTCTGGGTCACAAGTTGAAGTAAACGATATAAAAAATGCATTTGAGAGAGGTAAGGCGGATCTGTGCCAGTATATCCAATTAATGCATTGCCAAATGTATTATTTGTTAAGCAGCTGTTCCAAAATAGCTTAAGTCCATTGAATGCAGTTTACTATATCCTCTTTTAATTTTTTTCAAGCTTCATAAGCGACTCTCGTCAGGCGCTTCTGTAGCGTTCATTAATATTGAATATTCAAGGCATTAAGGCTTTATGCCTTGTAGTGTCTGTTTAATAAACATTCTGAATTCAGTCATCTCTCATGTCCCGTAGCTTAAGGATTGTTTGCAGCACCAGAGGGTTCAGAGGGTTGCACTGCTGGGGATAACTGCGCTATCCCTTTTCCCTGCAGCTCTTTGAGCAGAGCATGTGCTAGAATTTCAAGCACATTGATGTGACTTCCTCAAGAACAGATGAAGCAGGAGCGTCTATGACAAGCTGCAGGTTTAAAGCCCTGATATCAGCCTCAAAGATCCTTTTTAAAAACTAAATGACAATACCAGACATCCTGAGAAAATAGCTAGTTGTTTCAGCACTGACATGCACAAAGTTGGGTTTTTTTAAGCTTCATCTCACCTATGGCTGTAAAGCACATGATATACAGAACTGACAAATAATGTCTCTGCAGTTTATTACTTCGCCCAGAACCCTTGGTGGCAGTTAATATCAAGGATAATGCGCTGGTTTGTAGTGGGCCATTTATTATCCTGCGTGTTGTTAAGATAATAGGCAAGCTTTGGTAATTTCAGTCACATAATGGATATATATAGCTTCAATTTGAGGTTTGTCCCATCATTAAATCTAATTATATCTGATAGGGAGTTTTCCATAGGGAACAACTCCTTAAGCGGGCATCTTTTCTTTTGTAGCATAGACAAACTGTGACACATCTAGAATGACGAATGGTAGTTCCCAGAACCCTTTTTTTCCTCTTTTTTTCCCTCCCCTTCAACATAATTCAACGTAAGCTGCTTGCCTCTTGCCGAGCCTCGTAAAGATGCTCGTTGCCCTGTTGTGTAGGCACTAAGTCCAATCCAGGCTTCATTTGAGAATTTGCAGAGATTCTCAGGCTCGTGCTATGTTTCCGTCAATTGTGGCTCCCAAATTCACCTTCCCGAGTAGAGCTTGGAGCAATCCATAGGGCAAGAGTTCTCTCTCCTCCTCATGTTGGTTTTAGTGTCGTTGAAGTAGGTGGGATTAGCTTGGTGCTGCTTAAATCCTCTCCTCTAGCTGAGTTACCGCTTCCAGCTTGATTCCTTTCTCCAGCATTTTGTTTTTTCTTAACTGTCCTTATTTTTCTTCCGCTTGTACGATAGGGGAGGATCCATTGGCTGGGGACCAGAATGACCACGACATGGATTCAATAGCAGGTGTCTTGAAGCTCTATTTTCGAGGCCTGGAGCACCCCCTCTTCCCCAAGGATATCTTTCATGATCTGATGGCCTGTGTCAGTAAGTATACAAAGATCTGCAAAGGAATTTGAATTATTTTTTTCAGTCTTGTCTTCCACCTGTTCTCCCTGCCCTTATCTTTATCGAGAGCAGCCTGTTGGTGGTTACTCTGTTTGGCTTTGGGCTGCACTGTTACCCTAGTGTCTCCTAGATCATGTGCTTCAGATGGCATCAGGACAGGTATTTTCATAGCAGTCTTTTAAAGATGAGGAAGAAGACAGAAATGAACAGGTTTTTCAAGAGCTGTAGCATGTGTTTTCCTGAGACAGCGCTTCATGGCAGCATTCTGTGCTTAAAGAATAAAACAAAAGACTTTGCCTTCTGAGAAATAATTTTAAGATTCAGAGGTTCCAGAAATGCCTTCACAAAAGCCTGCTCCTCCTGCTGTCCCATGTGCTTTCCCTCGTGTTAATGGCTCTGCTGCCTGTACATCTCCAGCCAGCAAGGTGGTGATTATTTGCCTTTTAACTCCGTCAGCATGAGAGCCCCTTTATTGACTCTTGTTACAGGATATCAAACACAAGGGTGATCATGGTCCAGTTGTTAACGTCTTTGTTTTTAAAAATGGTTTTAGGGGCAGGGGATTGTGTTTTTGTGTTTGTACTTGGACAACCCCTGCTTAAATGGCCCAACTGTTGCCACATCACTCTGAATCAGAGAACGGTTCCCCTGTCCCTCCCAGGGGCAGCCTTGGAAGCTGCGCAGAAGATAACTGCTGCTAATATGATTTGTGGTTTTCTTCTCCTGATAAATGCATTTGCAGACTTGAATTCACATTATATGAAAAGAAAAATCTGCTTCCACATAACTTTGCTCTTCGGAGATGATTTATGCTGCCCACTTATTTCTCAGTAGGCTGCTGCACACAGAGCTTTTTGCCTCACCCTTTAACTATGCTAATCTGCCTTTGAGTCTTAAATATTTTTTTTCTTTAAACACCCACCTTTCTAAGCTAGCTTGAATAAGCTATTGTGTCGGAGCTATTGAGACAGATGACGTGCAGGGCTCCCACGCTAGGAAGGCGCTCGCAGAGAAGGTTCATGTGTAAGAGCCTCCGTTGTGGAAGGCTCCGCAGCCTGCATGGTCCCATGTTGGGACAACCGGGCATCCAGGAAAGGGGCAGACCCTTCTCTCCTTGTGCTGCCTTCCCTTTCTAACCAGTTTGCACATCACAGTGTATGGTTGTACTTGGGCTGGGTGGCAAAATGTGGGTCTGGTGGTCTAGTAACTCGGTGCTCTTTCTGCCTTTCAGCGATGGATAATTTGCAAGAGAGAGCGCTGCACATCCGGAAGGTCCTTCTGAACTTGCCCAAGACCACTCTGATTGTAATGAGATACCTCTTTGCATTCCTCAATCAGTGAGTACCCGCAGGAGCCCCGTGGTCCTGCTCCAATACTTGGTGTGAGCTGAATGACAGAGCCAGCCTGGACGTGGCTGCACGAGCTCTGAGCCCAGGCCAAGGTGCAGGTGTCACTGCAGCCGACTCTTGCATCAGTTTTGCTGACTTGCAGAGCCTCCCTGAGATTTATCCTCACGATAGCACTGCAGCTCAGTGGAGCTCCAGAAATGAACATGAATAATTTGCTGGTAATTCAGGCAAAAAATGATACGAGGGAATTGGAAGCGTGGTCCCACACCAGCAAGGAGTCGTGTGTACTAAGTGGTGAGAGTGCTGCAGAGTGAGGTTATTGTATTTTTAAACACTCCGCTACATCTGGCTGATTCATCAGGCAGTTTGACAGCAAGAAGTCAATAGCTTCTTCCAGTAGTGTGGTCTTGACACCTGAGGACAGCATAAAGGAAAAACATCCTAGCCAGCAGCATAGCAGGATTTAAACATTCTTTGCTCCCTGTTGAGGTTGGTAGTGTTGAGTGGAAATGTGCTGCTGATATTCTTCATCTCGTTCTTCCTACAGCAAGAACAAAAGAAAAGGAGTGGCTGCGTTAGGGAGTGTTTTAAACCTACAGAGGAAGGTTAAACTATAAACAGGGATTTGAGCAAAGCTGATATCAATACACCTGAATTTCAGCAAGTCCTCTTAAAGCTGTCAAGCAAACTTCCAGGTCTGGCTACCTTTGAACACTAGGGAAGAATGGATTTAGAATAGTATTTTCCAACCTACTTTTAATCATCACTTAACCTATCAAAAATTGCATGTTTAAAATAAGGTAATAAGAAATCATGAATGGTCATTAGCGACTATATATTATTTCTACATAAATTGTCTGTCCAATGATTAGTGAAGGCTGTGATTAAAAAATACAGCCAGCTACACATATTTTGGATGTGAACTTGAGAGAAAACTGCACAAAATTCCTTTTTGTTAATGAGATTTTGGCAGTAGGGAAGATTATTTTCTCATCCTCTTCCTTGTGATGGATTTAATGCTACAATTGTGCTGTAATTGGAGGTTTCTGCTATAAATAGGTTACCCAGGAAAATGGCACGTCTTGTCGTTTCTTGTACCTCCAGGGACTTGAAGCTCCCTAGATAAAACAGCATTTCTCTTCATGGCCCTGACTAATTCAGTACCGGAGCATTTAGCTTCCAGACTAGTTTAAGCTTGCTGTTTTGTAGCTATCTAGAAGTTCCCTCTGAGAAATCCTCTAGACTCACTTTATAGAGTGTTTGAGACGCAGAATTTCTCGCAGAAGTGGCAGCTTCACCCTCGCTCCTGGTCTGGCTAGGAGACTTCAGTCACTTAGAGCACATGCTGAAAATGCTGGTGCTCCCCCCATACTGAATAACGGACTGGGCCCTGCTTGGGGAGCAGGACAAGATGCTATTCTGTGTCTGCTAACTCTATTCTTCACTTCTGTCTTCTGCAGTTTATCTCAGTTCAGTGAAGAGAACATGATGGATCCCTACAACCTCGCCATCTGCTTCGGGCCAACGCTCATGTCTGTGCCTGAAGGTCACGATCAAGTCTCTTGCCAGGCTCATGTCAATGAGTTGATCAAAACCATCATCATCCAACATGAGAACATCTTCCCAGGACCAAGGGAGCTGGAGGGTCCGGTCTACAGCAGGGGTGGAAGCACTGAGGATTACTGGTATGATAGCAAAAGAAAGGATGCGGGTTCGGTTTCTGATTAGTGTGCTGTGGTCAGAGCCATTCTGTGGTGTGTGGTGCTGGATTCAGACACTCGGGGTCTGTACTGGGAAAGAGAAGATGGTTTTGGTACCTCTGGAGACCCACCAGTAACAGAAGTGCTCACCTCTCTTGAAGGAGAAGGCTTGACAGAGATTTTTTTTGCATTTTCTGCTATGGCAGCTGCTACCATTTCCTTGCAAAAGACAAACTGATGCACCAACCACTGCTAATGCTTCCATGTGTTTTTTCCCCGCTCTGTCTCTCTCCCGTTGACATTCTCCTGCCTCTTTGGAGTGACTCTGCTTCAGACGTGGGGTCACTCGCGGCTGAACCTAGAAAGCTGCCGCACGGTTTAATTTTCCGGGCAGCTCTGATGGGGGAGGGAGAGGAATGCGAAATCACCGTTTCCATCCAGCTTAAAGCTCCAGGGGCCTGGCCGCATGCGCAGCCTGCAAGCAACATCTGGAAGCAATTCAGCCCGAGCGGCTCCTGTCATCTGGGGTGGAAGGTTGGGAGTGGGGGAAGGAAAGGAGGTGTTTTCTTTTCTACTGGCCAAGCTGATCTCTCCCACTGAAAATGAGGAATGTTAAAGCGCGTCCTCCGCCTCCCCCCTTTCCCCTTCCCTGTCCCAGGAATGCAAATGATTATTTTCCTATATTAAAATAAATACGTTTTAGGAATGGGGCTGCCCTGGTGACAGAGCGGCCCTTGTTTTCCTGCTCGCTCCGTGCGTGCTGGCGGGGGTGCGAGGAAGAGGAGGATGAGGAAGGCTGCTCCCAGCCCGGCTCCGCAGCCCTGCTCCGGGGAAGGGGGGAAGCAGGCGAGGGAGCTCCGGGGACCCCGCGTTCCTTAGGTGGGTTGAGAGTAGTGAGACCCCGGTGTGATGCAACATCCCTGCCTTGCTTTAGATCAGAGCAGAGGAGGTTGGTGACCATGACGAGCTGCTTAAAGGGAGGACACTTCACCTCAGCGACCGCTTATTTTAACTCCTGCCAGGCCAGAAGGCCGATGGGCTTATTCCAGTCTGGAAGGAAGCCCAGGTTGCCTTTAATGCGAGTCACAGGCAGGCGTGGGGCTGGACTCGTGCAGCCCTTCTCTGCTTCATCCCGTCGCCAAACGTCCTGGCTGCGGCCGCAGCGCCTGCGGGGGCAGGCGCGATCCTGCCTTTCTTCTCCTTTTTTCCCTTTTTCTCCTCAATGGGAGCAGCACCGGCCGCGAGGCCGCCCTGCCAGCTGGCGCCCGGTCCGTGCGGAGCCTCCAGCACGGCCAGGGCTTCTCCTGCAGCTCCCTTCCCGCAGTCTTGAGGGAGCTGCTGCCGGGACTGCTTCCCGAAACCCGGCCTTTGTGTGCCCCTTGTTCCTGTAGGTGCTTTCCAGGCTTTTCTTGGTACAAAATACTCGTGAGCTCCCGGGACTTGAAGTGCCCTGTAAAGAGAGGTTGCGGTCAGTTCAGCTGCTTGCAGGAGTTGTTTGGTGAAATGAATGGGACACTCCAAGTCTGTGACGGAAGGGAAGGAGGAGGATGACTTTTTTTTTATTTGCTCAAGCAAATAGGCAGCTTAGCTTCATTTTTAGCTGCCCTGACTTGTGCACCTGCAAGTGCATCCATGAAGCAGCCGGCGCAGCAGAGCCTGGCTGGGGACATCCCACGTGGTGCTCATCTCCGAGCTCCCTCTGCGCTTTGCAAGCGAGGAGACTCGAATCCAGCCAGTTTAAAGCGCTCTCTGTGTTTCCTTCTGTTGCAGCGAAAGTCCCCATGGGGAGAGGGCCTCCACGGAAGACTCGGTGCAGGACGTCACAGCTGAGCACCACACCAGCGACGACGGTAACGCGGAGCCTCCTACCCGTTTCATTAGGGACCCTGGTGGGGAGGGTGGAGGATGAAGCGCCTCGCAGTTGAAAATCCAAAATTAACTCCAAATTTTAAGTCACAGTAGTCGCTTGAAATGCCGCAAGCAGCATTTGATGCCAAAAAGCACAAGGTACGGACCCCGCAGGAATTTTTAGAAATTTGCCTGTCTATTTTTAAAGCCTCCCGTTTTCCAAGGGTCCCTTGCCGTAGCCCAGCCCGCCTGGGCGCTCGGCACGCTGAGCTCATCCGCGCCGTAGCGGGATCTCGGGGCTGGAAACCATGAGCTAAGTGTGGAGCCAGAGGCTGGCGGCGTTCCGGCGCGCTCGGCTGCGCTGCTCCGTGCCAGGCATCTCCCCCTGCAGTAGCCTTGGCAGGAGAGCCCGGTGCCGTAACCTCCGACCGTCCTGTTTGAAGGAAGCAAACAAAAGAAAATGAATGTTTGCTGGGTGCTTGGAGCCAGGCTTTAGGGCAGAGCAGCCCTAACGCCACCAGGTCACTCGTGCGAGGATTTCTGGATAGCTTGAATAGCAAGAGGGCACGGAGATGGGAAAAGGAGCAGTTAGACCTTAAAGAGACACCGATTTACAGCCCCTGGAACTGCTCGCGTGGGGCCCCTGTGCAAGGTAACATCTGTAGGCGTTTTGGATGGAGTCCTACAACCTACACAGAATATTCCATGTGAAATAGTGAGAGTTTGGCACTGAAGCCGAGGAGAGAGTTGGGCCTCTATCTCTTCGGAGAGAACAGCAAGGTTTTGTTAGCAGGAGCCTCGCACACTTGTAATGGGTTTCTGCAGTTGTGCCTTGGACTCCCTCCCCAGAAGTGCTGCGCACACCTTTCTGCGACTCGTGGCCTCTCTCAGGATTTGGAACTGAAGTCCTTAGGTTTTTTCCACTCCTTCACTCTTTAGATGTGACCAGACACTCGCTCCTTGGCTTCTTGGCGATGCTGGAGCTGGTTCCCCCAAGCAAAGCCTGTGTTTTGGGCACCTTCGCTGGCGTGGGCAGGATTCACAGGCTGGGGAGGTGCGGATGCTGTGAATGAGAAGGATTCTGAGCAGTCGGAGAACATGCTGTATTGCAGAAAACACAGCAAAACTACTAAAGAGTAATCTTTTCCAGCTCCATTGCTGATTCCAAATTAGTTTTTGGCTATCAAGAAAAACAAATCGGGTGTCTAACTTATTTAATGGTGTCAGAGGACTCAAAGTCACCTTGCTGGCCGTGGCACCGCTCTTCACGGAGCAGAGGGATGCAGGAATCGCCCCTGGCTTTTGGGGTAGGTTGTTCCCTACAGAGCGTCTGTGCTGTTCCCTTCCAACCTCTGCACGAGAGGTTGAACGTGCAATTTTGAGACGGGCACAAGAAGTTGATAATACTGCAGGACAAGCGTGTAGGATGCTCATTAACTCGTGTGCAAGTGGAAAGGTTTTGAACTGCTGCCTTCCTGCACGGATTCCTAGACTGGCAGGACGCAGCTTGGCTCAGTCCAGTTGGTCTGAGCTTTCTTCTGTGATCAGGAGTGTAGTAGGAAAAAGCTACTGGAAATTAGAGTCTAAAGTCACTGCTCTGGATGANTGGCAGGACACAGCTTGGCTCGGGCCGGTTGGTCTGACCTTTTTGTGTGATCAGGAGTGTAGTAGGAAAAAGCTACTGGAAATTAGAGTCTAAAGTCACTGCTCTGGATGAAAGCCAGAGTCCTAACAGGCAAATTAGAAACATAGGAAACATGAGTGCACCACTTATTTGGAATAATAAACACTTCTTAACGAAACAGATGAAACATTCAAAATCCTTATCCCTCTCCCCTCAGAAATAAAGGGGGAATACCAAAAAAGAGCATTATAATTTTTTGATACTATGAGGAAGTTTGCTCCAGAAACAAAATAAGAAAAGGGAAACTAGGGAGCCAGGAGCCAGAATTGGATACCCATGAGGCCAAAGCGAGGCAGGGATGGCGAGGTGGAAACCCAGGCCAGCCTTTTCCCACCTTGCCTGGGCTGCACTGGACATCTGGGGCTGCTGCCTGCGTTCACCTGGACCAAAGACTTGCAGGAAACATCGGATTTGATGGAATTCACATGGTTTGGTGATAGAGGAAGCGTCTGCAGGGGATCACTGGGCAGATGCTGTGGCTGCCCGGCCTCAGCACCAGCTCAGCTCGTGCACGATGCCTGGGTGGCCCTCGGGTGGCTTCGGTGCTGTGATTAGGCTGCAGTGGTGCCGCAGCTGCTCTCCCGCAGGGATTTGCACAAGCTCAGCTAGTGCCTTGCTCAGGAGAGCTAAGGAATGGTTCTCCCCAGGAANTTAGGCTGCGGTGGTGCCGCAGCTGCTCTCCCGTAGGGATTTACACCAGGGATTTGCACAAGCTCAGCTAGTGCCTTGCTCAGGAGAGCTAAGGAATGGTTCTCCCCAGGAACCATTCAAAGCCATGGCTCATGTTTGGCCTCCAAGTGTCTTCTGGATGGTGCTTTCCCCCAGGAGCTTCCCTTAATGCTGATGCAGATCTAAGAACAAAATGGGGCATCTTTCCTTGGCAGGGAACAGGAAGCAAGACTGTTCCCCCAAGGAAGAGCTGTTTCCATGGAGCGCTCCGCTGCCTTGGAAAGCTCCTTTGAAGTAATTAGCAAGCGGAGTCCAGCGGGGCCGTGTGGCTGAGCTCATCTCCAGTCCCCTGGTGCCAGCCTCGCGTGGGGAACTGGCTTAGTGCATATTTAGACTCAGCGGGTGACAGGATTTGAAGGTCTTGAAACGATCCCCATGAATTTCATGCTGACTTTTCCGGATTCCTGCCCGTACCGTTGTCCGTGTTGGGTTTAAGCTGTTGCCTGTTCTCCCGAGCCCCAGTGTTTAGCGAACTGCTCTTTATTCCCTTCTCTCTGCCAGAGTGCGAGCCCATAGAAGCGATAGCCAAGTTCGACTACATCGGCAGGACTGCCCGGGAGCTGTCCTTTAAGAAAGGAGCTTCCCTCCTGCTCTACCAGCGGGCATCGGACGACTGGTGGGAGGGACGCCACAACGGAATCGACGGCCTCATTCCTCATCAATACATCGTCGTCCAAGACACGTACGTTACCGTTTTAAGTCCGTTGGCATGAGGGTTTGCTTAAAAATCAGGTGTGAGGATGCTGACGCCACACAGATGCCTTCTTCATCCTTCCATCTTCCCTTCAAGAAGGGGATCCCATTAAATAGCAGAGCTGCACTAAAATATGGGTGTCCACATATGTAAAAATTAAATTCCAGCCACTTTGCAATGCCAAAGTAATCCTGGTGCTGCCCGCCTGATAAAGATGCAGAGCTGCAGCCTCCAAGTTGCTTGTGGAAGTCTCAGATTTGACAAATATACAATGATTCTTAAGAAAAGACGTTTAGCACGCTGGGTTTGTGTGTTTGCACACATGGTGCTCTATGTAAAACGATGCTGTTCTGGTTGTGATTTTCTTCCCTCCTGCTTCCTAGTGAGGATGGTATCTCTGAAAGATCCAGCCCAAAGTCTGAAATAGAAATAAATTCTGAGCCACCGGAAGAAAAAGTGACAGCCAGAGCTGGTGCCAGTTGCCCAAGCGGGGGTCACGTCGCAGATATTTACCTTGCAAACATCAACAAGTAAGAACAGCCTTGCATTATTTTATGTCATTATAAAGATCTTGGTGACAAGTCCAGTAAAATATTTCCTTTCCCAAGCGAGATTAACAAATGAGCGCTGCCACCATTTCCCTTTGCTTCCACGTCTTCTAACTTGCTTGCAGTTTGCCTTCCTTCCCCTCTCTCACCAATGTGGCCAGTGTTCATTTAAAATCCCACTGGCTTCTCCTCCCTATCCCTAAGGTGCCATCTGTCCCAATTTACCCAAACACGTCGTTTTTTGTAAGATAAACATGCTGAGAAAGAGGGATATGCTGGAATGAGTTCTTGTAATCGTGTGTTCCCATTTCTTATTATGTTCATGTGACCTGTTCTGTCTCATTTACATTTAACGTGGTTTGTTTTATGGGCCACACTTCAGCAATCAGCATCACGTTGTGTGTGAACTGACATGCCTTGAATCCCACCATCTGATATTGCCTTTAACACTTCTTCATTTCTCCAGCACCTTTCCCCTTACGCAGGTTACTAACCATATGCTTGCAGTGAAACAGCACAGCTCCCCATTTTCTTAACTTTACCTGCTGAATAAGAAATTGTTGCCTTAGCCAAGTCAGCTTGATTTAAAATAAACAAGGAAAATTAAGCTAGTAAGAGACAGAATGTCGTGATCTTTTATTTTAGAGCAGACTGTCCCCCACAGTCTGATTATTCAGACTGATTATTTCTGATTATTTCTGTCTCTTTGTGCCCTGAAGATATTAATTAGCTTTATAGAAGTGGACATTTTTTAACTTTCAGTTAACTTAACAGACTCTAGTTAGTAATAGAGATGCATTTCTTTTTAAAAGGTCTGGAAGAGCTAGTGTCCTGCACAGAGCCTGACCTCAGGCTGTGGGAGTCCGCAGAGCTCTGCTGATACGCACATCAGCGGAGCTGCACAGAGCAGTTTGGGATCTCATCTTTCTTTTATGATATTTATTGTAAGAGCCACTCGAGTATGTCCTTCTGTCAGTTATGGAAAAAAATGTATAATGAACAGACCTGTGCTGGAGCCTCACCATCTGCTGCTTGCTAGTGTTGTATGTAGTGCTTGTAGGAGGCCTGGGTAATGTCCACTCCATAATTTTTTCCCTTTACTAGGGAAACCGATATTTAGCAATAGTAGCATAAGACTCATTTTGTTGTTTTTTCTTTAGGAATGAATCTTCTGACCTATGTGTGAACAGACTTGAGCAAAATTAAATCAGATGGTTTCGCAATGACAGTTGTGCCACCCACTGAATTATTATTTGGATGCCAAAATCCTACTGGAGTTAACACTTTCTTGCAGTTATTCCTGGGGCTGGTGCTATATATAAATGGATCCTTCCCTGTATAATGGATGCCAAGCTTCAGACCTATGGCATAAAGTATTCTTGCTACATGGCCTTTATATAATTTGAACGGAATCATGCTGTCAGACCACATGCTGCTGGGGTAGAAAGTAAATTGTTTGGACCAGCTCATCCATTTGACATCATCTTTTGGTATATTTGTGGCCCTAAATAGATAATGCCTCATGGTCTTACTAAAGCACTGGAAAAGATCTCTCCTACCACCAGCACATACTGGAAATGGTTCTTGACCCCAGACTATCTATGGGGTTCTTTGCGTGCCAGTCTCTGAAAATAACAACTTGATGCCTTGGGCCAGGAGCTTAGTAGACTTATACTGTGTCCTCCAGTCAAGAAATTGTAGCTCTGCTCTTCTAATGTAATAAAAACACATCATCAAAACCTGCTGATGGCACAGAGGGTTTTTTTTTGTTCAAATATAAAATCTCTACTTCATGACCAACTCAGTTGCTTTCCATCCAAGTTTTCTGGTTTTGCTATGAATGTGCACAGCTGCCAGAAATCCAGTCTTGTTGTCAGAAGTGTTAAAATGCAATGATTTACTGTTTCACAACGACCCCCCTAAAATCCTGGGCGCGTTTGTAATCTGGGGATCTGTATGTGTCTTCCCATTGTCTTCTGTGTTGTCTTGGGGGGATATCTTCAAATTACAGCCCATCCATGTGTTCCTGCTTGTATTGACTTGTTTTGCTTTTGTGACTGAAGGCAAAGAAAGAAACCAGAGTCAGGCAGCATCAGAAGAGCCTTTCGTCAAAGTGACAGCCACGGGCTAGGTAGTTCGCTGGCAGAACCAGCCTCCCCCGGAGCCATAGCGGGTTCCAGACCCTCATCTCAGCCCATTTTGAGCCAAAGTCTTCCCAAGGAGGTTCCAGATAAATGTTCCATCAGTGGCCACGGCAGCCTCAATTCTATCAGCCGACATTCGTCGCTGAAGAACAGGATAGAGAGCCCGCAGATCCGGAAAACTGTGACGGCAGGGAGGTCCAAGAGCTTCAACAACCACCGGCCCATGGACCCTGAAGTTATTGCACAGGTAAAAAAGGATTCGACCTAAAGGGTTGTTTTGAGCACACTTAAAGGATACTGGGTGCAACGAAATGTCTCGATGCAAAGTCTGAATTAATCTTATAACTTCCTTGCCATTCCTTCCAGCCACGCAGCATTCATTTACTACGCAGCTTGAGTCTAATCTGTTAGCTTCACTGTGCGCAAGTCGCTGCGACTGCTTCACGAGTCCTTACTCCATAAAAACTTGGCCTTGTTCGTTATTCAAATGTAGTTTCAACAATAAAATTGCTCCTAACAGAAAATTATGCAAATTCCAAAGCTGTCAGCAAAAAAAAAAATACATAATCTAAACTTCAAGACGTAAGAAAAGTGAAGTATTTAGTGTCAGTTTAACATTTTTCCTGTCAGTTTAGCAGCTCGGCCTGTGGTCAGGCATTGGAAGCAGATGAAGCAGTGTGAGCAAAACAAGAAGCCAGAGCTGGCCAGCAGTGTGCACCGTTAAACACACAGCATCCCGGAGTGGTGATCAGAAACCATCTCTGGACCCTAATCCTCCCAGATTTAATTAGTTAGTTACTCAGAGAAGTGCCCTATTGTGAGGACAGGTACCAAAGCACCTACACCTGTGCTTGAACTTGCAAAAAAACTTGGTGTTTTTTGCATCCAAACATCTGTGGTTTCCCAAGTAGCATAAAAAGAGATGAAAAGTTAGACCTAGAGATTTCGAGAAGTGACAGCTACTAATGAGGTGAAGGATATAAATGTTACAGATTTCCCTGCTCCCTGAAGGATCTTCCCTCTCTCCCAATCCAGACTGCTGGATGTGTCTGCACATGTATGCTTGCCTATACCAACTGTTTTCAGTGTGTGATGGATCTATCTAAAGCCAAGGAATGCCTGGCTCTCGGGTTACAAAGTCAGCTCGCAGTCACTCTTTGCCTTTCTTGGTTCAGAAGTCTGTAGATTTCTAAAAAGCTGGGGGAGAATATGTGAAAATTAAACAGTATTTTCACTGACAAGGCAGCAACATCAAGTAATAAATAAAGCACGACTAAAAATTTGATTCGTATTCTGATGGAAAATTGTATTTTGCCTGATGAATATCTTTAGCCCATGTGCTCCACTGAAATTATAATATATTTTATCTTCATATTTCATTGTCCATCTAAGACTGCAGTTGACAAAAATCAGTTGCTCTGCCTCCTCTTCCTGCCAAAATATTAACTCCAGTTTTCACTGGAGATTAGCCTTTAAAGCCTGAACTACTCCAAAAAGACATTAAATCAATATTTCTCCTTGCCCCCTAGTTTAAATGCCGCCTCGTAACCCTCGTGCGCTTTCCATATTTTCCCTGATTTCATGAGTGAAATCTCCCTAGCCTCGAGATAGCCCCGAGGGTGCCAGATTTCTGGCTCCTTCCACTGTTCCTCGCCTGCTTTACCTTCCCCACCCTTGGGAAACCGGGAGGGAGCCGGAAAGCCGGAGCCAGGCGTGAGTCACGGGGCGTTGAGGCTCTTCGTCCGGCCGGCTCGTGGGTAGCAGCAAAGCCAAAGTGACTGCTGTAGTTTAAGAGCGTTTGGCCCATCAGCCAGTGCCCAAAAGTCAGCCCTGGTTTTCTTGTCCTTTATGAACTGCTTCTCGCGGATCTCCTGTACCCAAGGCAGTGCAAACGCTTTTAGAGCTGCGTGATGTTATGGTCATAGCGTTGCCTTGGAATTGGTACATCCATGAAATCCATCAGATTTGAGAGACTTGGCATCACTAAAGGACCAGATTAACATTAAAGAAAATGTAGGTTTTTCATCTCCCAATTGCATCAGCTTTGGCACTCACAGGCAGAACACCAGATACCCAGCGCTCTGCCTGACTCTTAGCTGCTGATTTTCGCTCTCGGTTCTGAGCTTCACTCGGTTTCTCTTTTGTTTTGCAGGACATTGAAGCGACTATGAACTCTGCCCTGAACGAGCTGCGGGAGCTGGAGCGGCAGAGCAGCGTGAAGCACACGCCGGACGTCGTCCTCGACACCCTGGAGCCCCTGAAGACCTCCCCGGTGGTGGCTCCCACCTCGGAGCCCTCCAGCCCCCTGCACGCCCAGATCCTCAAGGACACTGAACCCCCTTTCCAGCGCAGCGCCAGCACGGCCGGCGACATCCCGTGCACCTTCAGGCCAGTGAAGTCGGTCAAAATGGCCACGCAGGTCAAACCTCCGGCGACGAGGCCCAAGCCGACAGTTTTCCCCAAAACCAACGCCACGAGCCCGGGCGTCGCGTCTTCGGCATCCCCGCAGCCTGCTGACAAGTCCTGTACTGTCTGATGAACTCGATGCTGCGCTGTGGAGGTAACTGTACTGTTTCACATGAAGAGACTGTGTTGAGGAGACATTTAAAAACCCTATTTCACTCATTTTTGGACTTCGGCTGAAGGCCAGTTGTGAACTGCTACTTCCTGCTGGGAATGCTTCCTGGGAGTGAAATATTGGAAACTAAGCCTCGTGCCACGTACCCGCAGCCGTGATGTTCTAAGGCAAAACAGGACATGCCACGCTTAGGAAGTCCAATATCGGGTCACTGTGAAGCTGAGGAGGAAAACAAAGTGATGAGTTAGATCTTGGTTTCTAGTTAATGCCTTGTTCAAGTGTTTGGCCACTGAAAAATGTTTAGTGGCGTCATGTTTTGAATACTGGTGTAGTAACTTATATATTCTGTGTTTCATTTATCACAGGGAAACAATAGAATAGATTTTAGTCTACTGCATGTTTTGGTGCCACTAGCTAGGTGGAGCTTGGACATGCCCGTTTCTTGTGCATTATTTCGTTGCCCACTGGTGCCGCTGTGGTTAAGGGTCTGTCTCAATTCCATTACATGCCCTGTTTTTGGTTTTTGCTCCCCCAATCCTTGCCCAAGGGCCAAAGCTCTTAACCTCCTCCTCTAGTCGACACTTGTCACAACAAATAGTTTACTCTGGAACACTTAGATTTTATGGAGTTCTACGTAATATGTGTCTGTGCAAATGCAAACAAATATGCTCCTGGGGGTTAGGAGCATAAGAAAGAGCCCGGTTGTTGCTTATGGACAATCTAGTTGTCTTCTCCTCTTTTGCTCTCCCATGTTTGAAAGCAGCCTTGTTGCTTTTCAGTGTAATTTTCAGCCCATAGGCTGTCCTATGCTGTATGGTCTTGGGAAACTGAATGTAAAAACAGCCGAACTTTTGCAAACTAGCTAGTGTGCTCCTCCAGGAGCTCACTGACCAACGCACACGTTCTTGTTTTGATCGCGTATCAAGATGGGTCCTTACCAAAATCCCAGTACGAGCACTGCGAAACTTCAACCCGAAGTTCTCAAGTTTTGTACCTTGGCCCTGTTCCTGGCTGTAGCTGCTTTGGTCGGTGGCCGTGGCCACTGCGAACTGCTTTAGGCTTCCCCGCTCTCATAGAGCGCCGAGAGAAGCGGGCTGGGAACGTCGGCGTGCGGCTCCCGGAGCAGCTTCCCTGCGTGTTTCCTCACTAGGAGCTGCAGACACTTGAATGAATCCCTAGTACATGTATTTATACAGTAGGCAGCAAGTGCTTCGGCCGCTAGCAGGCTGCATGGACTCTTTTGTATCCGCTGGGAATTTCCAGAACGCTGACAATTATTTAATTTTTAAAAGGCATGTGCCACTGAAAGCAGCCACGAAGATCTTGCAGTCCCACCAGAGAGAAGCTTTTGGCTAGTCCGTAGTTCCCGAGCTCTCCTGGGACTTAAATAGTTGCACGTCTTGGGCGTTCGTCAAATAAATTCATGAGATAAGCTATTTTCCTCTTCTTTTTTAGGTGAATTTCTTTTAAATTTGTGGGTTTCTCACACTTGGCATCCTTGTGAGTGTAATGCCATTATAATGGGCACTTAGTAATTAAAAAAGAAGCAAAAAAATGCATTATTAAGAACAACTTTTCCATAAACATTCTTTCCTGACCTATTTTAAGGATGTTACATGGGTTTTATTCTTCCTATACCCCTCTACCCCATTTCTGCAAAAGAAGCATATCCAAGTGAGTGACTTAAAAAGACCAACTTCTCTGTGCCCTAAATTAAGAGCATATGAAAAAAAATGTGGACACCAACAGGAAGGGAATGCTGGACAGATTTTGGTGAGGCCGTTCTCATTAGTGTTTTTTCCGGAACGGATCCGTAGCGGCGGTTCTGCGGGAAGCACCGGGCTCCTGCCGGATCCCGTCCCTGCGGCGCTCGGAAGATCCCTCCAGTGTGACCAGCGAACTTTGCTCTCAGGTTCTGACGGACTCCTACCACCAAGGAATCACTCGTGCTTTTGGGGAAAAAGAATTAAAACAAACTGGTAATTTTTCGCTCAGGCAGAACTTTCTGGCATTTACTTTAGGTAGGGATTTTTTTGTTTTGTTTTGTTGGGTCGTGAATGGCCAACGTGAATCCGTGTCAAGAGCAGGATCTCTGTAAACTTACTTTGACTCATTTGTAATGCCTTATTTTCTTTATACTTCTTATGCCTAGCATTCACGTTTCTAAGAATCAGTGTCCAGCCCCACGCAGCACATTCGGGGAGGAGATGCTCTTTTCTATCGGCGGGCTCTGAAGTGTGAATGGGAAGCGAGAGATCAGAAAGACTTGAGGTCTCTGTAGCTGTCTGTGCGTGGAATTACTGTGTTTATCTCCAGCATCTGCAGCTCGGGGACAGTCCTGCTGTCCCGGGACACGCTTGGGGGACCAACGGCATCCGGAGCGGCGCGAGCGGCCCCGTTGTGCGCACTGTGACGGACACTTCACTCCCGCGAGCAATACGCAGCCTGCAGAGCATCTCCTCCTCCACGTGGTCCTGGACCAGCAGGGAACCCGCACACAGGAGGGGAGAAACCTCAGCCCAGCTTCTCTCCACGGGCACCACGGCCGAGGGGACATTGGCCATCGGTGTTGACTGACGCTTGTTGCTGGAGAGGTGGGAAAGACAAACTGGAAGCATCGGCAGCGCTCTCCAGGGCGGTGGGCATCGTAGAGAAGAGACCAATGTATTATGGACAAACGAGACACGGTGGTTTGCTTGTGGAGGTAGAAATGTTGCTTCGTATCTTCATATTCTGAAGGAATACTAGCTCTTCCATGGAAATTCTTTCATGACTTCTATGTAATGTATGTGTCAAATATAAAAGACAAGAAGTGTTGGATAACTGGAATAACGTACGTCTGTTTGATAGTGTTTTGTATGAGCAAAGGGTTCTTGTTCATCAAGTGTTGGATTGCAATAATCCAAAGCGAAACTTTAAAAATAAAGTACAATTTTAGGCCATCGATCTTAATAGTTTTTAGAGCTCTAACCTTCTATATTTTACTTCCCTAGGTGGGAACTGAGCAGTGTACTTTAATGATTGCTGAATTTTTGCCTCTCTGAGGTAATCCAAAGGCTCCCACTTTATAAATTGTGAATCTATTCGTGTCGAAGCAATGGGACACGACCAAACATTTGAGTTTTCTCTGTACCAGATGCTTTGTTGCCATGAAGAGGGTTAGGGCGCGCTGTGCCAGCAGACCGAACATGTTGTATATGTGTGTATGTATTTTGATACCTGTTTGAAGAGTCTTTGGGTTTCCTGTGATGAATACCTCATGTGTTGGGGGGGTGGTTGTGTTGTTTCTTATTTCTTTTCTTTTTAAGGCAAGATTGTTCTTGCACAAAAGTAGGTTAAGGTAACCAAGTTCTCATAAATTTATTTGCAAAGCAAAATGCATCAGACCCGGGCAGGAACCTGCCTGGGGGACCCCGCCACGCACCCGCCTTGCTGCAGTAGCGGGACACGAGCTCGCTGTGCCCGTGTCCCCATCGCACCCTCCGCTGCGCCCAAACCGTGTGTATGTTGGAGGGTGTTAAGTGTTTGGGAGGGTTTGGGTTTTTTTGATATTTTTTTCCCTCCCTTCCCCCCAGAAATAAGTATCTCGAGTTGGTGCTTCGGGTGCTTTTCCTGGTAGGCTGCAATGGGCCGTCCCTTGCTGGATGCGGTGAGGGGGTGCGGGAGGCAGCTGCTCTTCCCAGAGGGACCTCGAGGATCGTAAAGCAAATGGAACAGTGGGAAGACGCCCCGGCACGGATTGTGTGGGTAAAACAGGGAGTGATGGGGCAGCAGCGCAGGCTGCGTTCGGAGACCAGGAGCAGCCCCTGGCTGAAGCCTTCCTTGGTCCAGCACGTGTCTAGGTTCAACCATGGGGGCTGGCTTTGCCACGTGCAGTTTCACAGCAATATTCCCTTTATGCGATGTCCTGGTCTTGGCCAGCATCTTCGTGGGCCATAGGAGAAACAGAGACATTTCCTTTGGGAATGAGGAGCTTCCCGGTGTGTGGGAGCTGGGTGCCCTGGTGCTGGAGCGGAGCCCACGGAGTGCGCTGCTTCCCGAGGCCTTGGGTGCTGGTTTGGTGGGTCTCGAGGTGCAAAACAGCCACTCACAACNCATTTCCTTGGGGAACAGGGGGCTTCCCGGCATGTCGGAGCTGGGTGCCCTGCGGCGCGTGGCCCCGGTTGGGTCCCTGGTGCTGGAGCGGAGCCCATGGAGCCCGCTGCTTCCCGAGGCCTTGGGTGCTGGTTTGGTGGGTCTCGAGGTGCAAAACAGCCACTCACAACCTGCAAAATCCTCAGATCTGCTACATTTTTGTGCTTCCTTCCACCAAGCTTGAGACGGGGCAGGAAGGGGCGAGGGGGAGCGGGAGGGCAGCAGCAGCTCCCGACGGGGCATCCCGAGAGCAGCCCCAGCGCCTTGGGAAGCCGAGCGGCAGCGTCGCGGTCCCTCTGCAGCCTAAGGAGCTTCCACAGCGGAGTCGGGAGCCTTCCCCGCTCGTTTGGTGCCGTGGGTTGTGGCGCGTGCGGCGCTTTGGGGTCTGCTTTGCTACTCCGNAGATCTGCTGCATTTTTGTGCTTCCTCCAACCAAGCTCGAGACTGGAGAGTGTTTGAGACGGGGCAGGAAGGGGCGAGGGGGAGCGGGAGGGCAGCAGCAGCTCCCGACGGGGCATCCCGAGAGCAGCCCCAGCGCCTTGGGAAGCCGAGCGGCAGCGTCGCGGTCCCTCTGCAGCCTAAGGAGCTTCCACAGCGGAGTCGGGAGCCTTCCCCGCTCGTTTGGTGCCGTGGGTTGTGGCTCGTGCGGCGCTTTGGGGTCTGCTTTGCTACTCCGAGCAGTTGTTGATGGTGGGATGCAATGTTCCTGCTCCAAGTTTCTATTGTTCCATGTCTTCTACACCGATATATATATGGTGTATATATTAAACCGTGTAAAATTGTACTTTGTATATATAACTCTGTACAATATGGAGGTACATCTTTTTTTTTTTTTCTTTTGGTACAGTATTGTACAGTATGAGGAGTTACATGTGTTGGAAATGTTGAAATCCATACAGGGGCAACGAAATGTATCCATTGTCATTAGCAATAGTTTTGGAGAAATAAATGTTTCGGGAATGGTGGAAGCGCTGAGCTGCGGCCGCGGGGGCGCGCGGGGCTCCGGGCGGATTCCGTGCGGGAGCGGGACGGGCTCGCCGGGATCCGCATTCCCGGGATCCGCATTCCCGGGGCTTTGCTGCCCCCAGCCGGAGCGGCAGCTCCGCAGCGGGATGCGCTTGGGCTGCGGGAGAGCCGCGGCTGAAGGGAGCAGGAGGCTTCAACGTGGGAAGCGGAGGGAAAAGGAGCCTGGAGGAGGGAGCTGCGCTCTGCGGGGGGAAGCGCAGAGGCCGGGGCCGCTCGTCCGGCGTTGGCTTCTCCTGAGGCTCCGCGAGCTGCGGGAGGGACCGGCAGCCCCTCTGGAAACTCTTTCCTTTGCCGTTATAGAGGATTTTGACAGTTTCCTCCGTGCCTCTCCGCAGCCCGCGGCTGCGCCCCCGAGAGCCGCAGCGCGATGCGCGGGACGGCAGCCCCCGCGAGGTCTCATTTCCGAGGTCGGGGCTGCCAAAGCCGCCGTTTCGCTTTCCTTTCGCAGCCGGAGCTCAATCACATGACCGGCAGCTTCTGCTTCCCGGCACATCCCTGCCGGCCCCGGGGTCGCTCCCGTCCCGGCCGCGCGGGAGCAGCGATCGCGGCGCCGGAGCGCAGGTACCGGCGGCGGTTCCCCCTCGCGCCCCGTTCGTGCCCCATCTCAAGGCGCTCGCACCGTTTTGGAGGGGCTGAGCCCGACGCGAGCTCCGTCTCCTCCCTCTCTAAGTCTCGATGACTTAGAAGAGTTTCCCTTCGCTAGACTTATGTTGCTTCCGTCACCGCAGCGCTTGGCAAACGCTGCGACCTGGGGATGCCCTTGGGCACCAGCCCTTCCCGGGGAGGCAAGGGCCGGTCGGGGCCCTCGGCTCGGGAGTTTGTGTTTTATTTGCACCCGCTTCCTCCTCCCCGTCCCGCGGGGATTCTGCAGCTTCGGGGCTCCCGCAGCTCCTCAAAGCCGCCTCCATCTCCCTCCTGGTGCTGTTGATGGGGCCCGGCTGACGCGGGGTCTTGAGAGCCCCCAGCTGTTCCAGATGTGCTTTGGGCGGGATACTTCTGCAGTCCCTGGAGGAGGAAACCCTTGGGAACCTGCGCGGGGCGATCGCACGAGCGAGCGGCTCCGGCCCGCGCCCCGGGGCCGTCCTCGCCGCGGGCCGGGACGTGGAAACTGCCGCTGCGGCCGCTCGTGCGGGGCCGAGCGGGCTCCGTGCGGACGGCAGCCCCGGCCGNGGGGCGATCCCGCCGCTCCGGAGCTCCCGGGGGTTTGCAGGGATGCGGCCGGCGGGAGCGGGGCGAGCGCTGCAGCCCCAGCCGGGAGCCCGCGTCCAGCCGGGAAGCCGCAGAGCCGGCGGCGGCTGCAACGTGGGGAATTTCTGCTCTCGGAGCAGGAAGCCGAGCGTTTCCTCCGCGCCTTTTGCAACGCGATAGGCCTCGGCGCGGGGGGAGGCGTCTCGCGGCCGCCGGCCCTTGATCCGCCCCCGGGCCGAGCCGAGCCGAGCCGAACCGGGCCGGGGCAGCGGCGGCCCCGCCGTGACGGCTCCGCGTGTCGCGGCCCGCAGCGCCGGCCATGCAGAGCACCCCCAGCTACCTGTGGCACCCCGAGGACGTCCTGGGCCAGGGCGCCACCGCCTGCGTGTACAAGGGCCGCAACAAGGTGAGCGGCGGCCGGCAAGGGACAGGGGTGGCCCCGGGGACGGCCCGAAGGCTCCCGCGGGCCGGAGGAGCTGCCTTTGCGCGGGGCGCTGCAGCCCCGGGAGGAGGCGGCGGGATGGGCAGGAGGGGGTGAGGGCAGCGCAGCCTGTTCAGAAACCTGGGGAGCCCCTGCCCGCTTCTGCCTGCTCCTCTCCGGGCGATGCCGATGCAGGGCGCAAACGGCTGCATTTTCAGCCCCCTTCCCCTCGCCGCGTCTCCGGCCCCGTTTCCCTCGCCCCGTTCCCCTCGCCCCATCTCCAGCCCGGTTCCTCTCACTCCATCTCCGTCCCCGTTCCCCTCGCTGCATCTCCATCCCTGTTCCCCTCGCCGCGTCTCCGTCCCCGCTCCCCTCCCCTCGCCGCGTCTCCGTCCCCGCTCCCCTCGCCCCATCTCCGGCCCCGTTCCTCTCGATGCATTTCCAGCCCCGTTCCCCTCGCCCCGTCTCCGGCCCCGTTCCCCTCGCCCCGCTCCCCTCACCCCGTCTCTGGCCCCGTTCCTCTCGACGCATTTCCAGCCCCGTTCCCCTCGCCCTGTTTCCAACCCTATTTCTCTCTCCTTGGCGCAGAAGTCGGGGGAGCTGGTTGCCGTGAAGGTCTTCAATGACGCCAGCTACTTCAGGCCGCAGGAGGTGCAGCTGAGGGAGTTCGAGGTGCTCAGGAAGCTCAACCACAAGAACATCGTCAAGCTGTTCGCCGTGGAGGAGACGGTCAAGGTGACCTCGGCTTGGAGGCCCTGGTGCCACCTTCGTGGCTAACAGGACGGGGACTCGTTTTGCTTCGTTACCAAACCCTACCCAGCCCTGGGGCACCAGGGAGGCTGCGGGCGCCGGGGAAGCGGAGGCTGGAGAGGACAGGCCAGCCGGGTGTCCTCTTCTGCTTGATGCTGTTCCCCATCCCTGGGAGCTGATCGGTGCCACCCATCCCTTTAGCCCTGGGTTGTTTTGGGGAAGGGAGCAGCTCCCGCCTGCGTTCTTGGGTGTCCCAGTGTGAGCAGGGGGACCCCATCGTCCTCACGAGCAAGGACGGGGCCCTGTCCTGGCGGGATCGTGCTGCTATCCGGCCTCTGCTGTGCCCCCGCGCAGGGCAGCAGCAAGCAGAAGGTGCTGGTGATGGAGTACTGCTCGAGCGGGAGCCTGCTCAGCATGCTCGAGGATCCCGCCAACGCCTTCGGCCTCGCCGAGTCCGAGTTCCTCATCGTGCTGCAGTGCGTCGGTGCGTAGCGGAGCCGGGACGCGCTCCGGCTCATCCCACCCCTTCTACCGCATCTTAACCAACCCCGACCTGAGCACACGGACGCGGCTCTCCCCAAAACCGCTGCCCCCCGCGATGTTCCCAGTGGCAGGAATGAACCACCTCCGCGAGAACGGCATCGTGCACCGCGACATCAAGCCCGGGAACATCATGCGACTCATGGGAGAAGACGGGCAGAGCATCTATAAACTGACGGATTTTGGGGCCGCGCGAGAGCTGGATGACGATGAGAAGTTTGTGTCGGTCTACGGGACGGAGGAGTATCTCGTGAGTAGAGCCCGTCACCGCTCACCGCCCCGGGAGCCCCGGGCAATAGCGCTACCTGCTCCAACATAGTTGGAGGCCAAACTCCAGCGCCCGATCAGGCTGGAGAGAAAGAGCACGAGGAGAAACGCGGGGCTCGCGTGGTCCTTGTGGGTTCATAAAGTCTCTTTTCATGCAGCAGTCTCTGCTAGCATCAACAAGAACCAGGTATGAGCCTGAGTCACAACCTCATCTTCTTGTCGTATACGATAACACAGTGTTCTCATTCTCCGAGACAAGATCAGTCTAGAAAAGTGTTTGTTGAGTTTCTATTTTGCTGAGTTTGTTTTGGCAATTTGTCCCCCAGTAGAAGAAAATACGTGTTTTTCAAGTGACTTCTGTACTAAGTTGATTCTAGATAAAGGGCTTTTCATCAGCACAGCTCTACGTGCTGTGAGGGCCTGTCCCCGCCTGACAGAGAGGGGAAATTTTAGAGCTAACAAGTGATGTGGGGAGGCAAACCTGAAAGCGACCAGAGGGCTGCTCAGCGTTTTCATTACAAAGTTTCAGGAGATGTTTTGTGTTGAGCATCCGGGTGTAGAAGGCCCCGTGATTCCATGATCCCAGAGCTTTAAACCTGGCGCCGAGGCTGGACGAGGCCGCGGAGCCCGTGGGCAGCCGGCGCGCGCTCTCTGCTTCGTCCCCGCAGCACCCGGACATGTACGAGCGGGCGGTTCTGCGCAAGCCGCAGCAGAAGGCTTACGGGGTGACCGTGGATCTGTGGAGCATCGGGGTCACCTTCTACCACGCTGCCACCGGCAGCCTCCCCTTCGTGCCCTTCGGCGGGCCCCGCAGGAACAAGGAGGTCATGTAGGTAGCTCCCCCGGCGAGCGGCGCCTTCAGGCTGCGACGCTCTGCGATTTGGCAGCAGAAGGGTGTTCCAGCTCCCTGCGCTGTGTTTTTTTCCCTTTATTTTCCGTTATCCTCACCCCGTTCGTGCTGCTGCCACTTGCCCTTTGCACGCTCGCTGCGGTGCCCAGGTCACCAGCAGGGATAAAGCAACCGGCTTCTTCCCAACAGGCACAAAATCACCACGGAGAAGCCCCGCGGAGCCATCGCGGGGGTGCAGAGGCAGGAGAACGGGAGCATCGAGTGGAGCTACAAGCTGCCCGCCACGTGCCGGCTCTCCATGTGGGTATCCCAGCAGGAGAGCCATGGATGTTCCTGCTTTTAGAGCTGGAAAAAGGGGCACAAAGCAGGACAGTGACTTGTTTGCAGGAGACTCTGCTGCAGAAGCGGCTAAAAACAACCCTTCTTTCTCCCTCTTGTTCATGCAGGGGGCTGCAGATCCAGCTGATACCGATTTTGGCTAATATCCTGGAGGCAGACCAGGAGGAGTGCTGGGGGTTTGACCAGTTTTTTGCAGAAACCAGCGACATTCTGCACCGGATCGTGGTCGACGTCTTCTCCCTGCAGCAGGCTTCCCTGCACCGCATTTACATCCACTCCCACAACACGTAAGGAAACCAACCTGGGCATCAGATGCAGGAGCTGGAGCCTCAGCTCCCAATTTCGGGATGTGACCTTAGGAGAGGATGGGTTCCCTCTAAAGCTGGTTGAAACGGAGCAGCCCGGCCCTACAAAACAGCAGGAAATCCGAGCGCTCCTCTTGTTTCTCCCTCGCTACCCCGTCGTGTTTTGCATTTTTAGTACCACCAAATTCTTGGACGCTGTCTTCGAGCAGACCAGCATCGCCCCCCACCAGCAGGAGTATTTCTTTGAGGGCCACCCCTATGAGCTGGATCCCAACCTACAAGCCCACGACTTGCCGAGGACCACGGAGCGCTGCCCGCTGGCCCTGCTCAGCCCGGAGCCCCAGGACCCGCTGGGGCTGAGATACCGAGACCGTGAGTACCCCGGGCCTTGCCCTGCGCCACGGCATTCCCAGACCAGGCAGGGAGAATCCAGAGGCAATTTCCATAAGAGGGATTTGATGAGAGTCCCATGGGGCCCATGGTGGAGCCCAGGGATCAGGGTGCAGGATTAGGCTCAGCTGCCCCATGCCCATGTCTCCAGGCACCCTCTGCTTCCCAGTCTCATCCCAGCCTTCCAGGTGCTTTTGCTCTGGAATTGCTTGGAATGCAGGAGCCAGGACCAAGCTGGCTCAGCGCTTCCCCCGAGCGGGCACGAGATGTCACTGTGGCTCCGCAGCGGAGCATTGGCGGAGCCCGGGATGCGTCCAGGAGCGCGGGATGCGTCCGGGAGTCCAGGATCCATCTGGGAGCACGGGATGCATCCGGGGAGCAGGATGCATCCGGGAGCCCAGGATCCATCCGGGAGCACGGGATGCATCTGGGAGCCCAGGATCCATCCGGGGGCGCGGGATGCATCTGGGAGCCCAGGACCCATCCGGGAGCGCGGGATGCGTCTGGGAGCACGGGATGCATCCGGGAGCGCGGGATCCATCCAGGAGTGTGGGATGCGTCTGGGGATCAACCCGCTCCATCCCCTTGCAGCCGCCCTGGACTTCCCCAAGCTGGCGCCCAAGGTGGACGTGGTGGCCGACTGCAGCGCGGCCAGGGTAGGTGCGGGGCCGCGCGGGGAGCCCCGTTCGGCGCCGGGGCGGCCGCCGGCAGCGCCGCTTTGCCTTGCAGAGCGCCGTGGGCGCCGCGCACCGCACGCTGCGCATCGCCTGCGAGCTGCTGCGCGCCCGGGAGCTGCTGCTGCGCGGGCTGCGCTGGGTCGCGTAAGTGCCCGCACGGGAGCCCCCGTCCCCAGCCGGCTCCGGAGCCGCGTCCGGACGGGATATTCCCTGTGTTGGCAGCGGCAGCCTCAGAACGGAGTGCGGGAGGCTCTCGGAGCAGCGGAGGGGAGCCCTGGCGCTGCTCACCTGCCTGCAGCTCACCGAGGTGAAGACCCGTGGGCTGTAAGTGGCTTCTCGAGGCTGCTTTGGCGGTGCTGGAGACGGGACGGGCACGGGGCAGGTGCCGGCGGTGGCTCCGGGTGCTGCCTCGCGGCCCCAGCGGCTCTGGTGCCATCAGGAGGTGGCAGAGAGGATGTGGGGTTCTCAGCCTGGATAATCAGAAATTACTCAAATTCCAGGAACAATCTGGTAGCTGGAACGTAAAAATTTTCCACACTCTGAGGAGACCAGGGAAGGAGCCACCCAGGCTTCTTTCCCTGTCTTCGCTTCAGTGTTTAATTACCCGTTTCCAGTTTCTAGTGAGCCTGGCGTTAGTCCTGGCTCTCTGGCTAACCCTGGGCGACTCCATGGGTTCCCGCTGTCTCTAATCCTCCATTTTTTACCCCATTACCGAGCGTTTCCACCGAGCCGGCTCCCAGCCCAACCACACTGTTGGTGCCAAGGTGGCTTTCATTCCTGCGCGAGGGGGAACGTTGACGTTCATGGAACATTCACCAAATTCCAGGGAGGGCTCGGACGATCCCAGCACGTCCGGGCTGCATCATGGGACACGGCACCGCGATGCCCCCCTGCAAAGCAGCGGCTCTTTTCTGCCCGTGACACTTTTGCTCTGCGCTCTCGCAGGCTGGAGGCCGTCGGTGGCCCCGAGGTGATGCCGGCGCTGCAGGAACTCGGCGCCGTCAGGACGCGGCTGCAGGCGGTGAGTCCCCGCGCGCGGCCCGGCTGCTCCCGGTGCTCCCCATTCCGACCCATCCCATTCCGACCCATCCCATTCCATCCCGTCCCGTCCCATTCCGACCCATCCCATTCCATCCCGTCCCGTCCCATTCCGACCCATCCCATTCCATCCCGTCCCATCCCGT
>VWPW01014153.1:0-16159 GCA_013389825.1 Crypturellus undulatus
TCTCTCTCTCTCTCTCGCTTTCTTTCTGTCTTTCTGTCTTTCAGTTATCTTATAAGGACGAATCATCTCTTTAAGATACACCTCAGCCATTCTTCCTAATCTTTTACTGCTCTTTATTTTTATGGAAAAACAGTTAACTAGCAAACATTAAACTTGCTGTATCGCAAAGTCTTGGAAGATAGGACACACCTGCTTAGCTTCTGGAGAGGGGCATTTTATCTGCAGATAAAATGGCTCTTATTACTACATCACATTTTGATATGAATCTTCCATTGGCAAGTTTTAATGGCCCAGTGAAATTATTGCTTGTGATGTAACTTCATTATAAATTCTCTTAAAACTGTTTTGATACTTCGGAGCTGAAAGACTTGATCACACATTAAAGTGAAGATGGTTTCCTTAGAGGTTACTCTAGCCTGATATATTTTAAGCAATTTCTACTGGCTACTGTTTATAAAAAGACATATATTGATTGCAAGAATGTAGACCAAGCAGAAATGTATTTGTTCATTGGATGACTGCTGAAATTATTTGCATGACAGAAGTGCAAATGTTTGCTAGAACACCCAAATAAGCAGATATAAAGTCATTATTCATAAAGAAAAAAACATTTATACTTTTCAATTGCTTTTTAAAAATATACAGGTAAAATGTTAATATGAATAATGCTAAGTCAGCTTACTCTAGCTGGGAATCTGCCCCATGTAGTCATATGCAGAAGGATGGGTTTTAATCTATTTATTCAAATGCACAAAGTTCAGTAAAATAACTGTTCTCACTAATTGCTAATGGGTGAAATTGCTGGTGCTTGTAGGGAGACATTCTGGTAACAGATAATTAAGCAACTAAGTAGTTGAAAATGTCAGGAGGGAAAAATGATCTTTTCACCTCAATGAGTTCATTTTCATAACTGTGTCAGTTCAGCTCCCACCACCCTTGCTCAATGGCTTGGAGATGTTGCTTCTTTCCATCAGCCATGTCCCCATGCGGCTGCAGCCCAGGCCATCCCTTCCTGCACCGTATTTGAGACACAATTCCCGCGGTTCCCCTTCTCAGGAAGCACCAAAGCAAGGAAGGGACGGTCCTCAGGCCTGGCCTCGGACCGTGGGAGAGGCTGGAAGGGTATTGTGCACGTGTTGCTTGACCTCCTGACCGGGGCAGCCAGAGCGTGCCCTCAACATGAGGGTAAAGATGTCCGGGAGGGACAGCGCTTTGGATGGCAACGGGGAAGCAGACATAGTGCAGCTGGTTCAAACCTGGTGCCCTTTCTGAGGAAGAACAAGGCAAGGAATGTGGCATGTACCCCTTTCACTCGCTCGCGGCTGCCCCAGGAGGACTCTGCATGTGAAGCACTGGCTGCTTGCCTAGGTCACAGCTTACCCGGAACACTGGGGTCTAAATAGGACAGGGCTCTGGTAGCTGTATCCACACACCACAAGGATGGATGCCCCTTGCCCTTCTCTCTCTCAAATGTGAGCCTGTCCCCATTTGCATCTATTTACGGTATGACACAACATCCCCTCACAACTCCCTGTAATCTAGGTTGGGATGAGTGAAATTTCCTGCATTTTGCCACTGACCACAGAGAGCTGCTTCTATCTGTGATGCATTTCTGATGAAAAGTGAGGCCCCTGCAGTACAGGCCTTTCATCACTCGCTCCCATGTGCTGTCCCTCTGTGTATCAGCGATGTGCCCTGGCTGCCATCCTGCCCACCCCGTCCCCAGGCCAAGCTGATGCAACATGGAGCATGTGTCTACTACTCTGAAATATAATATTGCAGCAGCTTTCACCTCCAGGATGCCAGCAGAGATGCCAGCACATTCTCGTGCAGACACTCACGTCGCACTGGACAAAGAGCAGCACTGCTGCCACACCTCGCCTCGGACCCCCGTATCGGCGTTTAAAGGCCCCGATTAGAGTTCAGTCACAGTGAGTTTTCCTTAACAGTGTGAAAGCAAGAAGGCTTTAAGTTACAAGGCTATAAAATGAATGGCAGATCACTGCAGGCACACTTTTAAACTTTCCCTATTTTGTTCACCTGCAGCCAGCGTAAAGTCTCCCTCCCTGAAAATCAAGACACTACCAAAGAGGAGTCCTCTCAAAATTCTCATCTTAGATAGAAGAGATGAGAACCTAATGTAAATCTGGCCAAGGACACAGCTATCTTAAATGAAAGGGACTTATTAAGTGGAAGCTGAATTTATTTAATCAATGACATTCTTGGAAAATAAGTTAATGAGTAAATAGGTGAACCCACAAAGCACTGAGTTTAGGAACTAGGCTATAGTGGGAAATATGACAATATTTTAAAGAATTACCCAGTACTGATATATTCACTACATCAGAAAAGTTTGGTAGTTAGGGATAGTTCTGCCTGATTACCTCAAAGACTAGATGGGTGCTTAATGGACATGCTGGTTCCTCAGGATCCCAGAGCATGGCTGGGTGCAGTGTGCTCATGGGGCGGCATGGGAAACCCAAAGTGGTGGTTTAAAGGTTTCTGTGCCTGTGGTCTGATAATCTATGGCACTGCAGTGAATACCAAGTTGAGATGCAGACAACAAGGGCTTGGCCTTTTCTTGTCTCCCAGTATCTTCAGTCCAGAGCAGGTAGGTGTGCTGAATCTGTGCTGGTTTGCCTGTGACTTGAGCAGTACAGCTGCACGAAAAATGGATGATTCTGCAGGCAATCACAATTTTCTGCAGAAAATAAAAAAACAAAATTAGGATGAAAATATCTAATAAATAATTAGAAACTTGAAAAAAATCAGCTGGATTAATGGCAGAATACTATCCAACTTGCTAGAGATACTTCAGTTTCTCTACTTCAGTTTCCTGGCATTGATTAATGTTCTCCATAACCCTTTTCTCATGTTAGGGGACACTTGGATCCTCCTTGGATATCAAAGGGGAGAATGGTGCTTCAAAACTAGGAGCAGAAAACTTTTGCTTTCCAATACTTGATGAAAATGGTGCAGTATTTCCAAAATAAAACCCTTAGTGTTGAAAATATAAAAGTCTTGAACTTTGAAGTACTTTTCCAATTTTTTTTCCCTTGGAAACCCATTACGTTTGTCCCAGTTCTTTCAAAATCTGTAACGGATTTGCTCACTCTTCAAAAGAGTCTTTTCCTATTTAACCTGGTGTTAAAGCTGTGAGCTGCGGCCCCTTGAATTAAGACTTTGTCACAGGGGCTGTAGCAGACTGGCATCTTCTCTTGTCATAAATTCACCAGAAAGTCTCATAATTCAGTGAAGAATAAAATCATTTGAGCTATACAGTTGTAAAACCAGAGCCATGCAGTGGGGAATTAGGCATAATTTCACCCTTCTAGGAAAAAAAGAGGGAATTTAAAGCTAATTAAAATCGAAAAGATCTCACTGTAAATTATGGCTGAGGATATCTGTGTGAAAAGAACAGAAGGCAAATTAATATTTAAGGTGAAGAACTTCACTAATTCTGTCATGAACTGGTATTGCTCACCTTTGGCCTCGTTGTCTTTCCTGCTGCTAACGGGAATTATCTGCACAGGGTATATTCCCAAGAAGCACACGCAGTATGGAGCCCACGATTTTCTGACAGTGAGATATTGCTACTCCATTTGTGCATCACCTTCAGCTCCTTACTGGAACGGGCTCCCACCTAATCCTTAGTGCCCATGGTATTTAGAGGCATGCTGACAAGTTGAGTCCCAGGCTAGTCTTGCACGCGCTGCAGGCAGGCAGAAGCATGTAGCGTGTCCAGGAGGCATGGGCAACTGGTCTGGAGAAGGGTGGATGGGCACCAGCTGCAGGGGGATCACGGTGTCGGGCAGGGTGACCAGCAGGGCAGGAGGAGCCGCTTTCCCTCCAGGTAGGAGAGCAATGGGGAGAGGGACAAGGGCTTGGGCAGCCCCATGGTTTAAAGGGAATCCACCAGGCTACAGCTTCCCTCCTCGGTATCTTCCCCGCTGAAAAGAACTATTTGCCTGACAAGGGGCTCATTCTTTGCGTTTTGCAGTACTGGCTGTTGCCTGCACCTCCTGCTAGCTGCACTTCTTTGCACAGCTCAGAGGACACGGTCTTCAACACGAAGGTTGCATGCGTCCCCCCTAATGAGCTCATTCTGGTATTAATCCATCACTAGGTGCCATTGGCCAAATTGTGCTCTCATTTAAACCTGCATAAATCTAAAGTAGCCCCACTAGAGTCAGAGGAGACAATCCAGATTTATGCCACACTGATTAAGAGCAGAGTTTGGTCCTGTGATTTTATAACACTGTGACTGCAGTTTTACTAGTCCTCAGGGTTCAGAGCAAAAGTATTTGTATTTACTTGCTCTGAATTTTAAGTGCGTTTTGCTGAGTACCTTAACTAAAGCATCCTTCAGAAATGTGGATCTCAGACCAGTATATTCTCCTGTATTGGTGAATTGTGGCCTTTCATCCAGAACCATGCAGGACCCATAAAATACCAGCCTCTAGCAGCATTTCATCTCTGCAAATCTAGTGGCTCCCACTATGTTATACACAATATTACTCCCTGACCTTTCGGGAAGCTCAGCAGTCTGTAATACCACCCATCTGTGGGTTTCTTTGCTGCTTCCTCAAGAGGCAAGTGACCCTCACATTTGCCACAACATGTGCATTTGCCTCAGTTGAATTATTACAGCATTTCATCATCTTTTCTTAGTGAAATGAAACTGCCAAAAATCTCAATGAGTGTGTTTTTCCTGAAAATACCTGGAACTCTCCTTTCATGACTAGTTCTTTAGCAAAAACAGCTGGATTTTCTCACTTGGGGGTAGCAGTTTTACATCTACTGGGGAGTTATCTGCAATACCTTGTCATGCCTATGAAGTGCAGCAGAGACTGGCAAGATGGCTTGCCATGTTCATCCCTTCGGGCATATAAAGCACTAAAAGTTGTTGGCCCTCAACTCATAAAGCTTCTGTCTGTGAAAAGAGATTGCTAGGACCAGAAAGTGACCTTTTAAGCACGGAGCCTGGGATGGGAAAAGCAGGCGCCAGCTTCATTGGGGCACTTGTTCTCCTTCCTAATGCTTCAAGTGTTAATTCAGGCTCTGCAGTCCAAAAGGAAATGCGGAAAAGGAAAAGCTTTCAGTCAAAATGGGGAAGAGATCTCTGGCAGGATTAGATGATGTCCTGCCTTCCTCGGTTCTGGTTATGCTGCTAATCATTCCTGTATGATGTAAAGAGCTGCTGTTACAATCTGTCTAGAAAACACACTGCAACTCTAGCAGGGAGCACCAAATGTGACACATCACTGAAACACAATCTGAGTAAAAAATGGAGCAGAGAAAAAAAAGCCCTCCAATGAATAACGTTAGTCAGTTTATAATAAGAGAGGGAATAGCAATTTAGTCATGACTGAATGTTTCCTATTGTCTCCTAGCATTCAGGGCCCCTTTTGATAATTGACTTTTGCGGAGAGAGAGGTGTTGGGATTCTCTGGGGTTTGGGGAATATCCCTGCTTTATCCTGAAAGCACCTACCTGTTTCCTCCACAGCACAGCTTCTAATCCTGCCCTGGATGCAGTGAGACAAGATGGGCTTCTAATTTCATGGTTGAAGTCAGAAGAGATAATATCTGCTCAGTTCCCTGTACAAAAACTGCTCTCTAGCACAAGCCTCCTGGAATTCTGCTTTTGTTACCTCAAAAGGATCAGGATGTGAGGGATCAGTTTGTGTGAGCGTGATCACTGTGCATGCCGAAAAATAAAATATCAAGGTTGCTTGATTCCATATAAAAAATTTAATATGAGGCAAGTCACATAAAGCTTTTCACTGCCTTCCCCTTTTATTCTTAATATATGTTCCAACCATGTCTGCGGAATATAGCTTGTCGGTGTGTGTAGGTACAATCTGATTCATGTTGACATCTTGTAAAGACTGGGGAGGTGTTACTCAGGCAGCTGCAAGGGCACTTCTTGGAGAGTGGGAAGAAACACTGTATTATGCCCCCTCCAATGTGAGTTTTTAAAGGTTACCTCATTTGTGCAGCATGTTCAAAGACATCAAACCCGAGCTTCGGTAAGAATCAGAGTCAGGAGAGGGTTAAGGAAGTAAATGATGCCTGGTGTTAACATCTTTCCTCTTTTTCTGCTTTGTAAAAGATAAATGTTTCAGATTTCAATCTGTGGTTCCCAGCAGTGCTTTGGGAACACTGCAGTAGGCCCGCAAAAATCGCTAATGCTGGGCCAAGCCGAGATAATGCATCTCAGCAGGGATGACATAATGCCCTAAAAGAAGCCTATGATGTAATGCACATCTCAAAAAAATGGAGCCAATTTCCGCTGCAAAGCCTTGAAGCCTAGCACTAATGCTGCAATATGCAAAACTTCAGAGGTTTAGATCTTTTCTTCTCCTTATTTCTTTGAAAAAATAATTTTGTAAGGCTTGCAACCCTCATACAGTCCGTGTCAGCTTCTAAAGAAGCTTCTCCCTCCTTCCACACTTATCTTCTGCAATTCTGGTGCTTACTGAAAGCCATTAAGCATTTCACCTTGGTTGAGGTGTCTGCAATACATTAATAGGAACGCTGCAATTTATAGTGCTAACACGACTGTTTATGCAGGTGAGGCATAAAGCGTATATAGTATATTACAGTAAATCCTGCTTAACGAAGGTGTTATGCAGGGATTTATTAGACTCACTAAGGTCTCGTTGAAAAGTCAAACAGTATTTCCCAAGCTGAGCTTGGGTATCAGCCAGTGCAACTCCATGGTCTCCGCTGGAGTTGTACCCTGATTAGGGCAAGCCGTATCTGGCACTGTGCAGTTTATAACCCCATCCTGCCTATTTTTTCTTTCCTTCATTATCAAACATGCTACCGGGGCAGCACAACATGCCAGCTCGGCCTGGGGTCCCTCGTGGCTGCACGGGCAGCAGCTGCCAGCGCCATCGCCTTGGTCAGAAAGCTGATCTGCACTAAGCGAGCTCTCCCGGCTGAGCAACCGGGGAGAGATATTAATATGTAACCTCAGTTGGCTCTTGCAAACTCGAGGTTTACATTTTTGCTTCTCCCCCTTAAGAAGCTTTGGGAGTGTCGGATAGTGGAGGCTGGTGTTTACTTGCCTACAGATACAAGGTTGCTAACTCGGATTCAGCAGGCAAGTAAACTTGTGACCTTGTTCTAAAAATTAATAAACCCCCTTCAGCACCTCAAGCAGAGGGGACACTTACATCTGCTCCTGCTAGTTCAAGCCTGGACCTGCTTTTCACTCAGAATGACCCAACTGCAAATGGAGGCTGCTGTATTTTATGGTGCAGGCAGCTTTCCGAAGGAGACTGACCTGCGACGCATGGCATCATTAAACTGAGAGCAATGCTGGACATGCACTGCAACCACACAAGTGAAAGGTGAGTTGCTGCCTCAAATTGTTTTAAAAACTCATTATCATTAATAAATACCAAGCTGTGTTACGTGCATCATTTCATTAAAAGAGGATAGCCAGGAGGAGAGCTTAATTATCTTGCTCTAGTAAAAAGGCCTGAGGGCCAAAGGGGAATATATAATTATGGTGTCAGTATGGCCTACCGTCCTGCTGGCAGGTCGTCGAGACAGGAATCCAGATCTCTCATCTGGCCTCACCTCTGTCATATGTGACTGCTGGGGCATGTCATTTAACCTCCCTTCTAAAATGGGAGCCCCAAGACTTACAGAGCTAAGTAATCAAAGCCTGAAGATTAATTTTCGTACAAGGATTGGAGCATTTGCAAGCTATGTTGTTGCTTAAGAATTGCCATAAAACTTTTTCTTTCATTACGCCTTTGTGCATACATTGACGCCTATGCGCCTTGTGCTAGCTGCCTTGAACTCAGCAGCCAGGATGGCATGGGTGAAGGAGGCACCGCATGACAGCCAGCCCCAGCCACACTATGAAATTGTCCTGCTGCTGACATCAGTTGTGCTGAACCCATGCAGAAAACAGCATACCCGCTAGTGTCATGTGGGACAGATTTCAGTAAGAGTTCCAGAAAGAGAAACACAACCCAAGGTGTACAATATATCTACGAATAATAACTGAGTAGAACGGGTTGTGCATCTTCTAGTCGGCACAGAGGGTGTCAGTGATGAGTGATGAGCCTGCGCTTCTACAGTAGAAACCAGCCCAAATCCCCCGCCAGGAGCCGTGAGTACCTGGTCATACTGCTGGCCTGTTCATCACCCCTGCATCTTTGCATCTAGTGCTACTGCTCAAGCCAATGGAAAGCTATTCCACAAGCATAACCCACTTTTTCTTGTTACATTGGCATATTTCTGTGCAGCTGACTTTAGTGCTGGTACCCTAATAACCTGCAGCCATGACTAAATCCTTTGCCTTGGGCAGCTGATTAATCTCAGCAGTTATTTTACATATGTCCAAGCAAAGTCTCTCATCTGGTGCAAAAGTACCTTGAGTTTATGAATACTCCCAGGGACTTGCAACAACAGCACAGTGAGATGGAGAAGCTTATTTCCTGCTTCCATCTGCTGTTTGGTAGAGTGTAATGTCTGTTGGGCTAACAGATGATGGAAAGTATATGCCACTATGTGCAGTACAGCTCTGCTGTGGTGTCTAGGCTTGGCTTGAGTAAGTTAGCCTGGGAAGATGGGCAGAGTAACATCACTGTGTTGCCGCTGGTGCCAAAGTTGGGGCATCTCTGTGCCTGTGCTGCACAGATGTGCCCACACAGCCTCACGCTCACTGCAGTGTGGCCCAGAGAAGAGCTAGGTGTTCGCTCCTGCTGCCACTCTCTGGGACACAAACGCTGAGCAAGCCTCTAGCACTTTTCATTTGTGCATCTCCAAGGTTGCCCACGCACACAAGTTGGTATCTGTCATCCCCTCTTGGAGAGATAATGAGACCTAGGAGACAGTTTCTCTATCTAACTCACCCACGGGTTCACTGCCCATGGTTTGATTCATCTCAATTTAAAAGTACAAGAACTGCTAGGGAAAAAGAAATGTCCCATATGATGAGAAATTGCAAAAGCTATGCCCAGAGAAACCCATTTGTACCTGAGAAAGGAGCAAAGTCAAGAAGCAAAGTCACTCAGCTACTCCAGATTCAGAAGGGCACAGCAACAACTGATCAGATTCTCCCATTTGACACTGCCCCATAGTAGCAGAGCAATAGGCCTCTATGACATTAAAGGTAGTGAATTTGGAAGGAGTTACAAGGGATATTGTTTTGTACACTGAATAAATAGCCTGTGGTCTTCACTGAGGCAGACACTCAGTGTCAGGCATGTATGGCTGAATTTTTAAGGAGTGTTGGCTAATATAGTTGTCAGTGGCTACCACACATACAGCTAAACTAACCAGGGTTGGATTTCACCCTCCTGTGCTGCAGCTGATCTCCTCTGGGGTATGTCTGCACATATGTGAGGGAACTGCCCAAATGGCTGGGTGCACTGGAGGCTTTTTTTTCCCGTGAATCATTATTTATAATATTGCTAGAGACAAAAGGTTGGAGGAAATGAAATCACATTGGAACGCGAATGTTCAAAGCTAAAAGTCAGACTTACAGGGTGCTTTGGGAGTCAAGCACTTTCTTGTTGCATATCTAACTTGTCATTGAGTTTGGTGCCTAAATCTCCTTGTAGATCTGTTTCTATGAGGCAAAATATTATTGTGCTATGCTCATAATCTGCACCACTGAGAAGGGAAGGAAAGCAATTCCTGTTGTCTTTGTTCCCTGGAACTCAAAAAATCTTCCGGCATAATTTTGAAGCACCTTGAGAGCTGCTTCAAGGTACTTTCAGTGCAAAGATCAGGAAGGTGAAATCTCTACTACCTTTGGCTAGCTGTGCCCAAGCATGCCATTGATTTCCCTGTGCCATGTGGCCTAAGTCACTACGTTCTCACTGCATGTAGTGATAAGATACAAATCTGGATAACCCTCCACCCTGTGCCTGAGTCTTCTACCTGCAGATCTGCTGGCTGAATAGACAGTGGCTTGGTCCTAAGAGCAAGCCATCAACGAAGGAACACGACAGAATAGATGGCAATGGCTTCTCTGAATGCAAGTCTTGTGTGCTGGGCCAGGCCGTGCCTACCTCTCCTTGCACTCCTTGCTGTGTGGAGGGCACTGGAGGTGATGGAGGTCTTGAGATTTCTGTGGGTCAGGATATCCATGGCTAGCTTTGGAACAGCCCTGGAGGGTAACTTGCTGCAGAAGAGATACAACACACCACCCACCTTCCCGTTTTGCTTTTGCACAGCAAAGTCCTGTAGAGAACTCCACTCCTCGGGAGCTCTGAGCCACTACACTCAGAGCCCCTGGAAATGAGAGTATCGCTATGCCTGCCTTGCTGCTGTCTCTGTTCCAGAGGCTTCTGCTTTCCTGCTGCTTAGGCACGAATGATTCCTCATCTGCATATCCTGCATGCCCTGGGGCTGCCAGAGCCAGGTGCCTCTGGGCTGGTCGTCTATTTTGCTGCAGGCCTCCCAAACCGTGGTGACTGAGTGCTGCGAGAGCTCCCTGGGGGCGGGAGAGACCGCCTGGATTTGCCTGGGCACATCTGAGCACAGTGCCTGGCCCCCGCTCCTCTTGTGTTTCGCAGGGTGACTCACCCGCCCCCAGCTCTGTAGAAAAAAATAAATCACAACTGCAGCTACAGATGGCAATGCTGAGGGCACCGGCACCGGTACTGAGCGGAGAGCAGCCGCAGAGGACAGGAATGCTGGGGGGCAGGTTCTGGTGACAGAAGTAGCTCAAAATGCCTTTGGGCACCCCTCTAATTTCACAAAACAAAACCTGCTTGCAGTTCCGCAGTGACACTTTAACAAGCTGTAACTCCATCTTTATTTCACATTTCTTGTGTGTGCTCACAGGAGTTTAACTTATTCAACTTGTAGGACGCTGCAGTGCAAACAGCTGCAGTTTAGACAGACGACACGTCAATCCAGGCTCACAGCACCGGAGAGAAACTTATGTTTCTGAGTTGCTGGGGCAGACTAGGGCTCCTGAGGGCATGACAGCTCCCAGACCAAATAAATGACCTGAATAGCTTCAGCAGAACATCTCAGACAAGGAAAAGCTTAATCTGGTGAGTGGTGCTCAATGCTGGGAAGGTTTCTGACCGAGGCATGTGTGGGACAGCAACCTCATGCTGAGGGGAAGCACCATCAGGATGGAGGGAAGGGGTGCACGAACCTCCCTGTGCAACATAATCTCAGAGCATGCGAGCAGCCTAGCACGGTCTGGGGCTGCGGAGAGGCCGGCAGAGCTGCCGGGGCACCCAAGCTGACGGCACTCGTGGGTCTTGCTGGGGGTCCAGCCGAGGGCCTCTGCCACCTCTAGCCCTCCTGTGCGCCTGCGGGACCTCGACGGCAGGAGATCCTCGGGGCTGGAGCGGAGCTGAATGAGCCCAGCCAGCTTTGTGTGGCTGGGGCACTGCTAGGTCTACAGCTGTGTTGGACAGCAGCAATGCTGCTCTTTCTGCTGGGGCGATTAGGGATTTTATTTCCGTTCTCGTGAAACTCCTGTGAGATACAGGGGCTGTAATGAGAAATTTACGGCTTTAGGCAGAGCTGGTGGCACCTCCTGTTTCAAGCCCTGCACAATATTTTCCATTGTAAGAGTCTGTTTCCAGTTGCTTCTCCTTTTGCCAAGCATATCTGCCTCAAGCTGCTATTTTATTTAAATTTCATTCCAAACATTGCCATTGTTTCTGAAAGTAAGGGCTGTGGAAAACATGTTGCTTCACCTCTCTAAATCTGTGTGTATATATATATGTGTGTAAAATCTGGCAATACTTTTGTATTCTGTGCTCAGAAATGGGATGAACAGCATGGGGTACTTGGTTGTATCCATGCCAATCTCCCCAGATGTGGCTGTGCCGCAAGTCGCTGCTCATGCCAGCTTGGCAAACATTTGCAGGAGCTGCATGTAGCCAGGCTTCCCCGTGGCTCTCCAGCTGTGCCGAGCACAGCAGTGCTTTGGATATGTCCCTGTTGCCGTTAGAGCTGTCCTTGAGGCCGAGCACATAGTAGCGACCACCCAGAGGCAGGTTTGGGCTGGGGCTGGATGTGCTGGTGCAGGTTGGCTCCAGTCAGGAAGCCCGGACTGGTGAACAGGAGAGGGACCTAAAAGTGTGTCCCTCTGGAAGAAAAGTGACTCTCCCTTTTGCTTGTCCTTGCCAGCACACAGCTACTGGTGACAAGTACCACATCTAACCCTGTTTCTTCTGGTGCCGCTGGAAAATGGGCACAGAGTGGGAGATAAAGTGGTGGAGGAGAGTTTCCAACTGGTTCAAGATCAGAAGACAAAAGGGGGAAGCTGAGTCTTCGCTGCGGAGACAGGTGCGAGGAGATGGGTTGCTTGCCTCTGGGAAGCCATCGCTTGTGATCTCAGGGCTCGCAGAAGGGTGAGAGGGCTGAATGGTGTGGGAGCATGCAGCAAGCACTGCAGGGAATGTGAAAGCAAGACTCAGAGAGGAAAGGAAAGATGGCTTCAATGCTTTTCAAAATTATTTGCATGAAATTCAGTGATGACTGAGGTTTTGGGCTCACATTGGTATATTTTCTTTAAAAGGGATGAATTTCCTGGATGTAATAGATGCTTAGATGTCAGATGTAGATGTCAGATGTGTTGTTCCTACAATCTTTGTTGTAACAAATTGTTAAATATCAGACTGGTGCAGTGCATGTAACAGCGGTTTTCTAGAGTCCTGTTTTGGAAGATGTTCTCATGCACAAAGATACAGTTCTCTTCATCATGCAGCTCACGATGCTCACAGTGCACATTTTTCTTCATCATGCAGCTCATGGTGCATAGTGCACATTTTAAATTTCACCTGAAACCCAGGGACTATTCTGGGTCTCCCCCAATTCCCCATCACCAAAAGGCAGCTACACTGGAACCTGGAACCAGCTGATGATACTCAGTGTATTGCCTCGCAGCCTGGATTTAGGACCACCAGTGCAGTAAGGTAGGAAACTTCTAGCTGTGTGTTTGTCTTGCGTCCAGCAAAATGAGGTTTACCCATAGCCTGGCCAGACTGAGTTAGAATAATAAAAAAGTAATACCATAGCAATTAATAATTTTGGCCAAGAATATAATTGTCACCTTTCATTAAAAAATACCATAAGATTCCACAACTCCACACAATGCCAGACTGGGGAGTCAGCCATTGCTGGGACTCACAGCTGGGCCCCTTTCCTGGGGCAGGTTTTGATGCCTCATAGCCATCCATAGGATGGAAACACCTAAGTCAGGCTGGATTTGAGCTGAAAGCAATGAGACATGAAGGGCATTTTATTTGGTGGCATAGGTGATGCTTTTTGCCTTCTTCCCTGAAGTCTCACAGCTGCTGATGGATTTCTTTTGCTCCACTGGACTCCAGGTAACCCACTGGACCTGCCTTATTGATTGTTTATGCTGCATTTGCCTTCTATGACTCAGCAGAGCCATTAGCAGCACTGGTCTCCTGATGGTGAGGGTCGAGCGTTAAAGTCTGGGAGTGACCTCATGACTGTCATCACATCAGGACGTTTCCGAGTAACGGTGGGCTACTCAGCTAGTTGCCTTGCACAGTTGAAGGCAACCTGCAGCTGGGACAGCTCCTGGGCAGCCAAGACCCCACCTGAAAGCACATCTCAAGCCAGATGTATCTCAGGCTGAGGAGATGACACAAAGTGATGGATTTGGCCAGCTCAGGGAAGCTCTCAATATAGGTTATCCTCTGCACAGACTGCCTCTTTCTACACAGCTCCTAGAAAAAAGGTTCCAGACTCATGGCTGGGGTCAACAAAATACTCTGTTCCTTCTGCTTGCCCTTGCAAACTACAGTGCCTTATACTGACTCCAGTGGAAACAGGCTGTATGTAAATGGCCTTACTGGATTGAACGGCAGTTTGAACAAACTAACCCTTCTTTCTGCTGGTATTTGATAGCCTGGTAGAGAGCTGGTGCTCAAGAGACAGTGATATAAGTGCACTCTGCTTTGGGCTTTGGGACAGGTAATCTCAGAAGTCTCTAATCACATTGGCCAGCCTAGAAAGGAAACTAGGGTTCACATTAGGGCTGGTGCTGCCTCGTGCTATGGCAAGCCTCATCCTCCACCACGCTCCTGCCATGGAGTTGGTTGGTCACCCCTGACTGAGGTGAATCAGGGCCATTTCCTTGGGATGCCAGCATGGCCTGACCCTGCTCTGGCTCAGGAGCAGGTTGTGCCAGTGCACGGCCCTCACTGACACACACTGTGCACGCTCCCCATATGTGAGGGGCAACTGAGGACCTTCCTAAGGCACGCTGACCAGAAAACCTGTCCAGGAAACCCAACAGCTTGTGAAATCTTTCCATTCCCAAGTGCTTTCCTGGGGCCATATCCAACTTCTGACAGAGAAGTAAAGTGTCACGTTGCCGTTGCCACAAAGTTCAGTTTGGATGGTACTGGTACTATGCAGAAAAATGGCAAAAATCACAACAGCACTTTTCCCTATTATTATTTTTTGGTCAGAGACATGTGAGGAGCTGTGCTCCAGCCATGCTCCAGTGTCTCTTCACTAGTGAGTTTGTAACTCCTTGACTGGAGTTGCCTTGGTCCTTTGGAGATGGTGCACTTTCTCCCTAGGTAAAATGTTGGTCTTTTTTCATTAAAATATTAATCTGGACTGGCAAAATGCAATGTGTAATATTGCCACTCTCTGTGAGGATTAGAGTGATTAGGAGTCTCAGAATTCACTTTAATCATTCAGTTCAATACTGCTGAGATTTGCAGTCTACTCTCTCCCATGCAACAGCCAGAGCCTTTCGACATGCTAACAAAATTGAAATGAGTTTCTTCATCTTAGACAAGGATAATTAATCTTCAAACACTGTTTATCTTAGCCCCCAAATCCCCAGAATTCAGAACCAAATTAATTTAAAGTCTAAATCTGCTTTAACAAGTAATTGGTTAATCAACGGGCTCAATGTGTAATTATATTCTTTGTTCACACTCCTTACAGGCTTGAAAAGACCATCTAATTCCTATGTTGCTTTCATTCCTATAATTATAGGAATATATAGACCATGTGACATATAATGCTGTATGTATAGTGAACAAATCTTCCTGGAATAATTTCCCTGAGATTGTTTCCTAGAGATGAATTTGGTTTCTCTCTCTCTCTCTTTTTTAATTTAAAAAAAGCTTTCATGTGATTTTTGGTTTAAATTTAAAAAATGTGCTTTCACTTTTCAGCTTTGAAACTTAGCTCATTGCCTCTCACTGAAGAAATCTGCAGTGTGTTTTTATTTCCCTCATTTCAACTTGTTATAGCTTTGATAGTTAAGGGATTCTTGTTCCCCCTGAATATTGATAGGATGTGGCAAATTCAAGACATTGTCATTCCTATTATCTTTCAGAACAGGTCAGCCACAAAACTTATTAGCTGGCATAATTCTTGTGGACAGGAATTATTGTTGCTATTAGGAATAGGAGGCCTGAGAATAAAATGGAGAAGGAAATTGTGGTCTTTTCAACACAGAGTTGTGGATTGTCTTTACTTAATGGGTATTGTCATAATCCCATTGTGGTCAGTGGTCTGGTCAATAGTTTTCATATTTGTCTTCACAGAATTCCTTATTTCCTTCAGCTTCATGAGTATTTATATACCAGTATATATTAACTTTCTCCTCTCCTCGTCAGAGGTGCCTCCTTGATGAAACTTATTAAAGCCCGATTCTTGTTTAACTCCATGCATACCTAAATGTCTCAGGTCTCATTCTGGTTAGTGCCATGTAGATTTATCTCTATGAAAGAAGTCAGAAACCTCCTCATTCTGATGAACAAGATGCAGGAGAGTTTAACTGCCAGAGAGGAACGCTTCTAGCAGATGCGGTTAGAGGATATTAGCAGAAGCACATCTATAAAGCAAGTCACTTCCCCACCATGATGTCATTAAGCAGAACTGATGAATCAGCAAGATGTGCCTTGGCAAAATTTCAAATACTGTTCATCATCAGTCTGAGAAATACTTGTAACTACAGTTGTGAGAGGCATCTGGGTGCACCCGCACCACCAAAGTGGATCTCCAGCAGAGCAGGGACAGGTCTCATCTCTGTGGGAGAAGCAGGAGCTCAGACCTGCTGAAGGCACTGCCAAGGGTAAGTCCCTCCCTCCATCCTTCCCTTCCTTCCTTCCTTCCTTCCTTCCTTCCTTCCTTCCTTCCTTCCTTCCTTCCTTCCT
>VWPW01014153.1:16661-105494 GCA_013389825.1 Crypturellus undulatus
TCCCTTCCCTTCCCTTTCCTTCCCTTCCCTTCCCTTCCCTTCCCTTGTCCACCTGGCTCCTCTTCCAAGGCTTGGCCACAGACAGGCTGTTTAATTTCTGAGCAACAACACAGACACCCAGAGAAAGGTCCTGCCCCTTCTTCTCCCTCTGGTGCGGATCCCTGTGGCCAAGCTCTGCCCTCCTCCTGGGAGCCCTGGGTGTCTCAGGGGCCTCATTTCAGAGAGTGATGATTTTGCTCTTAGCCTGAGATGGCAGTCCCTGGAAAAGGCTCACCCTGTTTTCACTGGCCTTGCAGTGAGCCACTCGCTCATTTTCGCCTCTCTGCCTGTCAGAAGCGTGAGCTCCGAGGTCTGAGCAGAGGAGCCAGCACGAGCGCCGAGGCCAAGGCAGAGCAGCGAGCACCTGCCGCGAGGCGCCATTCTGCGGGCCCTGCGGCGCCGCGTCTGCAGGGGAGCTGGCGGCAGCGCGAGGGGTCTCCCTGCGCACGCTGCGTGGCAACGCGCGCTCTGGATGCCTCCTCCCCGCAACGGGGAGCGCTGCCCCGGCCACACGGTCCTGGCCCTGGCGGTGCCCGAAGCCAGGCCACGAGCGCCACGGGGACCAGAGGCTGCTCCTGGGGCTCCCTGCTGGAACCGACTTCACACAAGGAGCTGCGGCATCGCCACGTGCCGTGGTGATGAGAAGGACGTGGGAGTCACCATCTATATTTGGTTCGAAAGCTCTGTATGTAGAGATTGCAGGAGCAAATCTTTCCTTTTCTGAGCACAGAGCAGAACCTCATCTAATGTTTATGGGAGAGAAAAAAATTTAAGGCATTGAAATAATTACAGGGGGTTGTTATGAAAGTGCTTGGCTCAGCTGCGATCCCGAGGGCTTGTGGCACCCTCTCAGCTTTGGGAGCCCAGGTCCCAGGGCTGGCTCAAGGTTAGGTCCTTGGGACATCCTCTGACCCCACCGTGGGCTGTAAAACTGAGCCCCAGCTAGAGCCCTGCATTCAAAAACCCTTTTTTCAGCCTTCTCCTCTCCCATCCTGCCGTGCATAACACAGGTTTCAGAATAACGGAGCTGTGAATCTACGTTTCCTTTTACTTAGTTGCCAGTTTCTGAGCCTCTGTGAGTCACATTTTCAAACTTTTCTTAATAAACATGGGGATAAAAAACATTCTTGAAATGTTCTTAAAAAAATCAAAACAAAGCAAAATCCAAATAACAACTGCAATTCTCATGTAATTTCCTGCATTGGGTGGTAAGACTTTAAGAGCATAAAACATAGGAAGATGTGATAGGATTCTGGAAGCTGGAGGGAGCAGAGAGGTGAAGCTTTATTTAGGGTTCGTGACTATAGAACAATCCCATTCAAATCACTAGGAAGGAAGGAAAAATAAACTTTTGAAATTTCTAAATTGTTTCTATATGACAACATTTGAAACAAACTTGTTTTGAAATATATACCATTTGGATAACGAATGTATTATTGACACTTTTATTAAAAAGGTCATAGACCATTCCTTTTGGCTAAAGAAATCTTGCACTTTGAAAAATGGTGCCTGATGCTACTTGAATCACGGAAGTTCATGGATTACCTGCATGGTAACACCATTCAGACATGATGGAGACACAAACTTTCTTTTTTTTTCCCATGGTGTAAAAGGGGACCAAAAGTAGGAAAGGGTGTGCACAACCTCCTACTGCTAACAGCACAAGCACATTCAAACATCCCCTGCGCGTGCAGGAGGCTCAGGGTAGTAGCAGGGCACACTCTGGAGACCATCCTGCTCCCACAGCATCAATGCAGCAAGAAGAGCTGACACGAGGCAGGTGGAGGAAAAATCAAGCTTTGTAGTGAGGAAACTTGACAGCATATTTCTGTTCTAGGAGATGCTCGGATCATTTCCTGCACTTTACCTTAATATAGGTAGTAGTTAAACCTTTTTGAAAATGGAAGCTTGAGTTACTCAGAATTTTCCAAAGCCGAAATTCTTCCTTACTAACGTTGAGGTGTTGATTTAAAACTTTCAAGAACAGACTGCCTTTCCAGGGCTTCCCACATTCCTGAGTTTTGGCTGACCTGGATATACTCTAGACAAATCTTCTTTCAGTTCCTTAACACTTCACATATCTTTCTCAGTTGGAAACAGAAGGGAAGCTACAGATTTACAAAATAGGTAGTACCATAGTGGTTTTTAGACAGGTTTCCATACCTCAAGATGTTGCTTTCTGTAATTGTTTTGCTCTCACTGCTCAGAGATCACCTTGTTCTCCCCAAAACTGATGAAACATCTCCTGAAGCAGTTCAGATTCAGGGTTTGCTTTCCTTGCTTTGTATGCCGCCTTGTTTCATTCTAGCTCTTTGGCTCCTAGGGAGTTGTCGTGTAATCTCAACACGACTCATGCAAGCTCCCTGCAGCTCCTGCCTTTTGGAAGAACTCTTTTGAGTTTCTGACTTTTAGAGCTCTTACATTCTTGCACATATAAGGCTTCGGTGTTGCCCTTGGAGGAACATATACCAGAGAGAATATGCTTCTTTTGTACAGCACCACTGCAAACTACTGTTTACAGCAGACAAAAAGCCACAGGGGAAATTGGCAATAAAAAAGTACATTTTATTCTAAAAAAGAATTGCTCCAGTTTCTATTTTAACAGCCACAGTGCACATCTACCAGTATTTTGAATGGGGGTGGTTGCACTTTTTGCATGTCTGAAAGCTCATAGCCTTCAGGCTTTTGGAGGCTTCTATGCAAAGATCCTCCTCAGAAACACACAGTCCCTGGGGTGGTGTTTCTGCTTAATTATACAAACATGCTTTGGAAAGTGTGTTTCTTTCCCTTGCAAGTTCATCCTCATCTTAGGTCTAAATTTGCAGATAGAGGCAAGTACATTATAATGGTGATGACTGATAGCTGAAGATTTCTTGGGTTCAGAGTGTTCTTTAATGTAAGCCATTTTTCATCATGTAGAGTTGTCTGATAATGATGTCATTTCCATTGCTTGAATGTTGAAGCAGGAGCCACATATCATGGAGTTAAAATGACTGTTTATAGGACAACTAAATTGTGTTGTTATCAGTTTAGGCCAGTGTTTGCTTTGCTTCTGGGGACAAAACAACAATGGGACTTTCCTAAAACTCATCAAACAGGGTGAGAATGCCAAGAATACAAATCTGTACTGTAGTCAAGCTGAGGGAAAAGGGAGCTAAGAAAAAAAGAGAGCTATTTTTGTGTGAAGTTGTGGTGACCATCAGATAAAAATGACAAAGTTGTACTTGTCAGAAAATAAGCCACATTGCTGATGACTGGATAACTTTGATGTAATATTCCACAATCATTTAACTGAGATTTTATGGCAAGATTAATAGTGTAGTTTTTAAAACATGCATGAAGAAGAGCTTTCTTCTAATATCCATCTGTCAGGCAATCCTTATCTGGGGCTTATGTTGATTGATTATGATTGTGATTGAACTAGAAAATGACCTCTAAATAAAAAAGAAAATTACACAGGTTTGAAAAAGAACCATCAAGCTTTTAGGTCTTTTCTAAACATTTCAAAACCTGTTTAGGGCCCCATGTCATTATATATACATACATACCCTATGCGCTGACATGTCTGTTCACACTCAGCCCTATTAACATGTAAAAAATCAGCAACAAAAATCAAATAAAACTCTCTTTAGTATTGCAGAATACTGTGAAATTAGGTTTAATGCATCATTTCCAACATCCAGAGCTCATATTGGAATGAGGTGTTTATGAGATACCATGTGATCATAAGCAGTGCACAGATTTTGAGCGAAAGCAGACTGATCTCTGTTGAAAAAAATGCCAGTTTCTAATGTATGATACTGTATGAGTTGTTATACATACTTTTGAATGGATGGTGACTGTAAATCTCACTTTGGGCACTTCTTGAAATACTTCCAGCATATTTTAAACTGGCTTAGTAGTGCCCATTTTTCTTCAATGCTCACCTCTGCTTGATGCTTCTGTGTGAGACTCCTAGTACCATCAGAGAAGGTTTGCATGGTCATGGCAAACCAGTGTCTGCCAGACTGCAGTCAGCTTGAGAAAATTTACTGAAGAGAATCTAGTCTGTAGTTACACACTGAGAAAAATACAGCAGAACTTTACAGTTTTGCTTTCTGTTAACGATCCACCACCAAGGCAACTTCTTACACTCGGCTCTGTGTGAGCCCTGATGCTTCCTAGACGCCATGACATGCCTGTAAGTCATTTAACCTACAACATGTATGGGTGCCATCTTTTGCATGCCCTTACTAGTGTTGCATTTCCATTTGTACACCACCCACGTGGTATTTCATCCAAAAGAGGCTCTTTTTATCCTTCTTTGGGGCTACTGCACAATAGGGAGTTTAAATGGCCAACAGAGCTCTCTTGGTGCTGGGATGAATAACTGCACTGTTACACTGATCTGAAAACTGAAAAAATCATAACTGAAAATCATAGCTGGATGGGGATGGTTGAAGAAACACGAAGAAAATGTGTCTACTCTGGGTGAGGAGCTGACTTGGTGCCCCCAAAAAGGGGCAGCGAGGACGCCCTGTTTCCCCCAGCCCCGGCCAAGGCAGCCGGAGCAGAGTGAAGGGCTTCAGGTCTGCAGCTGAAGTGCAGCCGTGCCTTATCGTGCGATCTCAGTTTGAAAAAGCCTGCTTGTGAAATCACTGCAAAAAAAAACCTTGAAACAAAACAAAAACCCACAAAACAAACAAACAAACTCAACCTCCGCACAGATGATCCCCTCCTCCTAAGGCCGGGAGCACGGTCCCAGTGGAACATGACGGGGTTCAGATCGTTAATTTGTATTGGATGCACCACAGCAAGGGCTCATCAGAGCATTGGTGTTTTTTTTTTTTTTTCCAAAAGACACCCTCGTGCCTGGGGAGGGCTGGGAAACACTGCCCGGTGCCTGGGCTGCTGCCATACCTCACTGGGCTACTGTGGCCAGCGCAGAACTTTGTGGAACTTAGAGAGCATTTTCAAGAAAATGTCAATCCTGAGAAAGAAAAAGACTTGGTTTTCCTGCAAAACCAAGGCATGTCATGGCCTCTCTGTGCTGCTCACGATTTTCTAGTGGCCAGATACAGGAAGGGGAGAGAAAATGCAGAGGCCACGGAAATATTTTCCTGCTTATTCGCTGTGAAGAGAAGACAGAATGAAAGTAGACTTTCCCTGGCCTTTTAAAAACGTGGTTTCTCTTCTTAGGCTCAGTGGGTTTGGGAACACCTACTTTCTTTTCCTCCCCTATCAAACTTCTTCCCTGAAGTTCTTAAAAAGTCACATATAAAAAAAATTGTCCACTAATAGGAATTTTTGAGGACACACTTTCAAAATGGACAAAAATGTGTTAATTCAAAAAAAAAGTTAAATCTTATTTAAGTTTAATATTTATATCTGTTTTTATTTGGGATAACTGTGCAAATGGACATGAAAGTTAGCTAATAATTTCTTAGGATTTGTAGCGAATGAGAAGGACGTACAGGTGGGACATATTGCCAAGAGCTTCATTTTCTCAAAGAGGAAGTAAAACCTTGAAGGCAGAGCCCTAGCACTTCCAGATACAGATCAACAGACTTTCTGGACCATATTGGACTATATGTAGGACACAAGTAAATCTTGGTCTAAATGACTGAGCTTTTTAAGTAATGAGGTATATAAAAATGTTGGGTCCATTCATCAATCTCAGCTGATTTAGAAATTAGATCTTTGGAATATATACTTTTGGAATTGTATGAAAGAATCTGTCCTGGAAAATTAAGTAATGCTCAATCATTTGAAACACAATGGAAACCTCCTTTCCTTTGTTAAATATCTAAAGACCTTGATCACATGATGACTACAATATGGCAAAACATGAAAATAATAGCTAATGTGGATCTTTACAGTAATATCTGCAGGTTACTTTAGAATATTGTGAAAGGTGCTGTTATAACAAGGGTGTCGTGAGCTTTGATGGCATACGAAAGCCAGATAGAACAGATTTATATCAAAGTGTGTAATAATGGAGAGTCTTACAGCAAGAGCAGAATGTATTTATATCATACTCAGAATGTCATGTCAGTCATAGGCAAGGCTGATGAGAGAATGCGATTAGGCGCAGTCATTTGATTTATCTTTCTTTTCCAGAACCGAGACTTTTCATGATCTCCCACAATGCTTACAACAAAAGCTCCAGAAACCAGTGTAACACAAAGCAAGCAAATCTCCACATTTCTATCATTTTACTTCCATTTCTACACCTAACTGTTGGAAATCAAAGAAGTTTCACTAGTAAAACAAAATCCTTTGGTCCTGCATTCCTGTGGTAGAAGCTGAAAAATAGCCACGTCAGAAAACAGGCCATGCTGCCTTGCTTGGTTATAGCCTGAAGGTAGAAGCAAATGCTCTTAATTTTAGCCCTGCCAACACAGGCATTTGGTGAGAGCCTTCCTCCCAGTGCAGCTCCTGCAGCTCTGACATGTTTGTCCTCCCTGCGGGAGCGTAGCTTACACAACTGCCAAGGTCTTAGGCACCAAATTTCCAGGGAATTTAAGGAACATCAGAGTAGGCTTTACAGATACTCACTAAAAAAGTATGGAGGTCCAAATATATTGTCATGTTGCCACAATAAAACTTGGGCGTTTTTTTTCTGGAGTGATGCACAAAGAAATAGATTATAGGTATCCCAATAGAGACTTTTGAGTTTCACGGTTCGGATTCAACCACTGCTACTTTTGAATGCACTTGTAATTGCTATTAGCAAATCATTCGGAGAATTTTATAAAAAGTGTTAATCCATCAGGTCAAGTTCATTTTGTACTCTGTAGTGGAAAAAAAAAAGCAAAAAAAATTGAAAACTTTACTTTCCTATTTTTTACTTAATTCAGAGCATTGTACAATTAAAAAAAATCAGTTCTGTTCTGTTCACTTCCATGGTCAGAACACAGTTGGTTTAGTCAGGGAAAAGAAAGCCAAATAGCCAGATATTTAATACAAAAGCAGACTATTGCAAATAGCTGCTTTTACCTCTTGCAATACTGTATATGGATTAGTTCTTTTTTTTTCAGAAAAAAATGCTATTTTTTTTTCTTTTTCTTGTCAAAAGACTTTTGAAGAACACAATCCTTTTAAACATTTCTGGATGCCCCCTCCTGGAGAGAGAAATCTTTTGTCTCTTCAGAGGAGTTGCAGCAAAAACCTATGAAGATACAAGTTAACCCACAGTGTTTTGCTGCTGCATCCTTTACCAGACTGCAGTGGTTGGTCTCCTAATTTCTGCTTAGATATCAAAATTGTGGAGGTTTCATAATGCCTACAGTGACTTGGTTAGGTGAAACACCCCTAAAATCCAAACTTAGTCAGAGAATTATTATAAAGGAGAAAATATTAATAAGATGGTGCAAAAAACTGTCCTGTCCAACTGAGAAAGCATTATGTGCATAAATGATGTTGCATGGACGAGGCAAGGACTGTGAATGGCTCTGCCAAATAAGTCTCTCTCTTATATGACCTTGGCTACACTTGAATCATGTATCCTCAGTCTGAAGATCTCTGAGCCCATCTGGTCCTGGACAAATGCACTTAAATCTATTTTTAAGTAACTGACAATTTTAGATGGAGAAAAAAGAATCAAGCTGCAATAATTTGATTTCATGCTCTCAGCATTGTTAATGAACTGGTTGCATGGAAAATGCTTATATCCAGCTTCTAACCAGCTTCTCTCCATCTACCTTGCATCCTATGTGCAAGTTCACTAACCACAGGATATCAGTCTGGGAAAACACTGTCCCATAATTTAAAGTACACTAGTGGAGTTTCAAAGGAGTAAAAAAGGGTCTCCTATTCATCACTCATCAATGTCTTCGTGCTGTTCAGAGACTAAACATGCACAAAAACAGTAGGAGGCTGTTATGTTCCTGTTAGCAACTACTGTACAGAAAAAGAAATTTCTGACGTGAATTGTGCAGGCTGTCAAACTCTGAAACATCACATGATTCTGACAGCCCTTCTGTAAAGTTAAATTCAAACATCTATGTCCGTGCTGTTCAGAAGCTGTGACAGCTCCAGCAGACTAGGAGCCATAAACGAAGACACAAGGGTCTCTATTAGTGTGGTTGCACTGCACAGATTTAAGGTGTTCTAGTATTCCTTCTCTATATTAGTATAAATGCATACTATTGGTTTACAGATTTTTCAGATCTGACCATGTGTGGTCTTTTTCTGACTTTTATGTTTTTTTAATTACACAGTCCTAGCATGTCTAACAGCATGCCTTTCCTCTTACACTTCATTTTGAAAAGTTGCTCTACCTTTGTTCATAGTTCCACCAAACCACGGATTCCCTGTTATTTCAGGCTGCCTGTCTATGCTGGGGAGAACTGTGCTGAGCAGCACAGGAACCTCTAGTTGCAGAGAGTTTATTCAGACAGCAGGCCACCCTGACACAGATGTTGTCTGTAGGTGTATCTCTCCCCCAAATATATTGGGTATCTCTTAGTGAAGCGCAAAAGCACAAGTGGATTCGAGTGGGTCAGTTTCAATTGTATAGCTTTGAGTGGCCTGAGGCCAGGTTATTTAAGGCTCTGTGTTTATAGCTGTGTTTCTAAGTCCGTATTAGTGGACACACGAGCACTTTGGAGTTCACAGGAATGGTTGCATAACTCCATTGCACTCTGATTCCTTTGCAGGTGTGCACCAGCTGCTGTGCAGCCCAGGAGAGAAAGGAATACGAGGGGTGGCCTGGAACAATGGATAACGTGGCCAACTAAACACTCAAGCTGAAGTCTTCCTGGATGAGAGAGATGAGGGCTGCTGACAAGGACCTCTGCACTTGGTTATATGGACCTTGTGCTCAGTCTTCCTAGACGGTTTCCCAGATTATGGATTTCTGGATGGTCTGCAAAACCTACCTTCTCTCCTGAGCATGTAGGAGGAGGTAGATTAACGGAAAAGATTCTAATGCTTCATGTAGAGCGTTTTGGAGATGTTTATTATATTTATGTGCAGTCAACACATTTGCTATCAAACTTCTGGAAGTTTTTCTTCTTGGTTGTGCATTTGAACAGATATGCACAGAGGGACATTGCCCGAGGATCTGGATATTTTTCCATGCATGTGTCAATTAAGCGCAGCATTCCTTCCATGGCACTGAATGGAGTTACTCCTCATTTTATAGAGGCCTGTTGAAGATGGTGTGGGAAGGTCAGGAGGAAATAGAAATAGTGCTCAGATGGCTAGTTCCACCACTTTAGGCCCTGTCTTTTAGAGATGACAAGCTACGATTTCTCAGAACCAGGAAAAGTCTCTGCCTCACTGTGATTCATAGAATCAGCAATAGCAGGAACAGAGATCCAGAACTGGCAAGTGCTTCTTTGAGCTAAATAGGTTTGAGAGAGTGGTGCATCCTCACTCCTCTAGACACCTCTGCATTCAGGAAGTGACTCATGGACATACACTCGGAGAGTAGCCACAGCCACAGGTCTTTAATGCTACAGCCAAAGGCCACATGAGCTAAAGAGAGCTATGAAAGATTTAGCAAGGGACTGGGTAGTGGAGAAGGGAGGAGGGAAGACGCTGTGCAGCATCTTGGAGGAGATATGACTAAGTCTGAACTTAATATAGATTGTGGAGATCAGTGGGGTGAAAGTTTCTATGTATAGAAGGATGCTTAAAGATTTTCTGTTGATGCTAGAGCAGATGCTTTTTCTGTACCTCATATTATGAAGTCTCCAAAATAGGAAATACCTTTTTTACAAAGGCGGTAGAAATCCAAATTTAAGGTCTTCCATGGGTATACTGTAAAAATTGTGAGAGAATCTTTTTATTATTATTATTATTGAATTGCCAGGGAAGGTTGGAAAGCAGGATCATTCTGTATGGTAGCAGGGGGATTTAAGACATTCAGTTTCAAGAACAATAACAGCAAAATACTATTTTAAGGTAATGGTGCTATTTTGGTTATTTTGCTTTTCTCTGGGAAAAGATTTATAATAAGCCACTGCTATGTGAATATAGGACCACATCAGCTACATGCAGAGCTTTCATGCAAGCTGTGTTTCTTTTCCCGGTTAAGTGTTATAACAATAATCTTTGATGCAGCATTTCTCCTCCTTTACTTTTCCCCAACTTCACATCCAATGGCAATTTTAATACTCTTGCTTGGTATCATACAGCATTTCTAAGCAACTCAGTCAGTAGCTTATACCAGCTTGCACAGTAGCTTATACCAAATGCAACCTTTCATGCAGAGGTGACTCTTTAGCAGTCTAGAATAAGATATATCTGGTTGTGGTGCTAGAGATAGTTTCCAAAACTCTGAAAATGGTTGTCTAAATGCATAAAAGTTGTAAGTAAGTGAATGAACCGGAAAGGAAAATAAGATACCTACAGAGCAAAGTATCTGACTGACATTTGAAGCCATACATTTCAGCAGATATCATAAAAACTCAGGTAGCGGAATCCAAGGCACGTTCTAGCTTCACTGGTAAACAGCAGCAGACCTAAGTGGGAACTTGAGTTTTATTTCCCTACTAAAATAACACTTATTCAGACTAGAGGAGACTAAAATTTTGAACAGAATGGTCCAGATATGCTGCACAGTGTCTTGAAAGAAATTTTTGTTGGAGTGCTTCACTCGGTATTGGGGAAGCATATAGGCAGTATGAGGAGAAAGCACATGGTAGGGGGCTGGGAGCCACAGTGAAAACAATCACCCTTTGTGAATGTGAATATTCAAATAAAGGAAGATCATCTGTTAAACCACAACTTCACCAAAGATGCTTTAAAATCATTTTTATTCTAAATTCTGTGATAAGGAGATGGAAAAATTATCATTAGAAGTTGTGGAAAGTTTTCTAGTCTTGCCTTTTTATCATAAAGAGCTTGGATATTGTTTAATAGAGTTTGTTGAGTGTGGGTATTTTTTCTTAAAAAGATTAGACTGAATATGTTTGGACACCTCACTCCAATAACACAGCTAATTTTCTCTTTTTTCTTCTCAAAGATGAACGATGTTCACTTTGATTAAACCATCAATGCCAGACTGTTAGCAGGCAAAGAAACATGAAGTTCACTTTCAATCCATTTGTACCAATTGTTTTCTATTAAACTTAGAATATTAAGCCTGGTATGCCTGGTACTTATTTTTTTGTGTGTGTGTTTTGTTTTCTTCATTTACCTCAGGATATTTGTCTTGTCAGCTAGTGTTCCTAGGTTGCTCCTAGGTTCTTCTGAAAATCCCAGTTGTCTTCAAAAGGAAACTGAAGTTCCCAGCTTGTATGTAAATCTATCCACCATTTTTGATGGCTGCAGCATTGAATAAAGTTGCCTACATAGCTTGCTTAGACTGAAAGAGTTTCTTTCTTGGTTTCATGTAAAAGAATGATTTTTTTTTTTAGTAAAAATAATACACATAATGCCCGGTATTTTAGCAACTACTTTCTAGAAGGAAGATGCATGGAGAAATGATACAGCAAATTGTAGCTTCATGGTTTATAGAATGCAAAATACATGTATAATTCTATATAAGTATATATTTATATATTTTAAACCAAATATAATAGAAAAAATGTAGAAAAAACTTCAAATGTTGATTGCTGGCCTAAGACCATAAGACAGCACAGCAGGGTCAAAGTCAGGTAGTCTGACAAACTGACAGGCTTTTTTCCCTTTTCTCTCTTCTCATTTTCTATTTAAAAGTTGCAAGGGAATTTTTTTTAATAAATGTCTAAGTTCATTGGCACAAGTCCCCTTGCACAGTCAAACACTTGAAATGGTATATTATTAAACACCAAGCTCATTTAGAAGCTATTTTGAGGACCCGGTCAGTACAGATGATAAGTAGTCAGAACACGCAGTTTTCTACATTTAGGTTATTGGTTACCATCCAGCCCAGGTTGACAGAGACTGACATTTTCTTTCCGGTGTCTCATGACAGACAGCTGATGTGAAAGCAGCAGCTGCTCTTAAGTAAGTATCAGTATCAAAACAGTCAATCAATATTGGCAATAAGTGGTAGCTTCACTGTAAATCCTCCAAGTAGAGAGGCTAAGACTCAGGGAATACATTGACTACTTAGCTCTTATCTTTTAAATACACAGTGCAGCTCAAACTATAGGTCACAAAGGCAACATGGGTTTTGCTGTTGGTATCACTAGCTACATCTCAGAAACTTGCTATTTTTGACTTAGTCGGTGACACTGTTCCAGGCCCAGTGACCTTCATAACAGCAGTGAAGTTGACAGTGGAAGCAGACCAGTGTGTGTGACTCTGCTGCTGCATCAAAGGCCACCTTCGTCAAAATAGACACAGAGCCATCCACAAGGAGGAAAAGGAAAAAAAGTCATGTTCCTGCATGGCCAAAATGCAGGTGGTAGTGACATTTAAGGAAAGATACATGTGAACTATGTATTCCAAATTCCATTAGTCATTTATAGATAGAGGCAGATCAGTCTACAACTAACATCTTGCTTGATTAATGCCTACATGATTAGAGTATTAGCATCAGCACAAGGTTGAGGAATCAGACCTTATTTGCAGACTGGGACTGGCAATAGTAGGTCAGGTAAAAAAAAGTGGTCAGTATCTGGAAAAAATAAAATCCCAAAAGTTTGTGACTGCAAAAATGAATAGGGAAGACCCAAGTCAAGGATAGAGGAGTACAATTACTCCAGAGTTAATAGTCTCTGTTTGGAACTGCATGATACTAGTTAGTGCTGACTAACATTATATTACTTTTCCTAGTTTCTGAGAAGTTTAGGATTCATTAGAAAAATGTGAATAGCAATAATACAGTAAATATTAAAGGGAAAAGCTGTTCAAAGCTTACAGTCAAATAAAAGTTATAATTTTCTGACATCTATGCCATTTACACCCCCTCTGGCTTCAAAGCTCAATGGGACTGAGGAAACTCATCTGAGTATTGGAATGTAGGATTTTTAAAAGGTTCCTTGAAGTAATTAAATCAATGGATGATATTATTCAACAGTATGACTTTACCTTATAGTACCCTTTGGAAAGAGTTTGTCTAGAAAGACTATAAAATGCTGTAACAGCAAGGCATAACATAATGGGGGCTACATACACCTCAAGATAATTGAATGCATTTTTAACCAGAGAACGGAATTATCTGCAGTTTTACTATAATATCATAATTTTGTACAGATTGTGCTCATCGGTGTTTGAATTTAGAGATGAAGTGAGCGGGGAGGAGGAGAAGGGAAATTCCAGCATGTGTTACAAAGCATACAGGCAAGCTATTTTGAGCAACACCCTCAGACATCTTTGACACATGGTAAAAAACTAAGAAGTTATTTAATTTTTATACTTTCTAAATGATGTGGCTAAAGTTTCTGCTTTTGCTGTCTCCTGTGGTTCAGAGGGAAAATTTCTCTTCCAGCCAACGTTAGCAAGGAAAATGCTCTTGCATTTTCATGGGAAATATTAATTCTGGCTTATTAAACTGTTCCAGAGAAGGATTTCAGAGCATCACATAGATGTGAAATGTCAAAGATCTACATATTCTATTCTATCCCGTCTTCCTGCAAATTCCTAACTGTTCCCTGTGCTGGGCGTGTTGTAACCCACTCTTATTTGACCCAGGGGACAGAGCTTGCCATAATATTCACAGAATAGATTTTTTTGCAGTTTCAGTCTCCATTTTCTTCTGATTTACTATATTTGTGAATACAGTTGGTCCTCTGCTGTCAAGATGCTTGCATAGCTTGTCTCTCTTGAATGTTTTAGCACATGCACACTGCAAAGCCCTTTCCCACCTTTAAAAAAGGGTGTGTTTGAGCTAATGAATAAATAACAAATTCACCTGGAAAAAAAGAATGAGGAAAAATCAATTTGTTTATTGAGTGAAACTATAGGGAAAAATATATACGTGATTTACGTGGGAAAGCAGAGCCTGTGTGGTACAACAGGACAGACCCAGCCAGAACAGAGGCAAAAGCACCCAGCAACCTCCTCCCACTGGAGAGATCTGCCATGAACAAAACTCTGATCTCCTCCTTCCTGTTGACTTTTAAAAGTTCAAGTAAACCACAAAAATGTTAACATGGTCAATTTCAAAGACATTGTTTTGCTCATTCTTTAAATGTTAATTTCAGCTAATTTCACCACGAAAAATATAAATATATTTGGGTCATCAGATATAATTCATTTTCTAGTTTGACCAATGAACCAAAAATCAGTGGTTCACCCAGTGCTCCTATTTACACTGTAATATATTTAAGGAGATGCCTTATTGCCCAGCATAACTTTCCAATCAGTTTCTATGATCAATATTTTTTTGGTCCTTTATTGCCTATGGTTGAAGAAACATGAGAGAGAGAAACTCTACGGGTCCGATCCAAGATTTCTACTATTGTAACAAATATCAAACAAATAATATTCTTGGAAATTTCAACTTTGAAAAACTTTCAATTTAAAAAAAATTTCAATCTAAATTGTTGTAGTTTGAAAAGGCATAATTAATGTGTCAATGAAATGGAAAAGTTTCTCTGACAGCCTCATTTGACATTGATTGAATAATGCACATCTTGGGGTACATTAAATTTATTTCACTAATTAGTAAAATTGATAACTGAATCGATGCAATTTGTAATGTATAAACGTATCCTTCTTATGTCTCAAAAAATACGGCATTCAGAATCTCAGATAGTTTGAGCAAGGTTTTGTTCTAGATTCTTCACTTTTTATGAAATTTTGATGTGCTTATGGCCTGGCAATCAGGAGGAACTGGCATATTTAGCACGTCTCATCTTAGAGTTATATCAGCATTCTTGCAAAGATCCATGGCTTGGTTTGAAGTCATTCTAAATAAAGAAACCAAAGTGAATTCACCCCCACTGGAGGACAACTGCCTCTTCTCTCTGGTTAGACCTCCCTAGTTGTTAACAATGCCCAGGAGTGCTTAGTCCTTTAAGAGTTAATTAAAATGAAAACTTAAAAAAAAAATCCTGCTATATAAATAAGTTTAATAATTTTGTATTTTAAAAGTAGCTTTGAAGTACAACAGTCAGTTGTCTGTGTCTGTGTGTGTCTGTTGGAATTAAGAGACGTCCACCCAAATTTCCTGCTACCAGTTTTGTATTCTCTACTTGTAGCTAGGTAGGATGGAAAGGGGTGGGATGCCATAAATCAGGATAGAAAGAGGGCTCTGCCCTTTTGGCAACCGAGTTGTACCCTTGGAAGGAAAGGTTAGAGAAGAAAGAATCACTGAAGTCCTTGGGCTACTTTAAAGCCATAATCTGATTACCAGGATGCTGAAAAACAAGGGAATTATTCTAACAAAAAAAATGGCAAATTCTGCAGCAATTATCATTTGCTCTGGAGACGGCTATGAGATCATCAAAAACACTGAGCCTTGTATTTGGAGATCTGGGCTGCAGAAGACAAAAAATATCTGATTTTATTGGAAAACCTAATAGAGGAGTAGTATGTGGGAGGGGAAGAGGGGAAGGAGATGAAGAATCTGAAGATGTTACTTTATCACTGTAAGTTCTTCCTCTCCTTCCCTTTCTCTTTTTTTAATGCCCAAGAAGTTCCTTGACTCATTTCTTCCTTGAGACAGTCAGCAAAGCTGGGCTGACAGACATCTATCAAGCCACGCAGTGTTAAGTGCTTTGCCAGCTGGTCAAGGGTTATATGGGCTATAGTGAAAGCATGACATGAGATACAGGCTTCTCTGGGGCCATGAGTTAGGTGTAATGACCAGAGCAAGTTCTCAGAAGTAATTCCCTGGCTTTCCAAACCACATCCTTCTGCCTTCTCTCCAGTAAACAGTGCTGGATGCCCAGGCACCATGTTTGTATTTCAAGCAATTGCACCGAGGTACTGAATTTGTGTTAAAAGAAGAAGTGAACCAGGAGAAGAAGAGAGGCAATAATTTTGTGGCACTATGGGCTGACACACAAGTCAACAGTCATTTAAAAAAAAAATCAGCTGCATTTCTTGAAAAAATGTGCGCCGCAGAAGGGAAGAGGGAAAACTTAGAGTCTTATCTCTGTTCTGATAAGATGCCATAAGCTTAGGATGCAGCAGCTGATAAACAGAGCAAATGTAGGGCTGCTGCATAGTACGTGGCTGGGCTAAGAAGAGTGATGGAGTTTACAAGGAGATGTCAGCGTCTGCACCTGAGTAGAGCAAGCCTGCTGAGACAGCTCCAGAAGAAAAGACAGCAGAGGCATCAAATTAAGACCGAGTGGTGTGAGGCAGCCTGCCAGCTCCTTACGCAGTGAGCACCAGATCCTCGGCTGGGGTGAGGAGGCTGAGCTCTGTGGCTGCGGAGTCAGCTGGGCAGGCACGCGCTGACAGCGCTGCTCGTCCCTCCTGTGTAATTTGAATTTTGGTGTTGAGTTGTTTGTATGTGGAAGGAGAGGGGGCCTTGAGTTTCCGATACACGCTGACATATTTACTTCTGCAAACTGTGCACCAGAGGCAACTGGCTGTGTTATGAGTGGTTAAGCAGAGGGAGAGGAAAAGGCAGCCGTACGCACTCTGTCCGTGTTAGCTAATTCAAAACGAGGAGATGCAGGGTTGTAAATGTTCCTGTTCTGTCAGTGCCTAGGGAACTTCAGATATAATTGGTCTCATTATAGATCAGAGTAGTATTGGCTTGAACAGCTTGTCCTTTTGGTCTGGTTTAAAAGAATCAACATATATAACTGCTTCCTCCCACATCACACCCGTCATCACTCTTGCTGCATTAAAAACGGCTCCCCATTTAGCTGCGTTATTCAGAGGGAGAATTTGCAGCCTTGTCTTGAATGAGGATTTAGCTGAGGCACCAGAATAGAAAACTCCAGTAACCAAATCACTTTGGAAACTCTGCTGCAAGAATCCACTATGGGCAGGGTGTGGGATATGATTCAGTTATGGGCTAGAGCATGAAATAAATAGAGGTATTGTGAGAGGAGCTAAATTTCCGCCCTTTTTTTCCCCCAGATTCCCATCTTAGAGTCACAAATAGGGGAGCAAAACCAGCTTGCTCTTCTGTAGTTAACTAGATGGTGTGTACTGCTAGAAGCAGAAGCAGCCCTAGCATAGCAGGGACCAAGACATTGCCCCTTCACAGCAGCCTTGACGCCATGCAAGAGCTCCCAGGCAAAATTTTGGCCACTGGGAGAACCGGAATGCAGGGATGCCCAAACCAGCTTTGTGCAGAGATGTTTGCTGGAGCAGTGGTGGTAGCACTGCTGAGTTGCCCGCCGCTCTGACTGGGCTGGCACATCCATTTTGACGAGGCAGGGGCTCGTGTCCAGGGCTGGATTTCCTGCCTTTGGTAACATATGGACAGGGTCTTTATTTCCTTCTGGTGAGGAGGACACGGATACACATCCCCATCACACTTGCACAGCTCGTCTTGTCCTGCATTTTTTGCATTTCTAGGCAAAAAAAACATTTTTTTTTCTTTTCTCCTCCTGATTGGGGTCCATTGAGCTCGACATATCCCGAGAAATGAACGCTAGATGGAAAAAGGCTGAAATTAATCAGGTGAATGATAACGTGTTTCCCACACATGAGTTCATCGTGGTTTCAGCAAAGGATGCAGACGCTGCACCAGCCCTCACTAAAGGCTCACAAGTGAGATCAATGTCTGATGTCAGTAAGTTTGTAAAAATTTTGGAGGATTTTATATCCTTTTAGTCCTAAAAGGTGTACTGCAGAAAATGAGCTGTTTTCTGTCCTTCAGAGCTTCAAGTGTGTGACTGGTATGAAATGTGCTTTGGTGACGTCCCCCTGCAGTGGGTCACATCTCTACCACCAAGCTTTCTTTCCTGGTGATTTTCTCCCATTGCAGAGTTTTATCCACCTTCTCTCTCCGTCTTTCAGCCAGGTGTCCGAGTGTGGGAGCAAACCACGGTTGTGACCAACTGCTGCAGTTCCTTTATAATTATCTCCTTGTGACTTGTCCACAACTGTTCACAGTGATATTGCTCGCATGACGGCTATGCTAGTGGCATTGCCACCATAAATTACTAACCAAGCAGAGTATCGTCAATAACAGATCTTTGTCCTTGTCGCATAATAATTTAACAATTTTGAATATTATTTTATGGTCTAGATTAGCAGCCTCGCTCCTGCCTTTTCCTGGCGCCACATCTCACAAGGAGGTGAAAGATCGTGACAGGCTGACGCTGCCCTTTCCACCCGACCGCGCTGCCTGTCAGCAGATGCTTAGGCTGGAGCAGCGAGGGGCCAGAGCTGTGGCATGTGCGCCCCGGCGGCGGCAGCGCGGCGCGGGCCTGCGAGCTGCACCACGCGTGGGAGCGCTAGCGTGGCGCTCGCCGCAGCGCCAAGCAGGTGCGCGAGGCGCCTGTCCCCGTGGTCGCGTGCGTGCCAGGAGCCATGGCCCTCCTTTGCTTGCCTTCTGCCCCAGCGACTCCTGCTTGGCCCTGTGCTCCAGCACACAGAGCACAAAGGCACTGCTAGCGGCAAAAGGCGTGTGCACGTTAAATAAGACTTTTTAATGAAGCACCACCCCATGTACTGTGACCACAGGCAAGAGGGAGAAAAGGCGGGTTATAGTAATGGGCGATTCCTCAGTTTAGGGAACAGAGGGTCCAATCCGTAGGCGCAACCCCGCTCTAAGAGAGGTCTGCTGCCTTGCTTCCGGGTCAAGGAAGTCACCCGGGAACCTCCCAGCCTGGTTAGACACACAAAATATTATACATTGATGGGCTTACCTGTGGGAGGAGATGAAGTGGCAAAGCGTAGCATGAGGGTGATCAAAAGGGACTTTGGGGATTGGGGCAGACCATCAGGAACTCAGGTGTGCAGGTCATAGTCTCTTCCATTTTTCCTAGTACTGGCAGCAATATGGTAAAAAAAAGGATATAGTCCATCAACACGTGGCTCCATGGCTGGTATTATCGCCACAACTTTGGTTTCTTTGGAAACAGGAAACCTGACACAGCAGCAGGCATGGTGGAATCTAATGGCATCTGTCTTTCCCAAAAGGGGAAGAGAGCCCTGGGACGTAAGCTAGCAGGGCTCAGCTCATTGAGAGGGTTTCAAAATAGATTTCAAGTGGGAGGGAGGTATCGTTGGGGAAGCAGGTTATGGGGCAGGCGTTGGCCTGTCATGCCACTCGCAACAGCCTAACTCCATAGTCTGTGAAGGGTGCCCTAACCCTGAAGAGGCTAAATGGGAAAATAAGAGAACTCTCGAAGGCCCACATGGTCAAATTCCACCTGCCCCAGCTAGAAAGAGAGGCACATTGGGAGCCCAACTCAAATGCCTCTACGTAAATACACACAGCATGGAGAATGAACAAGGGGAACTGGAGATGCATGTGCGATTGCACGGCCATGATCTCATTGCAATTACTGAAACATGGTAGGGCAGCTCCCATGACTGGAACATGGCCATGGATGGCTTTAGGCTTTTCAGGAAGGAGAGGCCAGGAAGGCGAGGTGGCGGAGTTGCTCTTTACGTGAGAGAGCAACTGGAATGTATGGAGTTCAGCATAGCAGAGGAAGAAGCACGAGTCGAGAGCCTGTGGGTGAGGATTAAAGAGCAGGCCAACAAGGGTGACACTGTCACAGGAGGTTACTACAGGCCGCCTGAGCAGGGAGAGGAAGTGGATGAGGCCTTCTACAGGTAGCTGCAAGAAGCCTCGGGATCCCAGGTCCTGGCCTTACGGGGGACTTGAACCACCCTGATATCTGCTGGGATAATCACACAGCTTGGAGCAGACAGCCCAGGAGGTTCCTGCAGAGCATTGCAGATAACTTCTTGATGCAGGTCGTTGATGAGCCAACAAGGGCACAAGCACTGCTAGACCTGATACTAACAAAGAGAGATGGTCTAGTGGGAAATGTGAAGGTTGGGGGCAGTCTTGGCTGCAGTGGCCACAAGATGATGGAAATCACGATCCTACGAGGAGTAAGCTGGACAAGAAGTAGGATTGCAACCCTGGACTTCAAGAGAGCTAACTTTGACCTCTTCAGGGAGCTCCTTGGAGGGTCCTAGAAGGAAATGGGTCCAGCAGAGTTGGCTAGCATTCAAACACTACTTTCTCCAGCCTCAGGAGCAGTACATTCTTACAAGAAAGAAGTTGAGCAAGGTGGGCAGGAGACCTGCATGGATGGGCAAGGAGCTGATGGGTAAATTCAATGTGAAAAAGAGCACGTATGTAATGTGGAAGAAGGGCATGGGAAAAATATAGGAACATTATCAGAGAATGCAGGGATGCAACGAGAAAGGCCAAGGCCTGTTTGGAATTAGAGTTAGTGAGAGATGTCAGGGGCAACAGGAAGGGCTTCTACAAATACATCAGCAGCAAGAGGAAGACTAGGGAAAATGTTAGTCCACTGCTGTCTTGGTGGCGGAGGATGCAGAGAAGGCAGAGTTACTAAATGCCTTCTTTGCTTCTGTCTTTACTGCTAAGGCCAGTCCCCATGTACTGAGCCCGGAGACAAGAGAGGGAACCAACAGAGAGGAGCACTTTCTGCTGGTCGAGGAGGATTGGGTTAGGGATTATTCAGGCAAACTGGACACTCATAAATCTATGGACCCAGATGGGATGCACCCAAGAGTGCCGAGGGAACTGGCAGGGGGTTATTGCTCAGCCCCTCTCCATCATCTTTGAGAGGTCATGGAGAGCGGGGGAGGTACCGGAGGACTGGAAGAAAGTCAGCGTCACTGCAGTCTTCAAAAAGGGCAAGAGGGAGGAGCCGGGAAACTACAGACCGGTCAGCCTCACCTCCATCTCTGGAAAGGTGATGGAGCAACTCATCCTAGAGACCATCTTTACATATGTCAAGGAAAAGAAGTCGATTGGGAGTATTCACCAATGGGTAGTCGTGTCTGAAGAACCTGATAGCCTTCTGCGATGAGGTGACTGGTTAGATGGATGGTGGGAGAACGACGGATGTTGTCTAGCTTGACTTCAGCAAGGCTTTTGACACAGTATCCCATAACATCCTCACATGAATGCTCTGGAAGTGTGGGCTGGATGGGTAGACAGTGAGGTGGATTGAGGACTGACTGGATGGCAGAGCCCAGAAGGTGGGGATAAATGGTGCTGAGTCTGGTTGGAGACCTGTGGCCAGTGGTGTCCCGCAAGGGTCAGTACTGGGCCTGGTGCTCTTCAGCTTGTTTATCAATGACTTGGACAAGGGCACAGAGTGCACCCTCAGCAAGTTTGCAGGTGACACCAAACTGGGAGGAGTGGCCGACACTCCCGAGGGCTGTGCTGCCATTGAGAGAGGCCTAGACAGGATGGAGAGTTGGGCAGAGAGGAACCTCATGAGGTTCAACAAGGACAAGTGCAGGGTCCTGCACCTGGGGAGGAATAACCTCTGGCACCAGGACAGATTAGGGATTGACCTGCTGGAAAGCAGCTCTGTGGAGAAGGGTTTGGGTTGACAACAGGTTAACCATGAGTCAGCAATGGGCCCTGGTGGCCAAGAAGGCCAATGGGATCCTGGCTGCATCAGGAGGAGTGTTGCCAGCAGGTCGAGGGAGGGGATCCTGCATGTCTCCTCAGCTCTGGTGAGGCCGCACCTGGAGTATTGGGTGCAGCTCTGGGCTCCCCAGTACAAGAAGGACATTGAGCTTCTAGAGAGGGTGCAGTGGAGAGTCACAAAGATGATTAAGGGACTGTAGCATCTATTGTATAAGGAAAGACTAAGCAAGCTTAGAGAAGATTGAGAGGGGTCTGATCAACATGTACAAGTATATGCTGGTCATGTAGGGATGTATGGTGTATGTAGGGAGATGGGTGAATGTAAGGAGGATGGGGCCAAACTCTTCCCTGTGGTGGCCAGTGACAGAACAAGGGGTACTGGGTGCAAGTTGAAACATAGGAAATTTAATCTCAATATGAGGAAGAACTTCTTTCCTGTGAGGATGAGAAAGCCCTGGAACATGCTCCCCAGAGAGGTTATGAAGTCTCCTCTAGAGGTCTTCCAAGCCCACCTGGATGCCATCCTGTGCCACATGCTCTAGCTGTCCCTGCTGGAGCAGTGGGGTTGGAGTAGATGATCTCTAGAGGTCCCTTCCAACCTTAATGATTCTGTGATTCTGTCATAAGCTATTCATTCTATTCTATTTTTCAGTCTGTATTCAAACTAATGTATGCTTAAGTTCTGATTTTTATAATGGGGTTAACAGTTTATGGCAATAATTTCAAAATATACTGCAAGGAGATATGGCAGTGTTTGCTCTTCTCGCTTTTGGTCATGAAGACCAAACTAAAACTTATTTTGTAGGAAAAAAAAAAAAGTACTCCAGGGCATGTTATCCGCAAGCCAGAAAAGACTACAAACAAAGCCCAAAGGAATTGTGAGAGAGTGTAATCATCAAAATTATGGGAACGGGGAAAACCAAAACCATCAAACAAAAATTTTGAGTTGGACCTAACTCAAATCTGGAACCAGTAATGCAGGAGTCTCGCTGTGGGTCAGTGAGGAGGGAAAGAGGGAAATGAAAAGGTGACATGCAAGTCATACAAAATAGGTTTTACCAGTACTGTTTTCCTGCTTGTTCCTGGATATATCCACTAAATACAGTTTACACTAGCAATAATTCAGGATGCTTCATTAATAGACACTTAATAGACCCCTTTTTTTCCCCTGAAATGTAACTGCATGTTATCCATTTAAAAAGGTACTTCCCCAAGAAGGATCTTACCGAATTTTAGAGGCAAGGGGACAATTCACAGTGAATAGCTGATTCAGCCCATTTTGTCTCATTTGCTGCTCACACATTGTCCTGGGGTCAGTTGTGATTTTTTTAAAGTACTGGAGTTTCAAGAGAATTATTTGTAGACTGGATTCACAAATGAATACTATAGGTGCTATTTGATCTCTTTTGGTCAACTTTTATCAGAGGCAAGCAAACTGTTGTGGAATCAGATACAACTTACTTAAAATGTAGTCTAATTTATGTTTGCAGATTACCCTCTCATGTTTTTGTAGCAAAACAATGTAAACAGTAAAAAAGTAAATATGGATATTCAATATTCTTTACTTTTCATCTTTGTTGTGAGGCACTGTGTCTACTTCCTGATCAGGCAATAAGCATCTTACATAAGTCTATTTTACACTCACAAATTACCAGCTAATATTCTTAAATTTTCAATCAATTTACAATTCAAGCAACTGACAGAAAGGCACTTTTGGTGCAAATGCTTCTGCAAAAATTTATTGAATGCTGTTCATTAACTTCTTGTGAGTATCCCCATGAATGTGATGAGATGATGATCAGTGTCAGTTCTCAATAGTTGTTTTCTGGTGAGCTTGTGTCGCTTGTGATTTTGGTGAAAGCTTTTCTGCCTCATCATTCTCAACTTTTCCAGTTTTCATATTAGCCCAGACTGCCTCAGAGGTAAATATTTTCTCCAAAGCACCTTTTATTATGCTGCACAGGAAGAACTAAGCATATTTAGAAAAAAAAATTTCTGGAGCTACAGAGCAGTGTTAAAGCTGACAGGAATAAATGTTTCAGCTTTGCAGTGCTCAGAACTTCAAGGACAGAATTTTCTGTTAACGGGAGTAAGTGCATGCTTGTAAAAAATGGCAGAGCCATAAAGGTGTAAAGGCTCCACACAGTTTATAATGGATGTCAGCTCACTTCAGGATGTAATTCAAAATGCTACACGTGATCTGTAATAGGCTAGTGCTTTGGCCTCAGGTGACACTGGATCTGCAGCTGCTACTGCTCGACCCACACTCAAAACAAATGCTTTGAAGGGCTGTCTTCATTGGAGACATCACTTCTAAATATTTCAGAGTGGCTCCTTTCTAATCTTTCCCATTTGACCAAGTAGGCTTGTCTCAGTCAAAGAGATAGTTGGAATCAATACCCGTAGCTAAAGAGAAACTATCAGCCTCTTCTGAAAAAGGAAAGCAGAGCAGAGCACTTGCTGACAGTTGCCTAATGGGTGATATCAAAAAGAAGTATCAACATCTACTGAAGTAGTTCTGGATTTGAAAGTTTTTTGTGTGTGGTCATATCAGGCAAATTTCCGTTAAAACCCCTTCCCTGCCAGTATTTGCAACAAAACAATATCAGCTGTATGCCTGCTCTTCATGTTTTGGTTAGCAGCTGTGATACATGATCAATGGTATGTTCACCTGCAGCTGCATCACCTGAACTTTGCAGACGGGTGAATAGGAGTGTGTGCATCTAAAGATGCATTCCTATTTGCCTGTGGATTCAATTTGCTGAGAAACCTGGTAAGCTGCTGTCAGTCAGACTCCTAGCCAATGCTTTATTTATAAATGAAGTTGCTTGCAAAAAAAAAAGTGAACTTAATATAAAATCAAAACATCATTTCATGCTGGGGTTGGTAAACATAAATCAGATTTTTATTTGTTTTTGTTTTCTCATGGGTGCACATGCTTTACTTGGGCTATAGCTACAATGATTTTGTCAAGATTTTTGGCTTTAGGCTCTATTAATGCCAACATCACCTCTGAAAACATGGTATAGTTCACTATTTGTAACATTTTCATATATGTCAGAATTCTTTCCCTCTGGTAATTAGTGCAGAAAAGTGAGAGAGCTTTACCTGCTGTCATCTGAAAAAGTCAAAAACTTCATGGTCGTTCAGTTTTATAATCTGTATGACACAAGAACATTTCTAATTAATAAGGTTATTTCTCAGAGAGAAATGTTCTTAGTAGGAAAAAAAAAAAAAAAAAAAAACTTGTCTGTTTAAAAATTTACTCCAGAAAGTCAAGCAGAATGATAAGCTAAATGAAGTTTTGATAGAAGTGGGTACCTTGCCATAATGGCACAGCTATTTAATTATTTCTTTGGAAATAGTACTTCTATTGAAGAACGAGGTTTGTTGAAATGAGTACAGTCATCTTAAAGGCTGAGCTGTGGTTTGTAACAGCAAGTTATCTGCCCTAGTCTAGTATACAGCAGCAAATACGAGGGCAAGGGGCAAACTCTTGAACACAGAGAATGCAGGACACACTTTCTAATGAAAGAATAGGTTTGAATGTCTCATCCTTTCAAGAATGTTCCTGTTTTTATCAAACTCTCTTTCTTGTCACCAGAATGCAGCTATTCATATAGTTCAAGCCACCCATAAGTACCAAAAAATATCAGCATCACAGCAGAACTGCCGAGTTAATCAGCCTTAAGGGAAAGAGCATGACAAATGTGCTGTGAGAAGGAAGGAGAAAGAGGGAATTTGTGCTTGTCTTGAAGCATTTGTAAAAAAAAAACAATTCTTATACAGGCATCCTCTAGGTAAATTCACTTGGAGGTGGCCTATATTCTCAATGATCACTCACCATGAGCACAAGGTTGTCAGCCTCCACCCAGTCTACATCCTGCCCAACTTGTTCTTGAGGCAGAAATGTAGGGGAAATGCAAAGATGGTTTGAAAGAGCCTCAGAAAAAACAGAAATTAGTAAGTGCCAGGCTCTCAAGATATAGGATCAGTGTAGGATGGGTATTGTTGGCAGAGGGAGGTCTCATCCCAAAGTTTTTAATTGAACTGAGACTGTCATAAAATATGAGTTACTACATCTGTTTAGTTTGTTTTAACTTCTGTTATCCCTGCTGCTAATGTCCTCTCTCTCCTGCTACCAGAGTCTTGGTGGAGCAGAGCAGGGATGTGGGGTTGCAGGCTAAGAGAAGGTCTCAGGTAGCTACGTATCTCTCCCTCTTGCTTTTAAGTACCCTGTTCATCCCAAATTACCTCAAGCCTTTGTGAGACCAAAATTATTCATCGGAAGATTTTGCCTCAAGGGAACTGCAAGCTCTATTTCTTTAATGATTTTAATGGTCAGAATTGTGCCAGGTCAAGCTATTTAACTGTGTATTTAATTAGTCATCTGTATTCATGTAACTTAAAGGCGTTCAGCTGTGCTATTTTATAGGGATTAAATAAGCGGGCAGTAAATCACCTATGCCAGCAATAAAAGTATTTATAGCAGACTCTTCCCCCTACCCCTCACTTTTTCCAGCACTGTTTTTGCTATTTTTTTTGTAGTGGTAGAGGTCTGCAGAAGAATAGCTTCACTCTTAGATATGGGAGAAACACAGTAAGGGGTTTTGACTGACATTGGCTAAAAACAACAGTGGGCAGCACAGAATGAACTGAAATGTGACATTCACAGCCAGAAACCCCTCAAAGTTATTGCCAGCTGCAGACTTGTATTAAAGAAACATGCACACAACTTGGAAGCCACAGAGCTCTATGGAAGCACATAATTTAAAGAGGATCAGGAGATGAAATATGACCTGAACTGGTAGGTAGTAGTTTTCTAGTTTGGATAAATCTTAAGCATATTTGGCTGCTAACTGTTCACGAGTCTGCACTGGCAAAGTACTGCTTGGAATCAGTGCAGTTAGCTTCATGGTGTTGCTTGTTTTATGAGCGAACAAACCTTTTTGTGAACAAGTGCTTTTGAAATGTTCCAAAGACTTATGGGATCATGATCCTGCATGGATAAAAAGAAGATTTCCAAGCGAAATTCTTTTGCACATTGCATGGAGGTGAGTTCCTCCTCAGGAGAAGCAGTATGCTAGTTTTGCACAACTATTTTCTATGTTGCCTTTGACAATAAATCTTTGGGGAGAACATTGCCTGTTTAAAACAAGCACTGACCTGTGAAACACAGGAAAATAGATATTGTTAAAAACCTTGGCTTGCTTGCTTGGAGATCATGTGGCAAGGCCAGGTAACTTTTGAAGTGGTGCATGGGGAGTTGTTTGAGCAGTACAAACTGCATTAATGGCACAAATAACGAGTGTGTAAACCTCTTTGCACTACTTGGCACTTTTATCACAATAAATAACCTCACGAGACGGTCGCTCCCATTGCATTGTTATTCCAATGTGACCTACATGGGCAGCCAAAGGCTTTCTGTTTTCGTCATGTTTCTCCTGGAGAAAAATGGATGATGGAGTCCAATATCTTTAAACTTTTCTGTTTACTAGAATCCTGGCGCCCTGAACTCAGGTAGAAACAGGTAGAAGCAAGGTGTAGGAGACATCCTTGTGGTCACAACTCTTTTAGCAGTTCTTGGCCTCTAAATTTCTCTAATCTTCTCTTCAGGTCTGTCTACTTGCTTGCCTACTGTCTTCTCTCTATCCTTCCTGCTATTTCTGCTATAGACACCTACACAAACGTAAGTCCATCAATTTATATGCTATCTTCTGCAAATATAGTATGTGGTCTGGAGCTGCGTAAGTTAGCTTCTATTCAGGCATAGCTTCTAATGTTCTCTCCCATGCCTGATGTACCTCCTGGATGTGCCTTGAGGAAGCAAGGATGAGAGATGGGGTGCAGATTTGCACAGAAGTGCTGCAAAATGCTTCTGGGTTCCACAGTTTAGAAATAGCTGTTGAGAGCTTAAAACAACTGCCCAGGCCAGTTGGAATGGAGGGACTTTGAAATGGTGGTTATAAAGTGCCTTTTTTTTCCCCCTCAGCTCTTGAGCAAGCCTTATGTGAAGTTAAACATGGCATTTTTACCCCTCCTTCAGTCAGATTTCCCCTCAAATAAAAAATCAACTGTAGGTAAAATAAAATACTTCTTATATTCTGATCATGTTTGGCAAATACTTCCATTGAAACAGAAATGACGGTGGAAAGACAGAATTTTTGAAAGTGCCTCTTTTTTGTTATCTTAAGACCAGGAAGCTGCTGTAGGCAGTACAAAGTTTTTTGTTTTGAAACAAAAACATGTTTGGTCGAACAAACCATTTTCTGTGTCCTGAAATAAATGAAATAAGTCACACCTGGTAGAACACTGGAATAGTTGCTGTTCAGCCCGAAATTATCATCTCAAAATGGTGGGCATGTGCAGAACTGTTTTTACTGTGCTTACTCTTCTACTGTCGTGTGAGGAGTCCCTTTTCCCACATCTGCTCAGTGACACTGTGCCATTCTGGCGCTATCTGGCTCAGTGCCAGGCTCTAGTGAGCAGATATGTATGGTGAGGACATATATATCTGCAAGCAGCAAGAAGTGCACTAAACTTTACTTCATTTCCTTGAGCCAGCTGGAACAGGCGAACGCACTTTGACAGGCCTATTGAGTTGCTGCTCTACTTGTGGCTCCTAGGAGTAAATTTATACACGTACTTTTCTCTTCATCACCTGTCCAAACAGCAAGTGCTTTGGAAATGCAGAAGTATTTCCCCTGCTCGGTACTGAGTGAGCTCTTTTGTTCTTCTGCACAACTGCACAGGATCAAACCAGAAGGAATAAGAGTTTCTTTATTTCTCCTAAAACCCTTGGAAACCCTTGCATGCTTTAGCCGCGCTCACTCCCACCCAGCCTCTGCAGGAGCTCTGTTTGCTCTTCCCAAGACTGCAATTACCAGGCGCTCCCCTTGGCAGCTCTCCCTTCTTGGTACATTCCTTTTTGTTATGCTAATATACTTATAACCAGCTCCAGCTTCTTATACTGTAATGCACCCCTTTTGATTCTCTAATCTACTTCTCTCTGTGTCTTAGGGCAGAGAACAGTTTGCCAAGGGCCCGGCAGAACGTGTTTAGCTGACTGATTCTAGTTGTTCCTATTAGATCCTGGCATGCTTCTGAGATTTGTCACTTCCACACAAATCTCACTCCTAATCCTAGGGTTTAGCAAAGTTTGGATGGATTTGAATTCTACTACATCTTTTCCAAAGTCGATGATAGTGTTCTCTGATGAAAGATCTTTGGATGAAAAGTGTGTGCGCTAAGTATCAGTATGAGACTGTCGCTTCAGTCCAACGTGCTCTCTCTCTGCCCCCTTTCCTTTTTTTCTTAAAGACGGATGCCTGTGTTGAGATGGCACCATCAGTACACTGAGCCTCTGAATTTGTACGCCATACCTTTGGGGTGAGGACGAGATTTACTGTTGCTGGAGAGGCATGTACAAACAAGGCCATAACTTAGATCCTACGTTCCAAAATATGGCTCTCATGGAGCTGATCACTCAAATTACATTCCCAGTGAACTGTGCTTCCTGGTGGAAACCCTTTGAAGTGTTTGGGCCTTATGGAAATGTCTTTCCTCAGAATAAAACACAAGTATTTTCTTAAGTTTTTAACTGCTTTTTATTTATTTTTTTTTAAATGACCATGTCATTAAAAAAGAATTGACCTCACTTCATAGCCATATTTCTTGTTCATTGAAAAGATGTTTGGCCTCTGGAGTGCCAGTCCCTAATACTGAACCTGGACTTCTTTTTCCTCTCCTCACTGATGCAGGAGGAGTGCTTGGATTTATGGCATTATATCTACAGGTCACATAACAGTCAGTTCACTGTATGGAGTTTGGACTGCATTGAGTTCTCGAGGGGTTCAAACACTGCATGAAGGATGCCATGCCCTTACGCATCTAAGCAAAACACATACCCAACAATAAACACCTAGAAAGGGATGCAGAAAATGTAGTCTAGTATGTAAGTCAGTCCAGGAATTTTATTCTGATCAACATACCTGACTTCACCAAAGGATTACTAGATGAAAATGGTATCCTGACTTTGATGTGAAACACACCAAGAGCAGATCCACCGTCAAACATAGAGGTATCAGGCAGGTGTTTAGTACAAGTATTTTATAAATTTTCTACTGAAAATTTATACCCTTCCTTACTAACTTCACCTGTTATGGAGAGTGCTGATGAGGTTGTGATTTTAACTTCACTGAGAAATTACTGCCATGTGGGGACAGAAAGCTGGAACTGAAAGAGGCCAGCAGTGTGTCTAACTTTGACGGTAAGGACTTCAATGAAAAATAATGTGCAATTACGTTTTGCATGTGAGGAGCAGGTCTGGTGGCTGGTTTAAACAGGACATCGCATATGAACACATGGGAGGAAGGTGGGATGCATTTCAGCATCATCAGCAAAGCGGAAATGACATGACTGCTGTGAGATTTCTTCTGAAGGAGAGACCGTTGCTGTCCCTAAGCAGACAGTAGTGTTTTCCCTGAGGTTTAGTTCGCTCGTTTAACCTCTTTCTGACATTAAATATGACTTGAAAGAACTTCAAGTTCTGGAATGCTTTGATGCGGTACAATATGGGACACCTTTCAGGTGAGTCAGGATGGAGCAGAAAACAGGCCAAAGCTGCAGAGCCATTCAAGCACTTGTCTTCACAGCCTGATCTGTGGATCTGAATGCCCGTGCTTATCCAGTTTTTGGCGAGGCATCATATGCTTTGCTTATAGGTAGGAAAGTCTTTCTTTACCGCAGGAGGCAAACAACTTTGCCGTCTGAAGTCTGCAGCTGCTGGGCCCTGGGCAAGAATTGCATTTGATGCCTGGAAACCTCTGGCTCCCTTGAAAAGAGGCAGCTCTCAAGAGCAGCCAGGCTGAGAGGCAAAGCTCCTGGCATGGTTATTTGCCTGTCCAGGTCCCCACCGGCACAGGGGTATGGAGCTATGGGGCAGGAGGCCACGTGCAGGGATGGTAGGGACAGGGCACAGCATCATGGGTTGGTTATTCCTCTTGCTTCCTAGGGAAAGCAAGAAGCCTCTTTCGCTGCCTTCCCAACTGTCTTCTGAACTCCCCATGGAAATTTCCCGTGGCTTAGATTCTGCACGCTTGATGGCTTAACGGGGAACTATAATTGCAAGGGGATTAAATGTGCTTCATGTTTGGGAATCTGCTTTGTGGCTGTTGCGTTTGCCCTAACGTCTCTGCGAGAAGGCAGCTGCTGCTCCCTCCCGCCCCTAACACGCCTGGGGCAGAGCTCCGCTCTCCTCATGCTGCTGCAGTGCCTTGCACAGCACGGAACGCAAAACGCTTCCCGACAGCCAGTCAGCAGGAGCAGGCTCTCATTGCATGTCCTGTCTCCAGCATTTTACCTTCATCATCATGACAGCTTTTAAAGATCTTCCCAAAATGTTGTAGCCAGTGAAAATGGCACAAAAATGATCCTGACAGACAATTAGAAATCAGTGCGTGTTGTGCCCTCAACCGCAAAAAAACCCTAATAAATACAAATGTGATGAGGCAAGTACTAAGTCAAGTTGTGAGAGAGACCACTTCTGTTGCTAAGGAAAACTTTTGCCACTGTATCATGCAAATATTGTTTCCAGAAGAGTTGCTTTTGGGAGTCACTTGCTTCAGTGATTTCTGCATGGCTGCTGCTCTTTGCGCAGCAGTCTAGCTTTCCAGCACGTCTTCCCACTGCCATGGGGATGAGGGTGGGAGCTGGAAAAATATGCAACATGTCTCTGCCCAGCTTTGCTGCACTGGCACACGGCGGGCAGAAACCGCTTCTTCTCCCTAGCTGGCAGAGATGAAGGCTGGCCAAGGATGTGGGGCTGCTCAGCCGGTCCAGCTCCACGGTACCTGGTCCCTCCGAGCTGTCCCTGCTGCCTTGAGCGGAGTTGGGCCAAGGAAGCGTCACCGCCTCGGGGCTCCGTTCCCCAGGGCGGGAGAGAACCTGGCAGCAAGTGTCCGAACAAGCGGGCATCCTGCTGAAACTGCACAGGCGTTTTGATTTACTGGAGATGAAAATCTCTGCGGTAATCATTCACCTGATTTGTGCATGTAATCAATTACTCAACTTGTCGAGAATGAGTTATACATGTGTGTGTGGCATGTGTAATCATTATCCTAATTTGTGTATCTATTGCAATTTATTTTAAGCTGGAGGTTACATCATGTCTTCCTCTTACTTTTTTTTTGTTGTTGTAGTCAGGATGAAGACTTTTAGCTGTTCTCTCTTTTCAAACAGAAAAGCATTAGCAATTTTTAAAGATGGTAATCATATCAGAAAGGGGAATCTAACTCTGAATATTAAAAAAACCAACAGCAGCACAAAACGCAAACCAGGCTTTTAACTGATCTTCTGTGGTGTCTGACCTCTGCTTGGCCTAATTCAAAACAACTTTGATGAATGTATAGTGCCTGGGTAGTCATTGCTGAGCTATTTCTAGCAGCAGTGAGAAGTGATTAGAGCCCCCCCTTCTCTCTCTCTCTCTCTATATATATATATTTATTAATGCAATGGGGGGCACTATCAGTCTTTTAGTTCAAGGACAAGGGAATAAAGATTCGTTTTATTCTGTGCGATTCAAACATTGTTAGCATAAAAAAAACACATAGTCATAATAACAAAAAATCCTGCTCATTAGTCACTTTTTTTTTTAAAATAAAGTGTCTCTTCAAGGAAGACAAAAACTGAGAACCTGGCATAAGTCATGGTGACCTCATAAGTCATTGTAGCTAAGGAATACACTTAATTTCCTTCCGTGATATATCTGGAATTGATTTTCCATTTATATCTTCTTTTTAACAACAGCAGCATGGTTACTGCTTCAGGGCCATGAAATGATTGCCTTATGGATGGTAATTTTGTTGTTGTTACTGTTCTTAATTTGGTGGGTAGCCAAACATCACTTTCTATTTCTCTCTTTAGCTCCGTACCTGGAGCCTTTGGGTCCTGATAGTGAAGCAGACCGCCACCACTCCGTGGCTGGTAGATAGCCAGCACCTGAATTTTGACTAGCTCTGAACATAAACTGTGAGTCCCTACTCTTCATGCAGCTCTCCATGCTTGAGAACTCCTGATTATTTCAGAATTTAGATACAATGCTCCTTTCTGAGAAAGAAACCATTTCTGTGGAAACCATTCACTGCCAGGCCTGGAGGCGATAGAGACCAGTGGACACAGTGACCGAATTTGCCGTGAGCCCACCGAGCGCAGCAGTGTGACCGTGCTCATGGCGAGCGTGACTTGTCCAACATTCCTTGGAGTGATTACACGTCCAGGGGGGATTTCTGGAAACCATTCAACCATCTCATGCTGCTGAAACCAGGCCCAGCAGTGGCCGGCCTCAGAGTTTTGGAAGCCTATGTTAGTGATACTGTGTCCAGAAACCAAGGCAGCAGCATACCAGGAATATAGATTACCACATAATTTGCAGGAAAGACCTTCACGTCAGCGGTGGAGGGAATTGTGTGCCCTTTCTCTGGAACCAGGTGGCAGTAACAGGAGCAGAACAGTTACCCTCTGGCAAGTGATAAAGAGGGTAGGATGGAAAGAAGGACAAATATTTCGGAGCATTTTTAGGAGAACTGGCAAAACTTGCCAAGCTGGTGTCAAGATTTAAAACATGGAGGTGTTCAGAGAAGGTCTTTGGTCCTTGCAACATGTGGGCCTGAGGTTACACATCCTGCCAGAGGGTAGCTGGCCAGCGAACATGGCCCAAAGACAGCTCAGTTTTTCATGCCTGATGTAGGACAGGCCCATGTACATACTGGCTGACTTCATGAAGAGCCTTCTGAGTCCCCTGCACCGTGCTGCCTGGGGCCTGGTGATGCAGGGTCATCTGAACTAGCTTGACATGTAGTCGAAAAGGGGTTTGGTAGCATGGGCTGGAGATGCACAGAAAGTGGTGCGCTGCTTCTGGGTTTGCACTGACTTTGGAAACAGCTTTTTGGGGAGGCTTGCACCCCCGTTGATGACCTGCCATGTATCTGTTCTCCTCTCTGAAACCACAACACAGATAATCCTCAACCTAGATAAATAGTCCCTACCTAAAAGAACTATCTGAATTTGTGATTACTATTACTAGCAACTGCTATTACTATTAAAATTACAGATGTTACATGAGCAACAAAAGTCTAGTCACAGAACAGGATTGCATTGCTCCATGGACTAATCAAACATAGATAAACCCTCAGCTAAACTGTAAAGAGCAAAACCTACAGAATATGGCTAGACAGACAGTGAGGGGGACAGGAGGATATAACAAGACAACATTGGTCAGCCTACCAGACTCTGGCAGCTGTAAAGCAGAGGCCAGTATTGCTCAGTCTTGTTTTTAAACATTGCAAAGCATAAGATCAGTGAAGGTTTGGAAATATTTATGGAGAGTTTCTGCCAAGATTAAATGTAGCAGGGGTGAAAACATGGAGAGGCATGTTTGAACACTTACAAGGTAGACAATTAAGGCAACCAATATTGACATTGCAGAAGTCAGTACTCTTGGAATGAACTGGTAAAACTGTTAGGCAATAAGGAGTCTTCAAAGAACTATAAAACACTGTTCCCTTCTAAGCAACTCTCTTAATCTGATGCAATTAACCCTTATAGTTGGTTCAGTCTTCCTGTTACCAGTGTCAGCTTTTCTTACTAATTCACATACTTCCTTATTATTACCCTTTTACATGAAATTAAAGACAGCTTGAGATAATGAAACACCAAAAATGATTGTTTAAACAGGGTTTTCATAGTCAATACACTATTTTCACAAGGAACAGTCTGACAAATGGAACCTGCATATAGGTGCCCAACTGAAGACAAACTGAGTTATCATCCTCTGTATTTGAAATTAATTATTTTACAGACAGTATTAAAAATCAGGAGAGAATACCCATGTGCTCTGGAACTTGAATTCTAGAAAAAAATATTGACTTTGCTACAGCAAAACAAACCATGCACTGACTCTACTGAGGCTGGGAGTTTTTACCAGTTGTCTAATGAATAAAGGGGACATAGGCAGTTTTCAGCCTTTACTCAGACTGACATGAATCATTTAAAGAGTCCAGTGGCTCCTCTGAAGCATACTTAGTTGGAATACAGACAAATAAAATGCTGATGTAGCCAATTAATGAAATACTTTCCTAATTCTACTAGTGGGTTGAAACCAGTGCAATCATTAACCTGCTTGAAGTGCTTTGCTGAGTTAGAAGCAAAGACTTTGTAGAAGATGAATGCAGACTGAGAACTCCAACAACAATTTGCATAAACTTGCTAAAGCTTTGAAAAGTAGATTTTTCTAGTTGACATAACTGCATAATACAAGTCTATGGAATAAAAGTGTCATTTGGAATATCTGCACAACTCAGTTGTAAGTTTTCTGAATACATGAGTGTTTGATGTACCTTCTTTCATTAATAAGTGCAGTCACTTCCAGGGTGAACTCTAAGAAAGTGATGAACAGAGCACAGCAACAGAACCCAATAATTCAGGAAAGAAAATAAAGATGATAGAAACTACAGGGAATTCTAAACGTCTTCTGAATATAATAACCAAGATATGGATTTAGTTCTGGGCACTTTGATTAATATCACCTACTCTTGTGCAAGGTGCTGTGGGACCTTTTAAAGAGCACTTTCTTTTACAGAGCCTCTAACGGCATAGCTCTTCCTAATCATCTGTGGGAGCATGATTTCAGTATTGACTTGGAAGTATACCATATACTAAATCACCAAAACTATTTTCTAGAACAACTTGCTTTTATTTTGGTGATCTTCTATCCAAGTAATAACATAGGCCAGCGTTTTATGACAATGGCCTGATTTCTTATCTCTGTTCAGTTTTGTTCTTAATATACTTGCAGGTTGCCATCAAAGCAGATTAATTTTCACTCTCAGTTCACTGGCAAAGGCATCCCATTACACTGCACATAAAACTCTGTTTGTGTGTGTTTGTGGGTGAGCACACGTGAGGGTGTGCACAGCCTAGCTGTGCCTGTTTTGCCTGTTTTTTTCTTTTCTTTTTTTTTTGACTGTAGGAAAAAAAATCTTTAATTTGCTCTTTATTTCTCCCTCAAGCTGTTATATAAACTAAGATAACAACTGCCTTAGGACTAAAAACCTTCCCTGTACATTTTCTTTCTCTCTCCTTGGACATCAGACTCTTTCTTGTGCTGCTGGTTCATTGCCTTGCATTACAATCTGCGTTCAGTGAAGAGGCCACAAGGAGACGTGACAGCAGCACGAGGACCCTGCCAGTAACAGATATCTCCTGTAGAATACAGCGATGACGTGAGCGGACAGGATCAGAAGCAGTAAGGAAGGCAGGAACCACATTATAACAGGATACTCTAATAGCCCGAATAAAAGAGTTAGAATTTCTTTGTAACAAATTTCCATTTCACTAAATGATTATTGCATTAAAGTTGGTAGAAGCCAGCAAAAAAAAAAAAAATGCTCCATATACCACACATTCAAAATAGGCCATATAAGGCTTCAGTTTTTAATTCCATATGTTTCATTCTCCATTCTGATTGGGTAGGAGAAATCTGATTTCTCCTTCTCATGATTTTGGATACTTATGTACCTTTTTCTAGTGGATTAACCCCATTCTCCATCTGGAAGCCTGGGATTGCACCATATTTTCTTCGCTTTTATAGTCAGTTGGAAAATTTCCAACCCCGAATGGAGCTCTGTGCCCTTGGCTTTGACATTTGCTTTCTAGTCTCTCCTCTAATAATCAGGGTTAATTCCTTCTCTGGTCCCCACGATTTGTTAGCTTTCAATTGCCCTAATTCACATGATGCTTCTGCCTCAGCACCAGCCCCTGTATCCTTCAGCTGGCACTCTAGCAGCATCTCACCCTGTACTGGGAATGTGAGAAGTACATTTTAAAATAGATCTCTCTGCTTTGCTTTTCTTTCCCACTTCATCTTTCAGTCATCCAGCTTCTCTTTAGCCTCTAAATGCCTACAAGGTCTTGTGGGTACTGTTTTTTCAGGTGAGCTATTTGGGCATTTCTCTTTGAAAACATCTGCATTGTGTTTCTTCTCTTTTAGAATACGTTTGCTCTTTTACTGGTCTTTGCCTTCCATTTCTGTCATAAAATCCCCAACATTTCTCTCGAAGTTTTTTTCCTTGCCTGTAACCGATCCATTGTCACAACGCAGCAATAGCAAATACTTGGGTTTCTTTCATTTGCCATGACATACGACCACCACCTGCGTTGTGTTTTGTTTGTCAGGACAAGGATTCCTTGTCCTGAAGTTCAGTCCTATATACAAGACAAAGGTTAGCCTATTTTTAGCTCTCTTTCCCAGCTGCTTCCAAAGAACCTTTGGGTTGCAGTGGGTTGGAATAGGTAGCGCTGTCCAAGGCCGAGTAGGACACGTGTCTCCAGCTCCCATGAAAAGGGAGGCTCCCTCTGTGCAACTGCATAGTGTATGGGTGCACCAAGTTACCTGGCTTTATATCTCTTTTGCCACCAGAACTCAAACATTGTAAAGGTTCTCTTGAAGTTAGACCGTGACTTTGCTCATGAGCCCTAGCAATACTGGCATCATCTTTCACTTCTTATGTAGCTTCCTTTTACTCCACCGCTGCCATCTGCAATAAAGGTGATGTGAAAAGAGCAAGAGTTGCATGATTAAGCAGAAACCCAAAGATTTATTAAGACTTGACCTCTCACCACACCCCAACCCTGCCAATCGTCTTTGTAAATAAAAAGAGACACTCATCCAAGCACAAGAAATACCTTGGAATGGTGCAGAAATTGCCACATTAGGCATAAAGATGAAACTGAAAGGGTAAATGATACGAGTGTTACAGTGCCAAAGGTATTAGGGTAAATAATAGCTACAAATTATTTCAGTCTCTCAGAAGCACAAGGCAGTATGTGTCACTGGTCCCTGCCAAGATGACCATGTAAGAAGTGTGGCAAAGGGAGAAGGAAGATGTATCATGGTGAACTGAGGAAGATGATATGGAAAGTCAACTTTCAAGGCTCTTTTACAGGAGATCAGATGACTGATACCAGCTGATACATAACAGAGCTACTAGAAAAATGCAGTGGGTGGTAGAGATCCTCTGGATCCTCTCTAAAGGCTTCCACTAGGACAAGATATCACTCATTTAACAACTGTAGGATAAAATGAAATGTAGATGATATTTCAAAAGTAAGAAATGTAAATTCTTATATGCACAGTGTCTCTGTAGTAGCCCACTAAAATGGGTGTAAATTATTTTGAAGTCCTATTATTCTGTCAGTAACCTGCCAGGCTACTTTACAGTAAAGGAGAATCAAATACAGATTTTTTTTTTCTGATGAGAATGTGTGTGCCCATGCAGGAGTGGGGTATTGCAAGGAACCTGACCCCCCACGCTGGCCGGGCTAATGTATCGACAGATAAATTGCCCAAAGCATGTGCCCATGTTCTGCACTTTTTGCAATTGTTCAAAGCAAGCCTACATATACTAACAAATCAGTACTGTTCCTACAAAGCAGAAAGCTGTGAGGATTCACTAGAAAAGAAGGTGAAAAGCACTACCACTTGTTCAGTTTTTCAAAAAACTTTTGATAAGGCTCTCAATAAGGAATACACTAAAGCAAATAATTAACCATGGGAAAAGGGCAAAATCTTTTGTCAATTAGTATCTGGATAAGCAATAGAAAAAGAAAAGATTTCAGGGCTTTGGCACTGTTCGTGGTGAAATATGTTAACTGAAGGATGACAAAGGGGTTTCTGTAAGGCTTGTCATATTTAACATTTTTACACTAAAGAGTTGGTGAATCTTCTACCATGTCTTTATGCCTGTGAGCAATTATATACTTCACTGCTGCTGGTAGATACCTTATCTAAGGATTAAATGAGAACAGTTCAATTCCCCTCAGTTAAATGACAATTGATCTGATTGGTTCTACCAGAAAGGTCAAGGAGGTATCAGATGAAGTACAGGTGCAAGTGAGAAGACCAAGCAGCAGCAAGTTTTTTTGAGTAATCTTGGATGGTGAAAGGCTTGGAAGTGTGAGCAGAAAAGCAACCTACTGCACTTGCAGAAACAGGACATCTGTCCCTTTGCTTTGTAAGAAAGACAGCTAAGCTATTCCTTCTCTCAGTAGAAGTAATCTACAATATCCTGAGTTGAGGTCAAGCATTTGGGCTTACTGGCTAACAATAATCTATTGAGCTGGCAGAATTCAAAATGGTGATGCAGAGAAGCTTGCTGGTAGCCCTGGGTTTCTCTGAGCAGTAAAAGCACTAAACTATAGCATTTTTTCTTCACTTAATTTCCAGCTTCCAAAGTTATTTTAATCTGGAATTTAGGAATAAAGAAGCAACATCTTAATTACCCTTTGGTTTATGAAGGGATTACTATAATGTGGTTTCTTCTGATAGCAAAGGACCAAAGTCTGTGGGATAGAAGGGCTTTTCCAGGCCTTGCTTCTATATAAAATGCCCAGAAAAGCAAGCTTTGGAAAATGTCACATAATGTAAATAGGAAACGGTAAATCAGATTACCTCCCTGACATCATAACTTCTAGTTACACTGGTTCCCGACCATTGAAGAATTGATGCAGAGTTATTCAGCGTTTGCTATTCAACTTCTAAGGGCAGTGCAGCTCCCTGCAGGCACCAGAAAATAGTACTGTCAAATCTCAGCTGTGACTGTCTCCCTTAGTTCCCTCTGCTGTGCTAAACAGAGAACCAACACGAGTGGATTCTTGCCAAATAATAGAAGCACTTCTTGTAGGTAGACAGGCAGAGGATCTGCTGTGGGAAGGTCTGGGAGACACGAGAAAACAAATGCCTGATAAAATAGGGCACCTTAATGAATTAGAGAAAAAAGGATTTAAGTAAAATATGACTCACTGCAATGACTGTGGTCAGTACAGCAATATAGAAGTATAGTCACTGTGAGGAGTTTTGTCTGGTCTTTCTGAAGAAGATCTGAACAAGTGTGTTCTTTCCTAAGACACTTGGGACACTTTCTTCACTCTCATATTATCTCAGATTATGGACCGGGATATCTCATAGAAACAGGTTTCTAAATTATAAAAACAAATAGAAGAGTGGACTTCTTCACAGAACTCTCATCTGGCATTCACTACTAGATCCAGTCAAAGAAGAAAACATTATAACTGTATTTTAAGCCTGTCTGGGTCATTCTATAGCTGCTAATGCTTCCTGCTATACATGCACAGAGATAGAGATAATTAAACCTGGTGCTTCAGGTTGTCAGCTCTTTGCCCAGTAGTCAGGAAAGAGTCTCCAGTGCCATCCAGGGCACTGGTGCGATGGAGATGCACCATGTGGCTTTTCCTTTTGCTTCCCCAACACATTGTCTGGTGGGCAAAGGCAGAAGCAGGATGCTGGTATCCGTCTTCTCTGCCTGTAAATCTGCCGGCTGCCCTCCCTGGAACGATGCCATGATCTGCCAGTACTCTGACCTTTCCCCTTGTGAAATCCTTCTTAATACCTGATTTACTTCCCAGCTTGACTATTGCAATTTCCTCTTTCCCTCCTTTATCATCTTTCTATAGCGCTATTATTTAAACCTCAGCATGGTGAGTATATTGTGGTGAGCGCAGTCTTGCTTTGCCGTGTGATTGAGTGCGCGAAAGGTTTGCGGCCGGCTTTGTGAAGGACAGAACAAGAAAATAAATTCTGTGATAGAGGCCAAGGTGCCAGCGAGGGAAAGGCCTGGTGAGGGACACTGAAAGCCAAGAGGGAAAACAACAGGCTGGCCCTCTCATGCTTGCTCTTTACTAGCAAAGGTGGGACAGTTTAATGCTCTTACATATAAAATAGCAGTTTTGTTGCTTTTGCCAGCGTGGTTTTTGCCAGCTGTTCTCAGACTTAAGCTGTAGAGGCCAAGCCCAGCTCTTTCCCATGCTCCAGAGCTGCTCAAGGCCTAGGACTGATGGCATCCAACAGCCTTCTGTTACTTCTGCTACTCTTCCCTAGGCCCACGTGGTGTTACTAACTCTAGCCTCACTAATACAAAAATCCCGTTTTAGAAGGCCACAAAAAAGTACAGCTCTGCAGCAAACACCGGGCTTTCTTTGAGGACACATTCCCTTCTTGATGTGGTTTCTGAGTCTCATTGCGGAGCAGTCAGCAGTCACAGCTTGGGCCTATCAGCCCCTCAGCTATGGGACAGGTTTTGTTTCTATTCTGGGAAAGAGGAGAAAATCATGGAAGTGAGTTGAAGTTTTCCACTGTGTTTCTAGCAAATAGCAAGCAGGCTAATGCCTGAGCAATAACTTGAAGGAAAGAAACTAAGCAAGAAAGGAATTATCTGTGCATTCGGAATAAGTCTCCCATTTAAGATCAAGACTTACATATGTTTTCTATGAAATTTAATGGGTAGAAGGGAAAAAAAGAATGTCCTGCCACAGCTGAAAGCCAGAAAGGACCATCACACTTTAAAAATGCAAGAATATTTTGGAAAAGAAAAAACAAAAGCTGTCAAATCAAAGGTGCATATGGGAGGGCTGTTCTGCCCAAAGGCAAAAGTCTATTTTTTTTTTTTTGGCCCTGACCATTCATAGTGGCTTTTTGTGATTGTTTACTTTGCTATTTAATAAATAATGGAGTACTTGCCTCACGCAACACAGTACTTATGCAACCTCGTGCAAGTCAAAGTTTTCCTAGCAGTCAAAGACTGTTAAGAGACCTGGCAAAGTTTTTCAGCTTTGTATGTCCCTTCAGCCTACACAAGCTGAAAAGAACAGAATTTGTGTTTAGGAACGCAGCTTATTCTTTCTCATCATTCTTCTAATATAGACATTATAATTTTACTATCAGTAGATTAGAATGACATAGTTCCTGGATAACTGACTGCAGTCACTATTCACTTGTATTTAGACTACATTTAAAAATCAAATTATTGCCACTGAACTGTTTAAAGCACAGTTATGTGAAGTTTACTTGGCTAGTAATGGATAAAAACTTCACTTTTCTGAAACAAAAGAGAACTTTTGGTTAAAGATCAAACTATTTTTAAGTGAGGACTATGAAATAGTTTAGCCATTTTTCCCCCTATACTTTTTTTGATGGTACTCCATGCTTCATATCATTAAAGACACAGAGTTATTTCTACTATTTACTGCATTTAATGCTCCACGGATCTTGAGAAAAGCCTCAAAACTTGCAGATTTGCTAATTTGCATTGGTATCAGATATTTGGCACTTTTCTTCAGAACTACAGTTTAAATTCCTGCGAGGAAGAAAAAGCAGTAAAAAGACTGTGAAAGACCTGCTTTTCCCTGCTTTTTTGTAGACCTTAGGCCTGATCAGACCTACAGGCACATGCAACAGGTCTAAAGGCTAGCTTTACAGGACCAATGAAGGCTGGCTGATGTAGAAAGTCTGCTGAAGCAACATGCTAACACTTGCATCATTTTACATTAGTGCTTAATGTCACCAATTATAAATAGCATTGTGCTTTATGATCAGCTTAATACACAGCTGGGAACTTCCCAAGAGCTTAGAGTTAAGAACTGGAGGAAAAAATAAATATTACCTCTTTACTGAGCGAGGAAACGTGCTACAGCAAAACTCCCTGACCAGCCTCTCCCAATCTTCATTACAGTGTAAAGTTGCTCTCAGCACATCCACATTATAGAAGAGGGAGGAATTAATTGAGCCTCTACAGCCGTTGCAGCCCTGGCTCCTCCTTACAAATCCCAGCTTGGGCATTGTGGCCCTCTTCTAGATAGGGCTTAGCTTCTTTCTCATTCTCAGTAAAATGCATGTCTTTTGCTCCCGTGTTTTATTTTTTAATGATTTTTTAAAATGATTAGAAACCAAATCAGAGTACTGTTCTTGCTGGCATAACTAAGTATGGTAACTAATTTCCTATTTAGAGGACTTTAGGTGCCTAACTGACCTTTAACTTAGTCTTCTCATGTCCTGCTTCCTCTATGGCAGATCACTCTTCAGGGAGTGCTGCAGAACTTGGACACAAGGTAGGTCCCTTCAGCTGGAAAGTGTTGCTCTTTTCCCAGTTTGAAGCAAGTCCTAGGGATCCTTTCCTCAGTATATAGTCTATGTTGGTCAATATACTTGAAAAATTTCAGTCCCCTGTGTGGACAACCTGTTTTATTTGTTAATATTGGTGCAGCTGTGGAGACTAGAAAAGCTTCATAAATGCATTTTGAAATATGCTGCATAGAGAGAGAAGAAGAAGGTACGTAGTCTGAGAAGAAATAATTCGTGCAGACAGAAAGGGAGGTTTTGTAAACTATAGGTCTTTCGGGCTTTATGCTGCGAAAGAAAGAGGCAGGCAAACCTCACGTCTGCAGTTTTGAGAAGAAGGAGAGCAGCATGGCTGGACTATCTGGAGAAGGCGACATGGAATTTTCCTAAGATTTAGGAAGCATAACATGCAAAGGCCTCAGAATGACTGGAGGCAAATGATTCATTGTATTAAGTACCATACAGTCAAGAAAACAGATGTCCTAGCTGGACTGGGGACAGAACAACACATTGTGTTTAGTAGATTTATCAGTAGGATAATGAATATTTTGTTCAAATTGTTCTAAGTTTTTTGTATCTTAAAACATAAGTAGATAAAGCATGAAGCCCTCTACTTTTTACTTAATCAGAGCCACTAGCAGCATGAAAAATAAGATTTTAGATCTGAGAATACTGAGACTATTACCCAGTCCTGTGCGACTGAGGCATGCTCATACATTGCCATTCATATCAGTGGGATTGAATGGATCTGAGTAAATTGAATATATGGCCCAGTGATTCTGGTAATGATGCAGAAAGCAAGGAGCTAAATATAAAGGTAGTAGTGACCAGAGTAAAAGCCTCTTTTTTTGGTGGTATATGTGTAAAAACTGCCACTCACCTCTGGGAGGAGTGTAATATTTGTGCTAATATTTTTACTGAAAACCTTCATAGCACTGCCTATGTACATGAATCTAGTCAGGTCCAGTAAGTTTACAGCCTTAAAAAAGCTATGAGGTAGTGCCTGCCTTCCACGAAGCAGACTGACACAAAAATTTCACTTACTTTATGAAGAGGTAGCTGATGGTTTCTTGCTGACTGCACAGAGCAAGGCTGTAGCCCATAGAGGCAAACAAAGACATATGGGCCTAGCCTGGGACAAGTGCAGGTGACTAGTACGGAGGTCTGGTTCCCAATGTGGGCAAAATCAGGGAGAGAGGTCCTTCTTTTCAAAAACCTGTAATCCGTGTTACTGCAGTGTCCATCTCCTCATTATAGCTGCAAACCTCTCCTGCAGGCTTTTTGAAACTGTTTGAAATTGTTAGGTATCCCACAGGATAGGGATACGATAGGGATCAGAGAATTTGATCCTACGTGGGCTACAAGGACTTTTGGAAGATACTTAAGCAAAGTGTCCTTTGAGGTAAAAGAACGAGACACAGTAGGTCAAAACTATTGACCATCGTGAAATGGCTGGTGAGATTTGCTCAGATATATATCTACTACTGGCATGCTCACCTCTTTCTGACAAAAAAAAACAAATAAACAACCCCCCCCCCCAAAACAAACAATCCCCGTAGCCTTTTCATAAGAGAATTTTTTTTTTTTATTAGCAAACTTCCCATTTTGTGAGCGTCACTGCTGTCACATGCTCTAATGAGCACATCTAGTGCAAAAAGTAAGTGTGAGCCTGAGGAGCTTGCTTTCAGTCTTGAGTAGATAGTTACTCTAATTGCCTGGCACATCCTGACTCCAGTCCTCTCTGCTCTGCTCATGCTGATCCATTACTGTGTAACTGGCAGGTCAGTTGTTTGAATATGGAGACGATGGCTGTGCTCTTTTCCTAGTCAGAAATTGGAGTCAAAGCAGTATACAGTTAGCAATCTTAAAATAATGAAAATATAAAAAATGCAGGTAACCATTTTTTTTTTTTTTTTTTTTGGTGGGTAGGTGAGGTACTGAAGGCTAAAGGAGACACTACATTAATCATTCTATGTAATTCTTCCTGGGCCCTTGATTTTCATCATTATGACCTGAACAATTGCTTCAGGGAGCATTTAACTTTTCACCTCCTACAGAGCAGCCCATTCCTGGAGTTAAGGATCTTCCTGTTTATCCTTTCAATGGAATCTAGCTTTGCTTCATCCAAGCAATGAATTGAGCAGAGTTAGCTCTGCTGGCAAAAAAAAAAAAAAGGACTATTAGTAGCATGAGTTGTTTTTTTCTACATGAAAGGGGATCTTTGCCCCTTTCATGACTCAATGTGTTTTATGAAACCCACTCTCCTGACGGCACTGAAGCTTCAGCAAAGAGCTGAAACTGTTTTATCCTCACCAAAAAAGGGCAACTTGTGTAAATGTCTTCTCTGTCTCGAAGAAGCTTCTTGCTTGTGACTGCCCAAAGACATGTCAAACTGGGTTAACTGCTGTCTCGTTATTATTCTAAATTGTACTGTCTGATAATCAGACTGGTTGAGATAAGCCAGTCTGCTGAACAGGCAAATCATTGGGAAATCCCACCACAGAATAGACTATAGCAAAGCAGGCCATTGTTCCAAATGAAAGTCTCCAGATGGGGCCTTGGCAACCATAGTGGATCTGACTGACAATACCCAAGATGATCTGATTGTCAGCATCATATGATGTTATTTTCTGCCTGTCATAAGGGTTCCTCAGTGTGACACAGAATCCTGCCCCTTACAGACAAATGGTTGTGATGAGTATTTGGAAGATTAGGATCTGCCAATGGCAAGTCATATTAAATCTCTTGCAGACAGAATCAAACCATGTAGACTATGCAAAAGTCCAAGTTTTGGGTGCCCAAAATAGCACACAGATTTAGGATTGGGCTTATCATCAATCAGACTGTTTGCTTTAGCTAATGTCTTTCAGGAGCTGAACCCTTATTTCTTCTTTTCCCCCTCATTTGGGCCTGAATTTTCAGAACTGCTTTGCTCCCTTTTGACACAGATTTCTAGGAGAGCTCAGTCAGGGGTAGAATACTGGCTCTCATGTTCCTCTGAATATGTTTCTGGAAAATGTAGGGCACAAAAGGCAGGCATGCATGTGTGGAGATTGGAAACTTGAGAGGATTTGGAATGAAGAATACTGTGAGGACCTAGACCTACTTCTATCATTTCTGGTTTAAAAAAAAAAAGTTTTTGAAAGATGGGTCATTTCTTCATTTCTTCTAAAAAAAAAAAAAAAAAAAAAAAAACTTTCTCCATTAGGACCCACCACATAACTGTAAAATTACATTTATTAGCTGACTGGATCTCTCTTAATTCTGGAGTTCTTCTGTCTTCTGCACTTCACAGCTCCCATGACTGGAACATAGCCATGGATGGCTTTAGGCTTTTCAGGAAGGAGAGGCCAGGAAGGCGAGGTGGCGGAGTTGCTCTTTACGTGAGAGAGCAACTGGAATGTATGGAGTTCAGCATAGCAGAGGAAGAAGCACGAGTCGAGAGCCTGTGGGTGAGGATTAAAGAGCAGGCCAACAAGGGTGACACTGTCACAGGAGGTTACTACAGGCCGCCTGAGCAGGGAGAGGAAGTGGATGAGGCCTTCTACAGGTAGCTGCAAGAAGCCTCGGGATCCCAGGTCCTGGCCTTACGGGGGACTTGAACTACCCTGATATCTGCTGGGATAATCACACAGCTTGGAGCAGACAGCCCAGGAGGTTCCTGCAGAGCATTGCAGATAACTTCTTGATGCAGGTCGTTGATGAGCCAACAAGGGCACAAGCACTGCTAGACCTGATACTAACAAAGAGAGATGGTCTAGTGGGAAATGTGAAGGTTGGGGGCAGTCTTGGCTGCAGTGGCCACAAGATGATGGAAATCACGATCCTACGAGGAGTAAGCTGGACAAGAAGTAGGATTGCAACCCTGGACTTCAAGAGAGCTAACTTTGACCTCTTCAGGGAGCTCCTTGGAGGGTCCTAGAAGGAAATGGGTCCAGCAGAGTTGGCTAGCATTCAAACACTACTTTCTCCAGCCTCAGGAGCAGTACATTCTTACAAGAAAGAAGTTGAGCAAGGTGGGCAGGAGACCTGCATGGATGGGCAAGGAGCTGATGGGTAAATTCAATGTGAAAAAGAGCACGTATGTAATGTGGAAGAAGGGCATGGGAAAAATATAGGAACATTATCAGAGAATGCAGGGATGCAATGAGGAAGGCCAAGACCTGTTTGGAATTAGAGTTAGTGAGAGATGTCAGGGGCAACAGGAAGGGCTTCTACAAATACATCAGCAGCAAGAGGAAGACTAGGGAAAATGTTAGTCCACTGCTGTCTTGGTGGCGGAGGATGCAGAGAAGGCAGAGTTACTAAATGCCTTCTTTGCTTCTGTCTTTACTGCTAAGGCCAGTCCCCATGTACTGAGCCCGGAGACAAGAGAGGGAACCAACAGAGAGGAGCACTTTCTGCTGGTCGAGGAGGATTGGGTTAGGGATTATTCAGGCAAACTGGACACTCATAAATCTATGGACCCAGATGGGATGCACCCAAGAGTGCCGAGGGAACTGGCAGGGGGTTATTGCTCAGCCCCTCTCCATCATCTTTGAGAGGTCATGGAGAGCGGGGGAGGTACCGGAGGACTGGAAGAAAGTCAGCGTCACTGCAGTCTTCAAAAAGGGCAAGAGGGAGGAGCCAGGAAACTACAGACCGCTCAGCCTCACCTCCATCTCTGGAAAGGCGATGGAGCAACTCATCCTAGAGACCATCTTTACATACATCAAGGAAAAGAAGGTTATCAGGAGTAGTCAGCATGGATTTACCAAGGGGAAGTTGTGTCTGACGAACCTGATAGCCTTCTACGATGAGATGACCAGCTGGATGGACAATGGGAGAGCGGTGGATGTTGTCTATCTTGACTTCAGCAAGACTTTCAACGCAGCCTCCCATAACATCCTCATAGGAAAGCTCTGGAAGTGTGGACTGGATGGGTAGACAGTGAACTGTGATTGAGGGCTGGCTGGATGGCAGAGCCAAGAGATTGGGATTAAATGGGGCCAAGTCTGGTTGGAGACCTGTGGCCAGTGGTGTCCCACAAGGGTCAGTGCTGGGCCTGGTGCTCTTCAGCTTGTTCACCAATGACTTGGACAAGGGCACAGGGTGCACCCTCAGCAGGTTTGCAGGTGACACCAAACTGGGAGGAGTGGCCGACACTCCCGAGGGCTGTGCTGCCATTGAGAGAGGCCTAGACAGGATGGAGAGTTGGGCAGAGAGGAACCTCATGAGGTTCACCAAGGACAAGTGCAGGGTCCTGCACCTGGGGAGGAATAACCTCTGGCACCAGGACAGATTAGGGATTGACCTGCTGGAAAGCAGCTCTGTGGAGAAGGGTTTGGGTTAACAACAGGTTGTCCATGAATCTGCAATGTGCCCTCATGGCCAAGAAGGCCAATGGGATCCTGGCTGCATCAGGAGGAGTGTTGCCAGCAGGTTGAGGGAGGGGATCCTGCACGTCTCCTCAGCTCTGGTGAGGCCGCACCTGGAGTATTGGGTGCAGCTCTGGGCTCCCCAGTACAAGAAGGACATTGAGCTTCTAGAGAGGGTGCAGTGGAGAGTCACAAAGATGATTAAGGGGCCGGAGCATTTGTCATATGAGGAAAGACTAAGTGAACTGGGTCTGCTTAGTCTGGAGAAAAGAAGGCTGAGAGGAGATTTGATCAACATGTTCAAGTACCTGAGGGGTGAGGGTAGGGAGGATGGGGCAGGCTCTTCTCTGTGGTGGCCGGAGGCAGGACGAGGGGTAACGGGTGCAAGTTGAAACACAGGAAGTTCCACCTCCATATGAGGAAGAACTTCTTTCCTGTGAAGGTGACAGAGCCCTGGAACAGGCTGCCCAGAGAGGCAGCTTGTGGAGTCTCCTTCTCTGGAGATCTTCCAAACCCACCTGTATGCCACCCTGTGCCTCGTGCTCTGGGTGTCCCTGCTGGAGCAGGGGGCTGGACTAAATGATGTCTAGAGGATCCTTCCAGCCTTAAGCATTCTGTGATTCTGTGATTTTGTGAATGGTGAAAAGATGAAAATTGCACAGATTCTCTGTGCCAGTTCCTCACTTGGCTGTGCTGTCCCCATGCCTACTTCCTCATATACTGTAGATTAGGCTTAAAGAGATGAAAGAAATTCAAGAAATTCTTCTTCAGAAGATATCCTTCCCTTAGGTTCTCTTTTGTAGTCTTTGAGGCTTACCTGAATATGGCCTTACAGACCCTTGTAAGGATTCCAAAACCAAGTGCTTAATAATTTTACCGGAGCTCAATGAACTGGCTGGTTCTGAAGCAGTAAGTCTAGCATGGGGCATGCTATACCTACTGTATGGAAATGGTACACCTAAATTCTGCATGTATAGCAAGTTTGTTACTCATATGCCCTATCCACATGATGTGCCTGGGGTAGATTGTGCAGGGGGTGGAGAATTGTTTTGCACACACCCAGTGGCTGTGTTCTTCACAGTCATCAGAAATCCAGGATGTCTGAAACAGTAGAGCTAGGTAATCTATGCTATTATTCTCATTGTTATAGGGCTTGGTTATCTGAAGTAGCTGTTGGTCTCAGAGTCCAGCTAGGCCCCATCCAGCCTGGCATCCCTATATCTCAGTTACACAGAGCAGTTACTCTACTGCTGTTGGTCACAAAGACTTAAACTTGCCTCCTCTGGTCCATCAAACTTTGTTTGTTAAATTTTCTCTGAACCGACTATCAACAATAAAATCTTCTATAATATGCAAGAACTTCTTGCCATGTCAGACATTTCTGTAAAAGATTAACCTCCCACTTACTCTATTAAGCAGGAAGATTCCAGCTCTATACTTTGTTCAGTGGGAGGATTCCAGCTCTATGTAATTTTAGAGTGTATCAGGGCATGGAGTCCTCTGGACTGGAATGTTAGTGCTACTCACTGGTACTAGTGGTTTGACGAGGAATGAGTTCAGATCTATGCCCCCAGGAAATAGGGAATTATCCTCCAGTGTCTTTAGAATCATAGAATCATAGAATCATAGAATCATAGAATGCCTAAGGTTGGAAGGGACCTCTAGAGGCCATCTAGTCCAACCCCCCTGCACACGCAGGGCCACCTAGAGCACGTGGCACAGGGCTGCATCCAAGCGGGTCTTGAAGATCTCCAGAGAAGGAGACTCCACAACCTCTCTGGGCAGCCTGTTCCAGGGCTCTGTCACCCTCACTGTCAAGAAGTTCTTCCTTAAGTTCCCGTGGAACTTTTTATGCTTCAATTTATGGCCATTTCCTCTGGTTCTGTCAGTGACCACCAGTGAAAAGAGGCCAGCCCCATCCTCCTCATTGCCTCCCTTGAGGCACTTATAGACACAGATCAGGTCCCCTCTCAGTCTTCTCTTCTCCAGGCTGAACAAGCCCAGCTCCCTCAGCCTCTCCTCATAGGGCAGATGTTCCAGGCCCCTGATCATCCTCGTGGCCCTGCGCTGGACTCTCTCCAGCAGCTCCACATCCCTCTTGTACTGTGGGGCCCAGAACTGGACACAGTACTCCAGATGTGGCCTTACCAGGGCTGAGTAGAGGGGTAAGATCACCTCCCTCGACCTGCTGGAGATGCTCCTCTTAATGCACCCCAGGATGCCATTGGCCTTCTTGGCCACGAGGGCACACTGCTGCCTCATGGTCAACCTGTCGTCCACCACGACGCCCAGGTCCTTCTCAGCAGAGCTGCTCTCCAGCAGGTCGGTCCCCAGCCTGTACTGGTGTCTGGGGTTATTTCTCCCCAGGTGCAGGACCGTGCACTTGGCCTTGTTGAATTTCATGAGGTTTTTGACCGCCCAGTTGTCCAGTCTGTCCAGGTCCCTCTGGATGGCAGCACAGCCCTCTGGAGTATCCGCTACTCCTCCCAGCTTCGTATCATCTGCAAACTTGCTGAGGGAGCACTCTGTGCCTTCATCCAGATCGTTGATGAATAAATTGAACAGGACTGGACCGAGGACTGACCCCTGGGGCACTCCGCTCAACACAGGCCTCCAACTAGACTCTGCACCGCTGATCACCACCCTCTGAGTTCTGCCATCTAGCCAGTTGCCAATCCACCTCACCGACCACTCATCCAGCCCACACCTCCGGAGCTTGTCCAGGAGGATGTTGTGAGGGACGGTGTCAAAAGCCTTGGTGAAGTCAAGGTAGATGACATCCTCCGCTCTCCCCTCATCTATCCAGCCGGTCATCCCATCATAGAAGGCTATCAGATTAGTCAAGCATGATTTCCCCTTGGTAAATCCATGCTGACTAGTCTTGAGCACCTTCTTGTCCTCCACGTGCCTGGAGACAACGGCCAGTATGAGTCGTTCCATCACTTTTCCAGGTACGGAGGTGAGGCTGACCGGCCTGTAGTTGCCCGGGTCCTCCTTCTTGCCTTTTTTGAAGACTGGCGTGACATTTGCCTTCTTCCAGTCCTCCGGCACCTCCCCCGTTCTCCAGGATCTTTCAAAGATGATGGAGAGTGGCTTGGCTATGACATCCGCCAGCTCGCGCAGAACTCTGGGGTGCATCCCATCGGGGCCCATGGATTTGTTGGTATTGAGGTGCCTTAGGCGCTCTCTGACCCAATCTTCCTCTACCCTGATCAAGTCTTCCTTTCTTCCAGCTTCTTCTCCTATTCTCTCTATTCTCTCTTCTTCTCTCTATTATTTAGAAAGAACTACAGGAAAAAAAAAAGAAGAAAGATACATGTAGTGATAAACCACACAGTAAAAAAAAAAAAAAAAAAAGAGAGAGAGAGGATGGGAGAAGGCACTGCTTGGCTAGGAAGTTAAAACACTTGGAGGTAAGCAAGCTGGTAGTATGGTTGTCTGTGTCTGTGTTGTTTGTGCATGCATTTATTGTCACCTGATGTGGGATCTGCAGTTCTCCCAATAGCACCCCAGGGCAGAAATGTGCTAGAGCAAAGTCCAGACAATATCTCACATGGACGAAAAAGCTCCACATTAAAAGAAAAAAGCACCACATTAAATGGACCAGCTCATGTCTGCCAGGAAGACCCTCTCTGATCTGGCCACTAAGGTAGTATATTGCCTCTTTGTGGGGGAAGACACAACTCATTGTTAACTCACAATATTAATGGAAATTACATGTTTTTGCACAAAGAGAATATGCTTATCAGGAAATTGCAAGTGGCTAAAAGCTTTCACCTTGTCACTACTGTAACCTACAGAAGTCCAATAGTCCCCCAAAGCTCAGAAAAGTTTTATACTTAGATACACTTCAAATCTAAAGAACAGGACAATGTAAAGGGCTCAAGATTCAGAATTTGGGGTTGTCTTGCTCAGTGGTATGCCTGAGTGTATTTGGCCCACCTGAGCTTCGTCAAAGCTCACATCTCTGAGAGAAGGATTTGGACTGTGGTCTCCTCTGCTTCTTGGTCTGTCTGGAAAAACTCATTGGAACAACTTGGAAATATTGTGACAGCTTTAGCCCTCCAAAGGAGTGAATTCAACAAGTAATTGCCCAGAGGCTGTGGAAATGTCGCAACATTTAGTTATAAAAACAGAAATATTTCCAGAATGGGGTCACCCATAATCAGTTTGCCTTTTTCTCATTCAGGGAAAAAAATGACCCTTCAAAGGAGGAAACCAAAAAGAAGAGACCATCAGAAAATGGGAAGCCATCTCCGTGCTCCAGCCAGTAGTTGATCTGCAAGAGCTGCAATTCCTTAGCCAGGGGAGATGATTGTATGAGTTCCCTAACTACAGTAAACAGTAGTTAACATGCGAGGCTTTTTTCCTCTCCCTCCTCTTTTTCCTCCAGCTCCTCTCCCTACTCCTGAAGTAAGGCTGATAAATCAGCCTCAGGACCTGCAGCAGAGGAAGAGAGGAAGACCTTCACTTCTTCCTACTGAATATTGTGCTGGCAAAGGCAAACCAAAACCACAGTCAAACACAAAAAACAAATAAGTTCATGGTTAGGTATTTTGCTCCCAGGTAGGCTATTCAAGTACTTAGAAATATATAGGTGTGAGGTAATCAGAGGAAGCAAAATTGAGCCGCTGGGCAGAAGGCAAATGCAAGCATATGAGAATGATGAAATGCAAAGGGATGATTGTTCCTGATGATGCATATAGAAAAAGAGAAACTTTTCAAACTGTTTTAGACAATCTCTGTTCTCTTCCCAGATCTCAACTGTTGGGTTTCAAACAGCTTGCTCTATTGTACCCAGTGCCATGTGCACAGCATGAAATGTGACATGACATGTCTTCCCCACTTAGATCAGGCCATGTTTGAAGTCTTTTTATTTTTTCCAAATGCTCCCTGAGTATGCAGTGAAGGAGACTCCCAAATTTGTTAAGGAAACATTTGTTGACTTGAAAGTGCCTGCAAAACAGCCAACTAAAGACTCAAAATCTGCCAAACTAGGCAAAAACCCTAATTTGTTATGAGAATTTCCACATTAGTCTCACAACTCTGACTCATGAAATCTAGATATTTGGGGCTGGCATTATGGAAGCCTTTTGCTACGCCCTCTACCTTTTCCTTTGTACTCCATCTCCAGCCTCAGCTGAGCAGCTGCATCAGGAATCTACCACTTGGGCTCTCTGTTGTTACTGTAATCACGATGAGCTGATTTTGAGGGGGTGTAGTGGTCTGGGTATGAATTTTCAGGTCTATTTTTAAGCTGCATGAATTGCCAATAAGCTAATAGCTGCTAATTTCTGAGTTGGTGATTTGTCTGCATGTTCATAAACAGGAATGCGAAGTGGCTCCATTTTTCCAATTGAATTTTGCACGCTCTTATCCTCTGATGTGGACTAGGGGCCCTACTATAATTCAGTTTAATTTGAAACAGTCAGCCTATTAGGGGTGGAAAGCTGACTACTGAGTCACTTGTTTTCAGAACATTTAAAATGCTACTCCATCCTGGTACTAACCTCATGATGGCTTCATGCCACTCGCTGGCAAGATGCAGCAAGCAGTGTGAGTAAACATAATGAGCTTTTTTAAAACATGAGATATGTTCTTTTGGGGAATATAGGTGAGTATCTGGCCTTAGCAGAGTCTGGTCTAACTCCCTAGATTTTAATGGTGTCATTCAAAATTGTACGTCTGCAGTGGAACAAGAAATGGATTTTTGGAGGGAAAGTTCAGGCTCTAAAAGTGATGAGACTCTGCAGAAGATGAGGCTCACTGCAATGCAGGAGGCCTGTGCTGTGGTTCTGTGAAGTATCGCTCAGAAAGAACATGAGCCAGGAACACAAGGCAAATTAAACTAAAGATAGGTTGTAAAAATAACTATGAAAATATTTCTTAAGTTGTCAAGACCCCAAGCCATATTATGTTACCATATTTTAATTTAGTTGGCCAAGTATTTGATGCTTCTAAGAATGGTCTGTAATGCATATTTCTAGTTTAAATTTTTAGACCTTATGAAAAGATTAAAACAAAACAGAAACAAACAAACCAAAATGAACCCACCATAAAACACCTGAATTTGACAGCAAAGAAGTACTTTTTCATGCAGCCCATGACTAAAGTGCAGAACTCATTGCCATGGGATGTTTTATAGCCTAGATGTACCAAAGTTAAAAGAAGACAACTGAATAAGGTGGAAGAAAGTTATACCAAGAACTATTGCACATGATAGTGTGGACGTGACCTCTGATTCAGGAAATCACCAGGGCACTCCTGGCTGGACTGTGGATACAAAACCCAGCAAGGAACACATCTTCGTTGGCAGCTGCCAATAGCTACTTTCAGAGGCAGGAGGGAAAATGGACCTCTGTTATACGTAGGGATGCTTCATAGTCTTATAGGAATAGGATGAAGACTCGACTGTAAGCGTGGTCTTCTGCTGCTCCTTATAATGGACTTTAATAGTACCAGATGAAGTTTTTACATTCTTACACTTATTTTGTATATTTTAAATGCCATGTCATACCTCAAATTTTCTGGATTTTAAACATTATGTAAAACTTGCTCCGTAGCTTGAAAATGCAGGAGCACATTCATAGAGGTATTTTTAAACAGTCCTTCTTTTATTTTTTCCTGGGGAAAAATACATTTTAAATAAAACAAATTTTTTTTCCCCCCTTAATTTTTTTTGGTACAGAATTTTCAGCCTGGGGTGGCATTTACTGAGATGAAGAACTGTTACCAAAGTCTCTTTGGTATAAGTTATGGTTAAGAATCAAAGAGGACAATGGAAGAATAATTGGAAGAATAATGGAAATAAGCTTCAATACAGCAAAAGAAAGTTAAATATTACTGGGAGATAGTGATGAGGAATGAGAGACAACATTGTCCAAAGGTCTGGGAAGAAAGAAAGCAGCCAGAAAATTTGGCTGCTTGAGCCAGCCTCACATCAGTCAGCATGGACACATCAGTCCTATAGACAACAAGGCTGTGAAACTCAGCAAAAATACGACCAGGGCATGTGCTTTGGAGCACACACATCCTCAAATATACAGAACATGTATATCTGAGGATCTACATAGACATAGACATATCTACATGTCTATATCATGGACTGAAAAGCCACCAAATACCCAAAAAATCTTACTTCACAGTTAGGCCACGACGGCTTTGAAAACTGGTCTTGCAGGTGAATGTGGAGATAGGCATTAGCTTGTGTCACCCTGAGTAGTGTCACAAGTAGCAATGTTCCTTCTCCATCTCTCTAATGTGTGATCTAGGTAAATCTTCCATGGACCAAATATGATCCTCCTCAGTTTGGTTTTTATGGGAATTAGACCTCTGTAAATGCTTAAGGTTTTAGCTCTTAGGCCTAGGCTCTTTAAATGGCAGAAGCAATTTTCCTTCCTGGTTTTCTGCACTGCTTCCTAGTCTAATACAAATCCTTCCAAGGGATAGGGAAGATCCCTTTAGGTTTTGGCTCAGTTAAAATTCCCTTTAGTACAAATATACAAGAGAGATTTCCAAATCTAAATGGTAAATTGCGCCATAGTTTCATTGGCAGATGAATAAAAGAGAGTTAGGTTGGCATCCTCTTGTGTTTTTCAATAATCTTTGCTGAACATAATTACCTGTAAATTATATAGCCTGAGGGCAAATTGGACAATAGAGAGGAAACCAAGTTAATATACATACACTTCTCTGTTAGCAATCACAATAGTGATCAAGGAGCCTGATTAATTTTGACTTGGCATCAGGCAGCAGCTGGCATTTTAAATTCTCCAGCTTGTTTTCACCACGTCTTTATGACTCAGGCCTGCTGCATAGCCTTTCCATTCAACCTTCCACAATAAGGACAGGATAATAGTTCTTCAGAGCCAGCGAGGGCAAGGAACGGGCAGTGCGTGGTGCACTCCAGCCCAGTGCAGGCAGGTGCTGGGGGAAGGACCCCGCAGAAACGATGCCAGGACAAGGGCTGTGCTGCCAGTGTCACTGCTGAGGGGGGAAGCAGGGTGCTGCACTGGGCAGGGGCTGAAGCTCCAGCTCGTTCTTACTGCCAAAATACCAGCTGATCCTCCCCACTGCACAGGCCGCCCCAAACTCCAATACAGGAATATAATCCCCTGCATAAACACCTTCAGTTCTCCCTGCACCCACCTCCTGCTGACTCAGCATCTTGGGATGGCCGCAGTATTTCTGCTTACCCATAAAATGTGAACGAAGTATATTGATCTGATATCCAGATTTGAAATAGTTGTATACAAGGGAGCATTAAAGAGCTACAGAGACCCTGAGGTCTTAAAAAATGAGCCTTTCCCGCTAGAGAACTGGGAGCTGTACGTCACTCTCCCCTGATTAACATAAAACATTTAAGTCCTGGGTGGGTGTGGGCCCTGGAGTCACCACACTAGTTTATAGGAAAGCTGGTTTATATCACTTTTAGAGCTTTTGAAATTTCAAAAATTCATCCTCCTCCCTTAGGTCTCTATGTAGGATCCTTTGGTACTGAAATAGTTTAACTTTGGGGGAACACAAGGATACACACAGAATGTTCAAGATGTTCTATAGCTCTTCTTGGAGGCATCAGCAGCAGCCATGGTGGGTTGTGATGCCATGACTACTTCTGGCTTTTGTCTGGCCAGGGTGAAGTCACCCAGCTAGCACACACCAGTGACTCTTTATGCTACTGTCCTTTGCTTTCCTCCATGTAGACTCTCCTGCCTAGGGAAAATACCTGGCAGGGTTCGCCAGACCAGGGACTGTGCTCCTCTAAAATGTGCTTCTTTCGAGGCATTTTTGAGTCTTGAGTCTTGTTTCATTACAGAGAGAAGGCAATGGAGGAGGAGTTCAGAGGGAGAGAGACAGAAAAAAAAGTCTACTGAGAAAACGCTAACTCATGCATGCACACTTCTGTCGGTCAGTAGATCAGCTCATCTCTTTGCAGCTGGAATACTAGGTCCTGCCTCTGCCCTGTGCTCTATGCCAGTGAAGAATCTCTTATAAAGTCATTTTCTTGGAATCTGCAGGTGCGTGAGTGAATTACCTCTCATTTGTGCCTCTGTGGTCAGGATAGGGCATCTATTTTTTAACATCCCAAAGCACCCCAGTATTGCTACCAACCTCCTGCCTTTCTGCACATTTCTCTCCAAATCTGTTGCCCAGGTACTTCAGTAGAGTTTGTGCAGGTTAAAGCAGACGCAAGAGGCAACCACTTGAGGTCCTCTTGGCTGTGCAGCACAGTCTGAACCTGTGCAGCCTGTGGGATGGTGAGGAGCTAACTAATAGTAGCTCCACCGACCCCCAGGGACAAATCTGACGGCTGCAGCAGATTCCAGTATGTTCATCTCCTGTCAACCCACCTCACTTTGCCTCTCGTTTTAATGCTGGTGTCACATACACCAGCAACAAGCTGACGCTGTCAGGCCTGAGTCCAGCGAGAGGTTCAGCGGGCTCCCCTGCACCTGCAGTGCAGCAGGCAGGTGGCTGCCCTTGGCTAGGAGAAGTGGCATTCTCAAATATCTGGTTTCCTCTCAGGGTGGGCCCCTTTCCATTGACATGAGGGCACTGTGCCCTTGACAAACATTTATTCTAAAACACATTTAAACAAACCGGCCCTGCAAAGTTCTCCATGGCTGGCTAGCACCTGGCTCTCTGCCAACAGTGCAAGGGGACGAAAGCAGTGTTGACGGGCTTCTTCCTTTGTGTCCTTAAAGATCTTGTCCCTTTGACAAATGAACTCCTTGCAGCAGATGGCAAGGAAAGGGACTGCGATATGCTCTGGGGAAGGGTGGAGTGAATAGCCAGAGATGGAAACAGAAGTCTCAGAGAAGAATACATGTGCACTATCGAAATAGAGATCAGACTGTTTATGGAAAAGAGCTATGGAAACCCGGCATGAATGTAGAGAACCAGATGCTCAGCCTGCCATTACTTCACACCAGTCTGGGAATATATGACAGCTGGAGAGCCAGTGTTACTGGGGAGTCTCCTCTGATCCTAGCGCTGATGCATGCACGCACTGTATAAAGCATCTCCATTCTCTGGTTTCATTGATCATGGCTGGTCTGAGCTGAAGATCAAATGTCCTGTATTACTGCAGAGAGCACTGCCTTGCCACTTATATCTTTATCCTTGTGGTTTATAGTAGGTGACACCTCCCCATCCTCTTAAGTTGAGGCCAAGTTGAATTCAAGGGGACTATAAACTTTTGCAGGAACATAGGTGCTGGCTTGAGCAGAATTGCTTCTAATTAGGAAGTGATGGGAGAGTTAGTCCATTGTCTTTGATGAATGAGGTATTTCAAGATATATGAGGCAAACAGCTTGTTTTGCTTTTCAACAGATTTCTCTTTTACAGGAGGTTCTTTTCTTCAGTTCCACCTCATCTATAACATGACTGTCCTAAGCAGTCATAAGCATGACTAAGAGATGCCAAAATCATGCAGTTTACTTTTAAATTACTAGAGCAAAAAGATAATCAGTGTTTTTTTTTTGCTTTTAAAAACTGTGTTTTTAAGATTTCAAGCATATTGATGGCACATCTGAAATCTTTTTTTCTTCTCTTTTCCCATCCTTCTTTTTGAGGGAAAATAGAGATATGCAGGTATCTTATTTTTAACTCCAGATTCTGATGCTTTTCTCATCAGTATCTCTTTTGATATACTTATCAAAATACCATGGCGATTTGTGGTAAGATTGTGACAATCCTGAAAATATCTTCTGTTACACTTTGAGACCTATCTCAAGATAAGGATGCCTTGTCCATCCAGAACTAAAGTGGAAAGCGTGACTTTATGTACAGCTAAAGGCCAATATGTGAAGCATGCAGAAATCTACTCTGAGGTATGCAGAAACCTACAGGTCAGAGAGCAGCCCAGGTATCACTCCGCCTCAGCATGCCATTGGGGAAACTGGTGCCCTCATTGCCCAGACAGAAGAACTACAGGCCGCTCGTGAGGTTGTCAGGTGGGCCAGAGGAAGGCTGGCTGGAGCATACTGTTTCCCTTTGGCTTTTAAGAAGAGTGTAGATATACCCATTTAATCTCATTAGAGCAGCATCTCAAAGCCGTGAAGGTCAGTTAGGTTGAAAAACCCAATAGAGAGGCGATGGGGCAGGAGATTAGGTGCTATGTCTGGAATAAGATTTATTTCTACAGCAAATATTTTCTACTCTGTCTCTAAGATGGATGTGAGAGAATATGCCATAAGAGGGTTTTTGCAGTGAGTGTGTCTGGCTTTCCAAGTGAGTCCAGTACAGGAAAAATAATGGGGAAGATTGGCTCTTTCAAAATACACTTTTTCCTTGCTTGAGTTTAGGCACAACGACCTTAACAGACACTCTGGAGAAATGGTGGTGGTGTGGGATGACATGGTAAGAATCCTTTCCTGGAAGTGGGTTTGAGGACAGCTATAAACTATATGCTGTAATATGTCGATTTAAAATAAACCCAGACAGTGTGTGTAAAGTTACAGGGAGGTGTTGAAAAGCAATAACCAACATCTGTGCCCTAAAGAAACTGTTGCCTGGTGGTAGGGACCTTGCAAACTATCCTCTTGTGTCTGACTGCTGAGCCCAGATCTGTGGTGCGATGCAAGATGATACACATGTGTAAAGGAAAAGAAGTCACCTTTCAGTGCCTCTGCGATCCTAGAGCCCTGCAGCTGACAGGCTTGTGCTCCCGGGCAGAGTAGTTGTAGCAGTCGCTCTAAAGAGGAGCTGTTGTGACTGTGCACTACTTAAATATTCCCCTTCCCACAAGCAGCACAGCAGGGACCCTCAGTGCGGGCCTCTGCCAGCCAGGAGCCTTGCTGCTGAGCGTGCCAAGTCCCAGCTTGCTTCTCACAAAGCGCAGAGCTTGCTTCAGCACTTGAAGCCTCAGGACAAAAGCCGCTACAAGAGCGGGCTCGGTGTGCCTGTGAAGCCTCATCCTCGGAAGTGTAGTGGTACTGCCTGCTTCAAGCTTAATGTCATCATTTCCTCTCTTCCACATTGCAGCAAATTTTGCAGCTTCAGCACTTTCAATTTTCTTTTTCACTTGCCAATGACAATTTTGTCTAAGCTAGTTCCATTTTTTTTCATGGAAAAAAGAATAGTGGATTCCATCTTAGCAGCAAAAAAGCTGTAGTGGAGAACCTAAGGTAGCAATTTAATATGAAGGGCATATATGTATAGTCCTACTGAAATCGAGTAAAACTTATTATTAAATGCATTTCTGAAGCACAGCCATCTGATTGCCCAGGAATACTGTGCAGAGGCCATGGCAATTATTCACGTGCTTAGAATTATCAATGTGCTTTGTCCTCTGATGGATTAGGGCCTACGGGCTGTATTTACAAAAGTGTAGTTTCAAAAAATAGTTTTTACAAATGTTCTCTGCTGTCTCCAGGTGCTTTTACTTATGTGCACTGTCTGGATAACTGTATACGCAGATGTTTGGGCCTTGCACATAAAACAGATAAGCGTGCCAGATTAAGATGGGTCTTCAGGTGGATTTATTTCTAATATGCCAAACCCTGTTTTACTCATGTGGTTAGCCTAGGTCCGTATTTCTAAAGCAACAGCTAATGCTGTAGCATGATGCATAACACACAGTAGCAGGCTGAAAAGCACTAAGTGCTGATTTTAGTGTAGTCATGAAAGAGGGTGAGATATGCAAGAATAGCAGTGAATGCATACCTGGACTATTTTCTTTTTGCTGGCACATATACAAAAATGAATGCATATTTTTCATGATTTCTTTCATTCTGCTCCTAGAAGATATTTCACCTGCAAGCATCAGTTTTGCCAATCCCTTGCAAATTCTGTAGGGCCTGGAGGTCCTCATAAGGTGTCCTCTGACCAAGTACCTTGACTGCCTGAATCCTTGGCCTAAATCCTTGGCTGCTCAGTCCTTCCTGGGCATTCCTGATGATAAATAAGTCTTGAAACATCATTAAATGCCATTAGCCGTTGACAGACATTTGGCAAGTCAGGGAAAATTGAGTGAATATGATTTGAAATATGATCTAGCACATATTCTGGGAAAAACTGGGGTATCTAGAAGACTTGTAAGGCAGAAAGCAGCCTGACTATGATTTAATACTTTCTGAAAGGTTTAGTAAGGCCATGGGAAGTAGTGGTAAGAGGCAAAGCTTCCTCATGAGGGACCCCAAATGGAGAGAAATTAGAGACTTGCTACACTATCAGGAAGAGGGATTTCTATCCTGCCTTTGTTTTGTTATTCTTGCAGCATGTGTTATGAGGGGCCTTTTCATTTTTTTTTTTCTTTTTGTTATGTAAAATGCAGACCGGAGTGCAACTCACACGACACAGGAATGCAAGCAAGATAGCTATGCATGGTGCTGAGGCCTTCACGGCCGGCCGTGTTGCCACAGACCGTCAGCAGCTCCTACCTCTGCGCCAGGGGGACTCGTGTCCCCAGGCACCTTGGCCCCGGCAGCCCAGCCCCTCCGCTCATCTATCCGGTGTGGGTTTCTGAAACTGCAGCCTCTTTGTCGGTGTGAAGGAAAAGGACTGTTATCTCCTCAGATGACAGGAGGAGATGGGCTTAATTTGTGAGATGTTTCACCTGCAGCATAATCTCACATGTGTCATGGTGGAAGTCACATGCCCGCCACTCGTTCCACTCTGTGATCTGGGCCAGGGACCAGGTCCTTCCAAGAAGTGGAGACATGGGCATATCAAAATACCAAGTTTGAATCTCTCACCCCTCTGCTTTCTTCTCCCACCAATGGGAGAACAAAGCACCACTAGCACCATGGCTGCATCAAATCCTTTTCTTTTAAAAACCAGAAACATAAATTGTGAGCTCTTCTTTGTCTTGGAGCAGTGGATTGCATTATAAGAGTTTTAATTGCAAACGCTTGTTATTTATGGCTAACAGGAGGTTGGGTCAGCAAAAGGAAGGCTATGCGCAGTGAACAGGGAGACGCTCTCTTCACACAGCGGAGGATGATGCTAGAAAGGAGCATGCTTCGGATGCCTAGATTTTGATGAGGGCTCAGGACAACAGAGATAAAACATCTTAGAACCCTGGCACTGAGTTCACTTGCAGGACTTTGGGGATTTTCAGCCTGGCATTTATCCTAGGGGTCAACCTGTATTCTTCTTGCAATATGGGCAGGTTCCTTCACTCTTACGGCTATAGAGTCATAAGGCAGAGACAAAATACTTTCAAAGAGCTGGTCTGCTGAAGAGATGGTCGCAAGTGAGTCTTGTGAGGAGAACATATTGTTAGTGGCCAATTAGAACGGAAAAGCACTTGCAAATCAGAAGCCTGTTGTTTCTTCTTTATTTACCTGAAAGTTGATTTTTGTACTGCTTGCACACAGTGAGAGACCAGTACCAAAGGACAGATAATGATTTCAGGAGATACATGTGTTTGATATCTTCATGTCTCTAAAGTACAAATGAACAAATCCTCAGTCCTAAAAGAACAAAGTGAAGGAATATCTAAATCCCCTTTAAACATTCCTGTTTCATCACCTCCAGTCTTTTTCCAAGGAAACTAGAAATTATTTCAGAAATCCTCACTCTGCCAATACCAAATTTTCCTGCTATTTGACCTATGCTCTTTGTAAAAAGGGTGAGAAATGATGTTTCAATGTCTTAGTGAGCAAGAGAAAACTAGCCTACTGGTCTATTTGTACTGAGCTGTGAAATGCTCCAGGTGCCATTCCATGACAGTTGGATGTTACTGAAAGGAAGACCCTCTGTACTGAGAGAGAGATCTTATAACTCTCAAAGATTCCTTTCTGTAAGAAGAGAGAGAAGTTCTCTGGTTGCTCTCGTATCATTGAGACAGATGGTGAAATGAGCTGTTCCATGCAGTAGTTTCATAGCCATCACCACTGTCCTTCTCACTTTCTCTGACCCCAGGAAAGTCCAAGTCATCTTCTTTGCAGAGTATTTTTTTTTTTTTTGCTGTTGTTGTTCTTGTTCCACAGCTTCCTGGGTTTTGTGGACTGCAACTAATCCAGAAGTAAAGCTTCTATTGCAGAATACATTTAAATATGTTCTACTTAAAAAAGATACTCTACTTGGGAAAGATCCATAAGTCTTATTTTGATTAGGCTAAGATATTTTCTCTAACTTTTCCCTTTTTTTGACTTTAGGTAAACACGTAACAATATAAATCATATAGGCCCATCAAATAAAAAGTTAGATATAATAAATAGCTAAAAATTACTACTTTTTAATTGAAAACTGTGACCAGGAACCAAGTCATGTCTCCATTAACTTCTTTATTTTATGAGATCATTGTTTTCTGAAGGAACAATTTTATCTGGAAAATTTCTAAGCAGTGTAACTGAAACAAAGTTCCTGCTGCCATATTCATCTCCTTCAGGGTCAGCAGGCTGATTATTTATCTGCAGGGATGTGTGACAGTGAATATCCCCATATAAGCCAACAATTTCAGCTATTTCAAATGGAGTTTATTTAGCACAGATAGGAAATCCAAAGCTAACAGAAGTTAAGTAGAATATAACCTTGTGCAGAATTTGATGACTATGATAAATATCACTAGCCTGGCTTGCCTACAAAGCCAACTACAAAAGAGTTGCTAAGCAGGAGGAGCTGAACAGAGGCCTCCCTTAATGGGGTCCTTTTCTGGGACTTTATGTCTTGGAGTAAGGAATCACCCAATGACATCCAGGATTAGCGTGTGGCAAATGCCTTGTAGGGATCTTTTCAGAGCTCTCACTATTGTAAGATGATATACAGCTTATATTCGCTCCCTTGCTTTGTGCTGAAATGCCAACACTCTTCATTATCTTCAGGTCTCAATGTATAGAGTGGTAGATAACCAAACTACAGCATATGAATTAATCATGTGGTTTGTTACCTGTGTCAAGGAATGAGTATGAGTACCAAGAGCCCATTGCTGTTGACTCTTCTGGTTTAAACAGAAAGGTATCTGCAACTGTAAAATATCTGCTAAAACTGCAATTTAGTCAATATAAATTATGATGTACAAGTATCAGGAAAAACTGTATTTACATCATGGTTTCAACATAAGAGCAGGAAGACCAGCAGAAATGTTCACTTACCGAAAGACAACATATCTGCTCCTAACCCTGTCAGTCATCTTCAAATGCACTGTGATATTGTATAGCCATACATATTCCCCTCAAAGTTAGGCCAGTGCTGATAGCCACTCAAGGCTGTTAACCACAGGGTTAGACAGCATTGAAGCCACTGGCTTATGGTGAACTTTATGAACTTTAAAATACCTCACGGGGCTATTTTAATTAAAACCTAGGGAAGGCCATGACTCTGTAGTCGCTATTGCCAAGTCTATACCCTACCAAATCACCTGGCAACACAAATCTGATGTAGATAAAGTGTGAGAAAGGGAAGCACATTTCTATCCAATTGTCCAAGTTGTGCAGCACAGTGGCTGGCAATGCCTCATGTACTGCACCAGCCTCATGCTGGCTGCACAACAAACCTGGCATCAAGCTTGCTAGGACAAGTTATTCTTTCACAGTTTCTTAATAAATCTGAATGGACAAAACAAGTTTATACCTGTTCAGAGCTTTTCACAGCCCTTGACTGATCTGTAAATAAGAGCCCAGCAAAACAGGGTTACCAGCTCCAACTCTAAGGCCAGGGACTGCTAGTTATTCCTAGACAGACACGACCGTGAATGCTTTTTTTGGGACCTCAGCACTTGTCATTATCTGGTTGCGTGTTTCGTAACACACCAAAAGATAATGAAGGCAAGTTACCTGTTAATAAGGACTGAAATCCCTTTATCTAAGAGGAATCAGCCTTTTGCTTGATCATACACCAGTATTTTAGTTTTACTGGCTGAGAGAAAAAGAGTTTTTCTTTTGAACTCAGAAGAAAACTGGACCACGCTGTGCGCTGAGAAATGCCTGAAAGATGATGAGAAGAGCAAGAATGCTTTTGTACACTAATGTGTCAGTGTTGTGCTGACAGTTTTATATGCATGCCTGATGTCCCACTTGTTTGCTTGGGATTGTGAGGTCTTTCCCTTGCTGTTTGCAAATCTGGTTCATGCCTAAAGGATGGAAGCCCTGCTCCTAAATCAGAGCTCAGACAGTTGTGGTGTGGCAATAAATACTCCCAGCACATCAGTCCCCAAAAATGTCTGGATATTTGTGTAAATGTTTGCAGGGTATTTAGGCGCCCTGTCCATACTGTTGGACTTAGTACTCTACTTCAGTAACTTTCTTGGTGCATCCCCCATCTACTTTGCTCCCATATCCGTGGACAGGCTTCAGGGGCAAAATAAAGAATATTCTTATTAAATTTGAATAGAGGTCATACTTTTCACTACAAGGCTAGAAAAAAAATACAAGAAAAGTCACACATCTCTTACTTCGAACCTTAATAGTGTTCTCGCACACAGTCTCTGCTATCCAAGAACATCCAAATGTGAAGCTTGAGGACTGGAGTACAGCAGTTGCTGAATATTATCTTCAGTTTCTGAAAGTAAATCTGATGATTGTTTGAGTTCTCTTTGCCAAACTCTTTCCGTCTATGGCATATATTAGCTTCAAGGGCCGTTGACCTGTGTTTTGAGGTCTCAGATTCCCTATATCCTCTCCCATCTTTTCTCTTTTTAATTCTGGAAATACTTTCCTGCATGACTATAAAATGTTACCTCTTTCTCCTCCCCTAGCAAGATGTAGGGATTTTTGGTAAAAGCACAAATATCATTGATGGCTCCATTGCAAGGTAGGCCTACTGAGAGAGCTCTTCCCTGCTAGTTTGCTGTTTAGCTTCTGCTGTCTGATAGAGACTGCTTAATACACATGCCTGTTGAATCTTGGCATGGCAATGTGGTACTGCATGTTAAATAGTACCAATAGAATAAAAGAGGTTAGTTGTCACTGAATAGTTGAGGTTGGAAAGGAGTCCTGGAGATCATCTAGCCCATTATACATGTGTTCTATGAAGTTTATGATCTGTGGTTTGCTACCAGTCTCCCAGAAACACCACAAAAGCTGCATGAACAGCTGATCACAAAATTGTTCCGTCCAGCTCATGACTTACCCCACAGCTGTTATCACTTTTAGGAACTTACCATTTTTGAACTTACCAGAACAGAACATCTTTATAATTCATTTTAGATTGTGTAGTTTAGAATTAATATATTACAAATTATAGAAGTTTGTTACTTAATCATATTTTCATGGAATTCAGGTCCTGTCAAAGAAAAAAACAGTCTTGTTTGACATAATTATGGGTCTGGTTGACATAGGTAACTGTATTGATACAGTAGTTGACATTGTCAAGGCATCTTGCTTGACAGCTTGATTAAAACACTTGAATTATGTAATTTACAGGCATTATGTTAAATGGATTAAAAATTAACTCACTGACACATTTCAAAATTCATTTGTTACTGAGGGGTACCAAAGAGCATGCATAGAGCTCCTTCTAGTAAGGTTTCTCCTACATCTGTTCATTGTCATAGAATGTTTTACAATCCATATACAGATATAATCTTGTCATGGAGTCATCATCAAATTATGAAGATCAACAAATGGTCCAGGTATTGGCATTACGGGGAACATGTTGGGATGTTCAACTGCACATATAGATCATTATTCTTGAAGGATGAATTAATCTTCTGAATTGAGGCTGGTATGAGTTCATGTTTTCATGTGTTTTTTTTTTTTTTTAATAAATATTTGCCTGAGTCTGCATCTAAAGCTACTAACAAGAAGCTCCTACAAGCAGCAATATGGTTTTCAATATAGTAGCCCTGAAATTTGACTCTGTCTTACCCTCAAATCCTGAAAAAATAGCAATCTTGCCTGTGTTTCAGCAAAAACATACGGTTAGGGACCAGAGAAGGGTTTTCAGTAAAAAATTACGAATCATTTAATTATTTGTTCACTCTTCAAGCTAGAGACCGCATGAAAATTCAGCATGGCCTTTCTTTGAGGAAAAAAAGGTTGCATGGCAACCTGCAGGCAAATTCTGCAGGCAAAATCTGGTAACCCCCTGAGAAAAAAAAATTGCAGAAAACTCTGGGATTTGATGATATTTGCCAATAGGGACAAGATTGAAGGAGTTTTCTTAAAGAAGAAGAGATTTTACAAGTATTTCTGAATTTTATCTTTCTTCTTTTCAATTCCAGAAATTCTCGGCACTTCCAGAAGCCACTTATTCAGAAAAGAATAGCTCTTGGGAAGGCTCTTGGGAAGAAAGTGCACCACTGTGGTAACAGCTAAGCTGTATGAAAAAGACAGTGACCTGCAAAGGAAGCTTTATCATCAGCTTGATCAAACCACTTCCAGCAAGAATGGCTTCCAGTAGATATATCGAGATAACGCTCAAAGGTCATCTCAAAATCATATCAGTCTTAGTATGGCCTGCAAAGTTTGACAGTTTTCACTTTTTTTAAAAAAATAAAGTATAAAGTATATACTTAAAAAAACCCCAAACATTATCCTACTGTTCCACTGTATGTTTTTTTTTGCTAAATATGGCATCAATTACAGTGAATGCTGCCTCTGACATTGACATGAGTACATCTGTATCTCATCAAGGGGCTTGGAATAAAGTTCCAGTCCCTGTTTCCATGAGGGCAGTAATCCAGGACCCTCATCAAGTTCAATCCTATGATGAGAGTAATTGTGATGACCTACTTCTAACTGGGATAGAGTCATCACTGCAGTTCTCAGTGGCATTTCAGTTTAATGAACTCATTTGCACTTGTTGCTTCTAAATCTCCAATTGCTTGCCTGCATATTTATGTATGGAAAGTATGTCATGCAGAAGAAGTGCTCCCTACTCTCTGAAGAACTGCTCTTCTATAATTTCCAGAAGAACAACGTAAGGAATAGCAAATGTTCAAACAGGAAAGCTAAAACTTGTCACTTCATCCTTCTTCAGAGGTTCCTCAGTAAACCTTGGATGTGCAAGTGGAAGAACAATAGCTCACACTGAACTGTGCCGTAGAAATACATGTAGGAGCTTTGTATAACACAAGTATTTCAACTGCACAGCCAAGTTTCATTTGTACAATATCATGCTCTGTCTTTGCATATCTTGTCAGATTTTCTGCTTTCTCTGTCCAGAGTCATGGATGTGAATCTGCCTCATAAGCCTAATTTCCTCCAAATTACCAACTCATTGGCAATGCTTTCAAAGTCCGCTTTGAGATACCAAGACACTAAAAGAGCAACAGTAACATCACTATTGGTATTTTGTCTCCTTTAATCTTGCTTCTGTCATAGAATCATAGGATCATTATGGTAGGAGAAGACATTCAAGATCAAGACCAAGTGTAAACCCATTACCACTATGCCTGCTAAACCATGAAAACCATGAAAATAGAGTTTGACCGCAATGGTCTTTCTTTGGTCTGTGCATGCCTTTGGCAATGACAAAAAACTAGATGGGTCTCAAGCTACACTTTGTTTGAACGGAAGCCTTCAGTTTGTGTGATAGGAGCCAACAAAGTACTTTCTCCTAAAACACAGTTATTTTCTTGCTTTCCCTTTACTTTTTTTGAAAACTTCCATCCAGGTATTTAGATTGACATGAGATCATCAGAAGGACTTGGTCCATTGCTGGAATATGATGGCAGGCCTTAGAACATTCACTCTGCAGGTGAATCTCATCTGGAGATCACAGTTCTTGCTGGTTTACCAAATCTTTCCACTCACAGCATAATGTGGTAGAAGTGCTGAACTGCTTTATCTCTCAATATAAGGTGGCAACCACCAAGAAAAAGTGTAAAGTCAGTAGACTCATAAGTATCATATATGTAGTCTTTCGTGAAGTATCACAGTAGCCATATCCTATTAAAATTTATCACCACTGGAAACTTGAGAGAGTTATATGCATTTCTCCAAAAAAGATTTGTCCAGGACATTACAGTTTTGCATAATCTTTAAACATCTTAAAGAGTCCAAAGACTCAGAAGAAGAGAGATGGGAACTTAGGAATGAATTCTGTACTGTGATTAATCCACAGACCTAAGGTCAAGAGTACCTCAAGAAAAGGTCAGGTAGAAATTAACATAATGTAGGAGTTTCAGAAATAGTACAGTTTGTGGCTTACCCTTCAAGTCTTTCTCTGAGGTTTTCTTGCAGTATGTGCTGGGCCAACTCCCACATAGAACTTGCTATAATAGACTTCAGAGATGTAAACATGCTGACAAACATAAAATGAACCTTTCCTTTGTGAAATGAAATGTTTCTGGTGTTAAATCACATCAACACACGTACTTGTCTATTTTAGTGAAAGTTGTATGATCTGTTGGATTTGTCTTCCTAAGGAGCATGTATTACCAGTGCCAGAAGAGCCAGGTGAGTGTCTGTTTCACTTTGTAGGACTTTGTCATCCTTTCGTGAGTACCTGTTACATCTGAAGCAAAAGAGAGCTAAATCCAGCAGCAAGTTGAAACCAGGGAAGTTAAAAGGTCACTTTTACGCTGAAGATACATCACAAAATATGAATGCGAATCAGGAAACCTGACTTAAATTTCCTTTCTTTCCTTCTTTTGAAAAGTTGATCTCTTCCAAGTTCAGAGTATTGTGGGTTTCCTTCTCAACAGAAAATCCACTGAGTCCAGCCTGAGGGATGAGACCTCTGATGGGATGCCTTTGGTGTAAATGCATCACACTGAATGAAGAGCTGTTTTCTGAGATGCCTTATTGCAGTCTTGCCTATGGCAACGCAAAACATGTCACGGTGCTGCTGGACTCCTTCAGGTTAGCTGTCCCTTTGCAGTTGTGTTGGAGAATTATGCTCTGACCAGGGTGTTTTAGGAAGTCCACCTTGTGTCAGGGCAGAGGTCACAAGGGACCGCTCCTTCACTCTCAGGTCAGTGCTTCTGCAGCAGTGTCACACAGTGGGAATGCTGCCCTCTGAAGCACAACTGCGTTGGAACTGGGATCTGGTGACCTCTGAGGCTACTGTGTAACATAGTTCATACTCTTGATGTCTCCTGCATGGCTAGGAACAAGAACTGCTAAGCTACTGCTATTACTAATCTGTAAACAAAAAACTACACAGAGAACAGATTCCATTAAGCACCAATTAAGATAGAATCAACTGATTACCCTGTGAGCTGGTGTTTTGTACATCATGAGCTGTGTAACTCATGGAGGAGACTCATCTCAGCAGCTGAACATTTGAAGACTGTGGCTGTGGCAATCCTTGCGTATTTTAGGCCTTGCTAAAATTTGTAGTTGGGAAGATCGAAGTGTTTCAGGATACATGTAAAACTTCAGTCCAGAAAGACCACTGTTTCTAGGACATTAGACATTCTGAAGGTCTAAGAGGAAACCAGGCTTGCAGAGTGAGTACCGAATGGAAGAGTAAAAATAATAATAAAGAAGAATTAATGGTCTTAACTTATGAGAAAGAGACATTTGCACCAGAAAAAAAAAAAAAAAAAAAAAAAAAAAAGGGTTTTAATTTAAGAAAAAAAGAATTTTGCCCAAAAAAAAAAAAAAAAAAAAAAAAAAAAAAGGGATCTCATATGTACATATTGGAGGAGATAATGACAGTTTGCAGACAGGGGACTGGGTCAAAATGTGATGTAGGTATTGGGGAGTTTTCTTCCTGGAGACAGATAATTCAGGCTAACATGGATAATAGTGAGATTCACACAGGTAACACTTACTGTAATGAGAAAGTCTGATGTCTTGTGCTTCTCGTTCGTGACTTAATGGAAACCTCAGGAGTTTAACTGTGCCTGCATCCAAATCTCCGAGCATCTGGGCGTAGAGTCCCACTAATTGTCTTGACCAGACATTTAGTAGGGGCAAGGACAGATTCAGAAAGAGCTCATGAGGAGGCCAGCTTTAGGTAGCAACACACTTGCTCTGTCTGAAGGATTAGTGGAGAAAGACCTGGACAATCAATCACTTGCTGCCTGTGACATTCTCTTGAAGGAAATCTGGCATCCAGCAGTTTATGTCTAGGATTAGGAAGGTTTGCAGGTGGAAGTACAGTAGATGAATCTATAGCTCTGTCCTGTAATATGCAAGATGTTTAAAAGGAAAATTGTGCCACTGGACCATAGAATAAGCAAATATTATGTGTTCAAGGTAAGCACAAGAACCAAGGAGACAGCAGTACCTAAAGCTCTCATGCAGCCCCTTTTACTGAATGCTGTCTCTTCCCTCTGTTAGCACAGCTACTGCACAAGAGGAAACCCATTAAAACGTCATCTGAATAGTTAGGCAGCACTTTGAGGTTTCACGCTAACCACTCAGGAGTCAGACAGAGGTGTCAGTCCTTTGGACGAACAAGTTCATGTGCGTCAACTGAGCCACAGTAACAAACTGTTTTCTCTCAGTTAGGTAGTAGTTTAAGCAGCAGCGAGAAAGGTCTGGTTCTGTTCATTTTAGGCCAGGACACTGTACATCAGCTGATGCAAAAAGGCTTGTCAAGCACAGGAGCTCATTTCTACCTTAGGCCTCAGAGAGAGGCCTCTCCCAGTTAATACGTCACTCCTTAAGAACAACAGCAGACCAAAAAAAGCATAAATGAAAGACTGAATTAAAAAATACCACTCTCATGGTACTGCATCCCCATGTGATGTACAACTGGAAAAGCAGAGGGAGAAATTAAAGTTAAATTTTAGAGGTACTGCAGAGCTGTGGTAGGAATGGGGCTCTTTTTGTATTTTCGTACAGAGAAATCATTTCTCTGGCTCTATATGCCACAGACATCTATCAGCAGGCTGACACAGACTTTAAAGTCAGCTTTGCCCTCTTCCACCCCACTGCCCTCTCTTCTTTGGGGTAAAGAGGAAAGTCACAGAGAAACTTGATTATCCTGGATTTTGTAAATCTCCTTCTAGCTGTTGTATGCTAGACACATATACAAGATCCAAGGCAGTTCAACTAGAATGGAAAGGCAGCTTTAGTGTCCACTCATAAAAGTATTTTTGTATTTAAGAGCTCCTAGTTTATTGTAACAGTTGTTTCACTTACTTGATGTAAGTACTTGTAACTGATGATTGTACCGGACGACAGTAAAAAAATGAATTTCAGAGAACACCTCTTGTATTCTCAAGACATGCTGCTACATACAAGAGTGTAGACAGGACTTTATGTGGTAATTTTCTTCTTTTCCTTTTTTTTTCTTTTTTTTTTTTTTTTGAGGTGGGGAGAAATGCAGAGTTTGGGGAGTTTTTGATTTGTTTTTGCTAGAGCTTTGGGTCCCAGAATAGTATTCTCAACATCATTCCCTCAACACAGTATTGAAACAAGGACACTAAAATGCATGTTACATATGACCTTCAGAGCCCATAAAGAAGAAACACATGCGCACACATGTGCAGTGAAGGTTCGGTCCGCTTCTTAACATAGGCATAGTGTAGATTCTCTACTTTTAAAGGTGAAAATGGAACAGCCCTCTCTGCTCACCTAGAAATAGAAAAGAGTAAGTGCCTCTAAGGTTGTCCAGGGATGCTTTAGGTAGACCTTATGGCCTTCTGAAGGTCCTTTAGTCATTAGATATGTTTGTTCTGACCTAATATTATGTTCCTCTCTGGATTGTCCCTGAAGAATGATGTTGGCTCAAGAATAGAACTGTTTATTACCTCTGACTCTCCCAGGAGGGGTCATGATATTTAGGGAGGAACACTGCCATCAAAACGATATTCTTGTTTGTCCCATCCTGTTTATGCTGTATTGTCTGTTCTGTAACACTGCTGAGGTACCTCAGTCACCCCGGAGGTGTCAAGTCCTGAACAGGATGTGGTCCCTTCTTCAGAATATAGAGTGGGTGGAAAATGACTAGAAAATAAAAATAAAATTTCCTATTCTCACTTTACAAAATTGGGATACAAAGTGGTAGTTTTTACCCACACCAAGTTGCACAACCAAGCAGTGTTTTGATCAGCAGAGGTTATTTTTTATGCCAAGAGAGTTAATGAGTAATAGCCAATATAACTTTCTCCCTCGGGGGATTTACCTGGTTCTTTTCTTCCAGATTTCATTCATTTACTTTGGATCAAGGCTTATGTTTGGGAACCTATTGTTTGGCCTTGTTTTACTTTTTTTTCTTTTATTTTTCCTTTTGCCATACAATTCTTTTCAGCTATATATCAGTTGTTTGTTAAACAATTTTCTTGAAAATCCCTAAATTCATCATACTACCTAGTTCCTGCAAAAGCTGTTCTCCTCAAGCAAACAACATTCCTGTGGAGAACAGTAAGTTGTGTTACTCCAGATAATCCATAAATGTGATACCGGTCCTTCAAAAAAATATTTTTTCTAAATGAAAAAATAAGTCACTGTAGAATCACTGATTCTACATCTAGCATGAATTTCAGTTACATGAAAGTACATTTGTATGGAGATCTTATAACTGTTAAAACTTCATGTAACTTTTCATGAAGGCTAAGGCTTAAAGTCTGTGGTTGCAGATGGAATATTTCTCATTATAGCTTTGAGATTTTTCAGACTTATTTTCTATTTGGATTGATACAAAGTAGTAGTAGTTTGCGTGGATACACAAAAACTGCACCTGATCTTGCTTGCTTTTCTTCTACGTTCAGTTTTAACTCTATCCTGAATTTTCTCACTTCCATGTTTTGCAAGAAGAAAATTTGAACTTATGATTTTATTTTGTCTTTAATTTGTAATAATCTCAATATCTAAAGAAGCTTGACTTTAGGCTTGCAAACACTGCAGAAAAGCATCAGTAGTGAGTCAAGCTGGCACTTGCACTGCATATCAGGTCTGCACCTGGAAAACAGTTTTGCACCCACCGGTAACTGGGTGCAGCAGGACAGGCGGATCAGCAGGTTATGCTCTCATACCAGTCATCACGTAGCTTGGTGTTGGCAGGCTGGCAAACAAAACTGACCATTCATTTATAATTCAGTTCTAATGAACATTTAAACTTGATAACAGGAGCATATTTTATTTTAGAGGTTAAAGTTTAACTTTATTCTCTAGACACAATATATCATTATCTTTCAAAAGTTAAGTGCAGAAAAGAATACAATATAGGTACAATACAGGTACAAAGTAAGCTGGGCCAGAGAGGAAGGATATTAAAAAAAAAAAAAAACCACAGTGCTACCAGTCAGGACTAGGAAATACTACAATACATTCTAGACCCTTATTAGAGGGACCATTTATAATGAGGTGTAGATTGTATTTCGCATCCCTGTGCCATGCCACATGGGGCCTTCCCCCATATTTAAAAAACCTTTTGTCAGGTGGAAAGAAAATAAATTAATGGGACAGTTCACAGTATTTGCATGTGTTGTCTTGTTATTGCCTCATGGTTTCTGGCTTTGAGGTTGGTACTATGTGCAAGAAGAAAGAACAGGTGGGTGTATTTGCACTACATGAGATTGTTATGGGGGATGAAACTTCTGCAATGGCTAGTTCTGTGACCCCTTGTAACTCCCAGTCTCCATGGGAGAAATTTCCATAGCATGATTTAGTGTTACATGGATTTCCACATGAGTTTAGGTGAGCATAACTTCTGCAACATGTCTGCAGTTTGGAAAAGCATACAGTAAAAAACACAGTGTGATTGATGCTTGCATCTTCCTCCCATATCAAGCTTGCTAGGCTTGCTCACCATCTCGTACTGAATTTAGGGAGTGCTATGGGCAAAGCCACAGCTGCCAGAGGAACTTCCCTGCTGCCAGAAGTGTTCCATGTCCCCAGAGTGCCGCCTGAGCTGCTTTATCCCATCACACACTCTTGACCAAGGTGCGTGAAGCCCAAAGACGGTTGCTTGGTTTTGAGGCAGACAGTGGAGCATCTGGCGGTACCTGAGCCTTGTTCTGGCACACAAGGGAAGGGCTGCGTTTCACAAGCCACGGAGAGTAACGTAAGGTACATCACATGCAGTTTTAAGCTAGACTACTTCTCAACACAAATCCTACATTGCGAATGCTATAGCACAATTGCACAAGACGATAAGTGAGAAATGAATGGTAAAACAAGAAATTCTACTCTGAGTACTACACCTTCTGGGAAAGAGTCCTTTTCCCTTAAAAGTAGGTTGCCTCATTACAACCAGCAGTTTGCACACCCTGAGCAATGAGTTTACTTGCACGCTGTGTTAGATCTGTTTCCTTGTATGTGGTTATTAACACTTAAAGGTCTGAGAATTGACACTGCTTGGTGTAATGATGTATAATGAAATAGATAGCTACTACTGGCATACATGAAAAAAACCTTGCAGTTACTTTCACCTGTTTTGTCCAGAGAGTAGTTGATGGAATAATATAGTGCTGCAAAAGCATTTACACTGAAACATCAGAAATAGCTTATACACAATAGTCCAGGAGAGATGATCTAAAGCAGCAAAGAACAGATTGTTCAAGTTGTGAGTGTTGTATTTCAATTAAAAGATTCTTCTCTCTGCAGTAGTTATAATGTACTGGGGCTTCAGCTGAAGGGGAGAGAGAAAGAGACTTTTCAGATTTTTTCTTCCCACAAGTAACTTGCTTAGAGATTATAATAGCCTGGTGAATTCTTTGGAAAGATGAATTGCAGTAGACACGTCAGGTGCTAACGCACACCTGCCAAACCTTCCTTTTTTCATTCTTTGTCCTCAGTCAGGGCACCCAGTTAGCTTGCTCCAGCCAGCTATTTGTCCCAGTCTCATGAACCTCCTCGTGGGACACGAGCAGCTGCCTGTTCAAAAACACGTTTGACTGCAGAAGGCCGTCAAATCTCAAGGAAATCTTCCTGAGTCCTAACAGCTTTGCACACTATTTTCCCATTTGCAAGTATCCAAGTTGTTACTGAAATGTCTAGCAGTTCTAATTGATATTTATAACATTTACAGGGGGGTGAGTGATTCTTAAGGAGACTGTCTGGTTTCCTTAGTATTTGTGACTATAAAACTCAAATAGGAAAATGTTTGTCGAAAGTGACTATGAAAATCAAAGCTGACTTTGAGTATACCTGAGCTCTCAGACCTGGACAAGTTTTTAGACTTTGTCCTTTTCCTCCGTGTGAGCCTCTGGTGTCTAGCAAGGTAGAGACCTCAGGGGATGCTTTGAGCTTTGAGAACTTTGGGAATAGCCTAACCAACAGCACACAGAAATCCAAGCTTCCTCTTCTTAGGAACTTTTACTTACAAAATTTATTTTCATTTTTCTTTAGAATAACAGGCAAAATTTTTCAACCTTCCTCTGAAATGCAAATCCTCATTGAATATACTTAATTATTAAGTACTTAATTTATTCTAAATTGCATATCTTTTATGTTTATTTGCATATTGACTTTATTACCTAGTATTATGTACCTCTACTAACTTGTCAAGAAAAAAGAAATAAAACAATAAAAATATATAAATCTTCAGTAAATCAGACAATTGCATTCCAACTAAATTTTGTCGTGTATTTGGAAGACTGTCAAAATTCTGTTTTGGAGTGTTTTCCCCTTGCACAATTTTGTTACAGTCTAGCCATCTCGTGGAAAATTAAGGCAATTTCAGTTGAAAAAATATTTTAGATAAATAGTCTCTGATCAGTTGTTACCTAATAAGTTCAACAGATATAACCATGGAGGTCTCCCCTAATTATTGTGATCATTATATGATTGTAGGATAATTTAGTTTGGATTTCACATGTGCTCCTGTTTGCATATTGTTTAATGACCTATTTATCTTCCTTTTTACTTAGAGATCCATTGGTGTTTGGTGTGAGTTCTACATTATCTATATTTTTTATTAAAAAAGTTACTTAAATTTTATTGAAATTTTAGGAGTAGTCAGCACAGAACACATTTGTAGGTGGAATGCTTTTGACTTTGAGCAGGGGTCATGTGCAAAGGTATTTTGCATTCTCACTGAGTTAAGCTGAACTACTTTCCCAGTATCAAACTCTAGTTTGTTGTCAACAAGACGGTGGCTTTTAGATGACAACACAAATTATATTCAAAGCCTTGCATTTTAAGCATATTGTAGCTGTGAATTATAGTGAAAAAAAACTTTATTTTTTAATGTGGGCAGCCCCTTATCACATTCCATTTGCACTGCCGCAGGTCAAACAGATGTAGCACTTCCAACACTCTTACAAGTATTCTTCATTTACCAGATCCATACTTGGACTTCTAAATTCTTATTTAACTATTTAACATCATATGATTGATATTCTTTCAAATAGTTTTTACATTTCAAAAGTTAGCGAAGTTTGTCTGGATGCTTAGCTGAATTTTGTTGTCACTTGTCCATAACTTAAACAGTAGAGCAAGATTTGGATTCCAAAGAAAACCTCAGGAAATGCTACTAAATTCAGAGAGTCAAGAGTATCTATGGACTCCTTTACCTTACAGTTGTATTGTATGCAGCTGTATTGTAGTACAGTTGTACAGTTGTACATGTACAGTTGTATACAGTTGCATTGCTCTGATTTCCAATGAGTTATAATTCAACCGTTAGGAGTAACACAGTTCTATGTGAAATCATTTATCCCCTTCTCATTTTTTTCCCTAACAAAATTGCTCATTTTGAAAAATCCACAAAATGTTTATGCTGTAGCTTTCAAGTTTGAGTATTTTGGATCAGTTTCTTTGTTGTTTTTTTTTCTGTTCATTTTTTACATGCACAATAGCATGACTTGCATGCTTTTGAAATGAGAGGTTATAAAATAATAACATCACCTGTCTGAATAGTTAATCCAGAATTTTCTGTACCACATTTCTAGCAAAATAAGTTCTTTTAACAAGATAATGTCCACAGTAAACTCAAGTATATCTCCTCATCTCTGAAACAAACTGGAGAATTCTAGTGAAAAATGAAGGACTCCTAAAAATATGCTACTCTTCAGTGAGATTTGGTATGCTAAGCATTACATGGCAATAATTCTATAAGGTATTCCATCCAGCAAGAATAACTGTATAGATATGAGTGCAATTATTTTTTCTCAATGACAGAAAAAGGTCTCAACAGTGCTGCTCCCCAACTAAAATTGACAAACCTGCCACTATATTGGCAAAGTAGAGGTACCCAGAGTGCAGCCTGTGCACCTTTTTAGAGCTCCTTGCCAGTGTAGCACCTCTTCTCAGCTAAGGAAGCGAAACAGGACCGTTGTTCTCGAGACCAAAGAAGTCCTGTGCATCACTTGCAAGAGGGTCTCCCCAGATTTAAATGGAATGGATTTAAATGGAGCAGGATTTTCCACTTAAAAATTCTGAAGATGACAGATAAAGAGTTAGGAAAGAATTCAGTAACAAATAGTCCATTCATGAGACTGCAAAGCTCTAAGTGGAACAAGAGTTTTCTGATACCACTCTTCCTTAATTACAAAATGCTCAAGTAAAAGAAAGAGCACAATTTGAGTCTCAGCCCACACAGCACAAAGTACTTAAGATGATGCTATATTTGCAAACAGGACATTAGGTAGATTAGCACAATTCAGAGCAATTCAATTAGAGACAGAGTGACCTTTTAGTGCTTATGCTCAGAAGCAGCAGAAGAAATCTGCCTATAATGAACATTTAGTTATCTCTACTTTGTTGCTGCTTTCAAGCCTTACCTAAATGAATGTGTCTTTTCTACATTGCAGAGGAATTTAGATGTCTATAACCTTTCAGCAGGGAGATTTCCCTTTCTCAACTCAATATTCTGAGTATTGTCAATGCGGTCATATGTATGTTCTCAGTAATAAAATGGTAACTTCAGTTTAACTATTGAGATATTGATTTCACCCCTGGGAAACTACCAAGCTGGGTGTCATTAAAATAACATTTGCCACTTTGCAGTAATTGCAATAATGTAGTATCTCCTGTGGAGGACCGCAGAATGACAACCCTGGAGGACGACAACCCCTCACTTTTCACCCTTCCTGCAGTGACAATTGTGTCTTAAATCGTGCCTGCTGCATGTAATAAGTATTGCATGCATTACCTTGCCTTAGTACCTTTAAAATCAGAATTACAACTTAGGTTAAGGTTTGGTTTCTTCAAGAAGCAAAGGCAAAAAGTCATTTAAAAAAATCTACTGAGTTCACCTAAGAAAAATAGCTATCATTTATATATCAAAACTAATGAGTACCGTGTGATTGAGACTTTGGTTTTATCTCTCTTCTATATGATAAAGTGCTATGACCCTTCACATCATGCTGGTAAATTGGCTCAGTAATGACTCAGAAAATGCCACCTGCATTCTCAACCTAGCAGCTGTGTTTTACTACAAGTCCCTTAATTGGAAGTACTTCTTTTTCCAGCTATTCTTTTTTAAGAAAAAAAAAGAGGTTATTGTTCTTGTATTTGAATACGTTGTACTTGCTTTGTTTTAAATGTAATGCTTGGCACATACAGTATGTGGTTCCGAATAATATCCACCAAAATAACAAATATAGCTAAGTGTATAGTGTCAGAGAATGGTTTGTTGAGGGCTGATGTTAGTTAACAGAGGAGAAAGGCACCTGGCAGTGATGTCTTGGACAGCCCTCAGGTACAGCTACTTGACTCCGGAACAGCTCTCCTTGCTGCGAGTGAAACAATGAGAAGAAATTAGATGGGGAATTTGATTATAGCAAAGTAAACAGCAAAGGATGGGAAATGGCCCAGGGGAGGGGCTATGGTTTGTGGCATGTTTAGTTATGTCAAGCTAACCATCTGGATTTCTGGGAATTTAATCAAGAGCCAGAAAGTCCAGACAGTTAATTAGCTAAGGTGTATGTCTGTAACGCTGACCCCGCCAGAAGTGCTGAACGGGTTAATGAAAGCCACAGATTCCAGCTGGGAGGCTCACAGGAATGTGACTGAGTCAAGGGGGGGAAACCATGAACTCACTGTGTGGACTCATCAGATAAACTGAAAGGAAAACTCTCTATCCTCATGGAAATCCCCAGCTGGATTCTGAGCTGGGAGCGGGGAGCAGCGCTTCTGCTAGCTCTCCGGGACAAGGAGACCATATATGTACATCATCTCTGGATCATTGTTAAAAGGAATATTTCCATCCCACTCCTTTCACATGTATTTTCAAAGTAAGAATGACTAAAGTTTTATCCAATTAAGGCATTGCTAGCTTGTGAGGGACTGGAGACTCTAGATTTTCAGGGGAGAAGAGAATGCTAAAGAAAACACTTCTGTCATGGGTTGCTCCAGACCTTGATCCCTGCATAGCTGCTGTAATGACTGCATAGCATATATGCTAGTTTTCTCCTGAGCTTCTTTTTGGAGTGAACCAACTATTTCCTCCCAAGAATAAATCCCAATGTGGCTGCTTTTGTTCTAGGATCTTCTTCATGCAGCCTGTGAAGATGTTGGCTAAGCAAGGGTACAGCTCTCAGCCCACCATTTTTTTGACATTACCTCTGTAAGCCATGTGCTCACCCACATCCCATACAAGCATGACACATCACTGCTTTCTGATATGAAAATGCTGTGCTTGTGGGTTGTCAAGACTTACTCTCTAGCTATATATTCTTTATCATCATCTGGGAAACTAAAAACAACTAGCACATTGTAGAGATGCAGAGGAGCAAGCAGGCCCTGAGGAGACCGAAGCCGTAGGGATCAGGCGGCTTCTGGCAGATGGCATGGCAGTTTGGCACAGAGGGATACAGCTAGTGTGCTGAGCAATGCCAGCTTGCATTTCAAGAACTTCAGTCAGCTTTTTTGAAGGTTAGAGATGCACTAGAAGGCCTGGTGCAACCCAGCATAAAGACAAATGCTATTCCAGCAGCATCAGGTCTTTGGTGACAAGACTTTTACTGGACTTCCCCTTCCAACTGGTATTCAGTGTTGCTCTGATCTGGTACTGGGACTGTGCCTCAAGCTTGGGAGCCCAGCTACCACCTTTATCACTTCAACTCTTGGAGAAAGGGCCACCTTGCTGTTGGATCCTCATAACGCTACAATTCCTGAGGAGAGGGTGCTCCAGAAGGACACCAAGCTTCTGGAAGCAGGCAGGAGCTAACGTGGGTGAGTCAGACTGAGAGGTTGTTTGTTGCTTCTGCAGTGCTACACATGTGCCCCGAATTGCAATAGGTGATTGTCTCCAGTTCAATGGCGCAGGCTCATGGATGATCATTGTGATTGAGCCTGTATAAACCAGACAGCCCTGCCCTGCTACAGCCAACTGACTTGAGCTGGGACATGGAACTGATCAGTGGCTCCCCACAAAATGGGAACCTACTGTAAAAAGTGCTCACCACCTTGACTGTGCAGTGTAGATCATGGGGGTGTGCAGCACATGCAAATGGCACTGTAAGCATCTATCACCTGTGTGACCACAGTGGGTTTTTCATTCCCTAACTTGGCTGCCCAGTTAAGTATAACACGTTCTCCATAAAAATGGCTTTGAAGTGTGGTGAGGTAGGCCTGAAGGGGCTCCAGGTCCCAGTCAGACATCCTGTAGGTGGCCTTCCACCTTTTAAAATATTGCATTCATAACTGGTCATCTCACATATTTAGTCCCTTACAGGGGCAGACAGTGGTGTCTCCCAGAGCCTTCCCCATATGAGAGAAGGACTGTTATAGGTTGCAAACATCAACTCAACCAGGTTGTTAGAAAGTAAGTGAGATGTGTTGCACAGAGCTAAAAACAAGACCTGGGGGCCAAGCCTGCTCCAAACCTGTTGCTATCTCTTATCAAAGCCTTCATTGTCCCCATCCCAGACAGGCCCCAGAGGTTGACTTCACCCCAGGGAAGGGCTTCTGCCATCACGTGCTGAGAAGCGGAGAGTACAAATGTAAGTGGAGCCGGAGCAGGGGTGGGGTGACTCATCAGTGAGTAACAGGCAAATTGGGGTGCCTTTTTGGAGCCCTCTGTTGCAGTTTTGTGTGGAGTTCAGCATAGAGGATGGTGAACAGCATGTGTGTGTCAAGCTACATCGGGCATGTTGGTGAATTAGTATGAAGGGGTCGTGGGATTGGGACCACGCAGGATTTGTTTTACATTTTGCGGGTCAGTTCCAGGGAGGCTAATCATGAAGGGTGCGGGCATGAGTCATCCTTCATCAGGTGACTGGAGGTCACAGATTCATTGCATAGTTCACAAAAGCTATTGTCTAAATGTCTCTGTAAGCACCAAGACTCAGCTCTTAACTCAAGCACCACTGTTATTCACTGCTTCTCATCTGACAGGATAAGTTCTTCAGAGTCTGTTTTTTTTTTTTTTCCTGCTCGTGGGTAGACATCCAAATGATAGTGCTGTAGAGGGAGAAACTCATGACTAAGTCTTGCTGGAGTTCACAAAATTTACGTCCTCCTACTGGATTTCACAAAATTTAAATCCTCCTACCTACCTCACTTTGCAGCTTATTGTCACACACATATTCTGAGCCTACCAAATTAAAAAAAATAAAAAAAGAAGAAGAAGAAGACTGTGTGGAAAGGAAGAAAAGAGCCTGGGCACAGTAAAATCTCTTCAGCAGCATCCTCAGAAATGGCCCTCTGCAAGTCGGAGCATCCCAGAGCCCTGGCTACTGCACTCATTAGACTTGAAAGCCTTTAGTCTGCTGCTGCTCACATATATCAGACACATACCTTGGTCACCAGGTTCTCTGAAAGAAGAACTCTACAATCAACATCTTCGGTTGCCATTTGGAAGACAGGAATGACTCTCTTTCTCCAAACTAGTTGTTTCAAAGAAGAGTTTAGACAGAGAAACACAAGAGAGGGTTCATGAGTCAATAAATCATAAATTTTCCCCCAAACCCTTTAATAATAAAAAAGAGCCTCTCTACCAACTCCTGTAGATCAGTATCAGATCAATATTGTAGAATAATCCCTCCAAATTCATATTTCTCTATTAAATGTGGCAAAATGGCCAGTTCCCATTTTGCAAGAAAAATTCATACCAAATTTGCTGTAAATTGCATTTGTTTGGTTTATATTGATCTGATTTTCGAAATAAATCTGGTGCTATTTTGTAGCATTGTTGCTTGCAAGCAGAGTAGGAGGAGGGGCAGGATAAAAGAGTCTGCATTTCTTTCTATACGAAAAAATACTGGAAATGGCATTTAGATCTTCTAGTTTAGCTGGAGCACAAGGGAAGACCTGAGAAATACTTAGTGGTTTGAATGAAAAGTAATGAAGTTTGTGGACCTTTTAGCAAAAGCTTTCTTATTTCACCTGTTAATTAATAATTGATATCACCTAGGTGTTAATAAAAGCAAACAAAAGACAAAGAGTTTTGAACAAGTCGCCCTTAAGTATTTTCATTCCCATCTGTCCATATTGATTTTTTTTTGCCCTTCATAATCGCTGTTTCTTTAGCTCTTTGCTCAGCCTGGTCTCCGTAGTGTGTCAGGTCTTCTAGCCTGCAATACCTTCCAGCATGCCTTTCTAACGCAAAAGACAAATAAATTCCTGGGAGAAGGGATGTCCTGGGGTCCCAGTATAACAGCAGAGCCTGTAGCTGCCCTGCCAGTGACAAGCATGCAGAAGAACCCTCCTCGACCTGGGGCTGGGACCCAACGGTTCCCAGGCTCTCCACGTGCTGCCAGGCACCCCTGCTGACTCTGCAGAGCTGCAGATACTCACAGCAGACGATAGCACAGCGAAATCAGCCCCCTCCCCATTTCTGTGTACAGCTGCATAGGTAGAGAAGGGTCACCGCGTATCTGAAGCCTAAATAGCATATCTTATTTGTACTTTACGGCCATAGGTCTCGCCACCTGGCTCACAAAGCCCCAATGGATGGCTCACATTTGGGGTCTTCATGAAAATGCCGCTGTACTGCAAAGCAAAGAAAACGTTGCTCTTCTCACTCCCACTCATTCACACTACGCAAAGACAGGCCTGCTATCATGCAAAGTCAAAAATAAATGACAGATAGATGCTTATTAATTATTCCTTTATTTACTCTTACTGGAAATACTCCTAGAGTACTTTTTTAATCTCAGTAACATTTGATACAACACCTGATCTGGACTAATGGTAAGGCTTACTCCAGTACTTTATCCTTTTTCAGAAAATAATATTAATATGTCTTGTCTTTATTGCAACAGAACACTGTATTTACATTTTTAAAAAACTTAAATGATCTTTCAGTTTTGTCTCAAAGACCTCTTTTAAAAACAAACCAATAGATTTTCCTTTAACTTTCCATCTAAATCTGTAAAATGCTGTTTCCTTCTCATAGTGAACATCATTCAGTTCTTCCCTTTCCAGGTAAATTCCACACTGAGTTTTTTTGAACTCTGCAGTAAAAATAAATAAATAAATAAAGCTGGATTAATAAAAATGTATATGGCTCAGATGGGTCATATCCCCAGCCCCAGCCCTTCAACAGTTAAGTAATGGTAGTTCTTCATTCGTGCTGACTTCATCCCTTTGGGGTTTTTCCATCCCCTCAGACATGTGATACACTCTGTCTTTCCTTTTTCTGATGCAATGCAGCCTACATTATTGAAACACTCCATTGCTGATTTACTAATTAGCCTTTATTACCAGAATTGGTCTGACCTTATCTACCTTCAGTGCTGTTCTTCCTGGCTCTGTTCCCTCCAGAGCATTCTCATCTATTCCCATGTACAATGCACGTTCAGGAGCTTGTTTGGGTTATGACTCAGAAGATAAACCTGTCTCCCAGTCTGCAGCTGTAGCTGGAAGGCTCACAAGGTTTAGCAGCAGTAATCTCCAATAATTGTTATATTCTTTACAGGATAGATTGAAGGATCAATATCTGTAAACTGTAGAAATGTTATTATAACTTGCCTGCATCTGTAATCCAGACTATAACCGCTGAGAGCAAATTTCATAAGCATAAAACTGTACGTGTGCTTCACATATCCCAACAGTTCTGCTTGCTCTTATGGAAAAGGGTAGAGAGTCTCTGGTGTGAGGGAAATAGTCTCTGAAGGCAGAGGACTGTTCCACCACTTACTCCTTGCTCTGACAGGAATGCTGGAGGTCAGTTGGGAACAGTTGCCCCATCTTCTCCTTCCCGAGCAGCTGCGGGAACCATGTCATGGCATAAATAATCAAAATAACATTAGCTGAAACTAAACACAAACCAAAGAACAAAACCTTTCTGTTGGAGTAGGCGGCCATGCTCTGCAGTCTCCCACAAATGTGTTTATCTGCTCACCAGTTTTCGGCGGCGTGTAGGAAGCCTGCCCGATGGAACTGAATCACTAGCAACCAGCAAGATTACAAGAGATAGTGGTCATATTTAGCCGAAAGATTGTGGGGGTTGTGAGGAGAAGCTCAAGAGTTCAGCACAGCAAGGAAAATGTTTTTTGAGATCCCTAAATCAGCCGCCTTCAGTATAGCAATGCTACTCTACATCAGCTCATGACTTAGGCAGTAGGAATTACATAATGTTGAATAAGGATTCATCCTCTCTATTTTAGGTAAATCACAGCACACAAACAGGACATCCTGGTAATCCTAACATTTTGTTACCCAGCTGAAATGTAGGAGGAATTCCCTGCATTTGAATGTCACTACATCACTCTAATCACACATAATTTATCACAGAGATTTGGAAAAGAATTTCCGTGCAACATATCTTTGCCCTTGAAATGGAAAAATTTCCATAAAGTCAGAAGCATTCCTTATGAAGGGCAATTCTTTTTGCTACCCTCCATATCAGGTAGAAATACTTCATGCTGTTTTATTGTTATGTTTCAAAGCACAATGCATAACACTTCTATCAGAATACAGTGCGTAAATATTAAATATGCCATGTAATGTTCTCTCTCTCACTTGTAACACAGACTATGCAAACATTTTATACATGGGATATATTTTAGACAGAGGAGCAAAATCTTTGCATGGGAGCGAAGAACAGCTAAATTACTGACAGCTTATAACTGCCCAGTCATGATCAGGTTGGAATACATTGTAGTGCTTGGAATAACACCTGTAATTTTCCCCCTAGATTTTGCCCCAAAGGAAGATATGAGAAGTGGAGTAATCACTCACTCTCTAAATAAAGTTACAGAAATTTGGCACTTAGTCTGGTTGAGGGAGAAGGTGGTTATGGTCTTTATTCAGATATGGCCATTTTTCAAGAAAATATAACTGGCAGTGACAGACCATTTTCCAACAGACTATACAATTCGGGGACTGAGAAAAAAATAGGAAAAACTCCAAAGTTTCCCCAACAGTGCAAACCATCTTCCTCAAAAAAAGTTTTTGCAATAGTGACTAATTTCCTGTTCCCAGAAAGATGCCCTTGAAAGGAGACAAAGCCACCATTTCTTCTGCTAAAACTCTTTTCTTTTGATTCCACTGGAGCAACTAGGGAATTGCAAGGGGCTGACTGAAAAGCAAAAGCAAAATAAGAACAGCATAATATGAATGTAACGGGAAAGGCCATCACCTGCTTCAGCAGCATCCAACAGTGGCAGACTGGGTGGCTCCATGCAGAATCCTAGAAAAAGCATATTGTACTCCCCAGAGACATAAAATAATCATCTATCTTCTCAGCAGGAGTACTCACAGTGAAAGAAAGCAAGAGACTGATCAAATGACAAGGCATGCACAAGGATCAACTCTTAAAAGGTGAAGCAGTTTGGGTTAAATTCTTAATCATGATGAAAGGTGATGACATTCAAAGGAAAATGACTCAAAAGGCCCTCTTACTCCACGGAGAACTATAGCCTCGGGCAAGGCTAATGGACAAACTTCCATTGCAATAGAAGGGATAGGCCAAGCGGCTCTTTGCCAAAGCTCAGAAGAATAGCATGAAGCTATGCCAGAAAATGGGGTGGCATAAATATACCCCAAATAAAGAGGAGACAAACTACAAATAAAGCCCTCTGAATAGGGTGGCAAATATGATTACAAACGAGGGAAACAAAGGAGCCAAATCATAGAAGCAAGCAGGCGTTCCAAGGGTGAGTTTTTGTACATATATGAACTTGGTACAGTGCAAAATAACAAAAGAAACCACCAACCACAAAACACACAAATGAACACATGATGTCTGTAAAGCTCCTTGGAGTACCAAATGCAAGAAAAGGGCCGAAGCCACAAATAAAACAGAAGCCAAAAGCCAAAGAGACATTGGGACATGGCTCAGTGAGTTCTGGCACAAAGTTACCTTAAAGGCACCTTAAGCCTTTTGCAAGAGAAGAAAGTGAAATTACAGAAAAGCAAAGTCAAGTTAAAATCATATGATTCTCACAGGACTAGAGAAAGAATGTAACCTCCCACAGAATAGTGAAGGGAATGAGACAGGCTGGAATTTCAGGTAGTATGGTAAGGACAAAAGCTACTGCTTTTGCAAAAATATAAGACCCTAGCAAGGTTTAAAGCCGAAGGAAATGCTTCCTCTCTTAGGCAAACAACAAACTGAAAGTGTATGAGGAGGAAGTAAGTCTTCTGTTCTATCCAGGCAACAAAATGCTACTAAATTACAGTGATATTATTTTTTGATGGACTGGAATGTCCTCCAGACTTGTTACATGTAATAACAGATAAAACAGTTTGGCCATTACTGGTATCGGCCTCCCAGAAAAACAATTCTATTACAGAAGCAAAATCACTAACAATGGGAGATCCAAAGGCCATAGGGAAAGGAGATAGCACTGCCACAGAACCAGGAGTTGGGTGACACTGGTCTCCAGCATGGGGAGGCTGAGAAACCTGGCAAGCTATTTGACAGAGACCTGCTCACTTCAAACAAGGCGCTAAAAAGAGCTCAGAATCGAAGGCTCTCAAATGAAGAGATATATCCTGACTAGACATCGGAAAAACATGCTGGTGACTAGTGCCAACAGTGAATATTAATAAATGTCATTGGAGCTACTTCACCATATTTGGGGTGTCATCAAGTTGATAGAAATGGCAAAGAGTGATATTTGGGGTAAAAAACGGAGGGCAATTCTTTCAGTGTTACCAGAAAGATGTACAAACAAGATTCTTAAGGAGTCACATCACAGTGGATGATGTTCTGGTGACACAGATACAGCAATCGCTTGGTGAAGGCTTCTGCAAATGACAGCAAAAATCTTAACTGTGTGCTGGGAGCATCCAGGGAAGCAGAACTGCAATTTAGTATGGTATTACATGCAGAAGTGCTCTGACCACTCAGGGTCTGTCACCTGACTTTGGGAAGGCAGAAATAATAAAATAACAGATTCGGTCAGTTTAGACACCATTACCCTTTGCAATGTTACTTTTTCTCTCATCCCAAGAAACTTTTAGTGCAGTAAACCTCCAAGATTAGTGTTATATAAATATAGAGCAGCTATGTGGTTACTTTGACATGATAGAGCTATCACATACCTCAAAGACTGCCTATCCATCCCAAAATACTGGGTTGTGTGCAGAAAGATATCACAGAGGATGCAGCAGTGATAGAAAGTAGCTTTTGTATTGAAAGTTCGAATTGAAATGGTGGCTTGCAGGACTGTGCACTGTGAGAAGTGTGAAAGAATGCGAAAACTACATCCAGCATGTCCAAGGGTGGGAGAATTTCAAGCAGAAAGTGACCATGGATGACTGGATAGCTTTTCTAAAAGATAGTACTAGCCTCTGAAAGCTTTCAGTATCTTACTGATATTGCAAAGCTATATACTTCAAGGGACTAAAATGTACCTAATTGGCTCCTTTTCCAAAGGAACCTTGAGACAGGAAGTATGGCAGCTGATGAAAAATATGAGATCAACTTAAAAGAAATATAGGCAACTGAATGACACAGAAAACATCATGCAAGGTAGTTGAGGCAATTTCAAGAGAGAAGTTAGAAGGAGCCTAAGAACACCCTATACAGAACAAATGTCAAGTGCTCGTGTCAATCATTACATTAGGAGGGTGAACATTCAGGACAAGGTATAGTCCATGCTGAAGAGGTAGTGAGATGGATGGAGTGGACTATGATGACATCACGGCTAAAAGCAAAAGCATTGGAGTACTCAGGTCGTAGAAACTTGCCTTTTTTTTTTTTTTTNGCACATTTTCAAATCAATCTGGAATAAAGGTTGGGAAAGCAGGGAGGCCACAGGCAGCTAACCATGAGGCTGTGGTCAACTCTGATATGTGTGGGAAGATTCAAAGGCAATTAAATCAAACCACTTTCCCAGACCTGGGAGCATTGCAGGGTAGAATTTTTCATTGCTGTCATCTGGTGTGTATCTAATAAAAACTGCTAGGCAAACTTCTAGCGAGCAAAGCATGGGCAACATAAAAACAGTGACCAATCCACAGAGCACAAGGAAGATTCAGCTAGTCTGGACCTCACTGTGCAATTTCACAGCCTGGCAAATCCAGGTT
>VWPW01014154.1:1718-44696 GCA_013389825.1 Crypturellus undulatus
CGTCCCCAGCCGCGCTCGCCGCCGCGTCCCCTCGGCCCTCGGCCGGACGCCCCCCTTCCTCCGCTGCCCCTTGGTCAGCGCCGCGGGCCCCTGCGCGGCCTGGCCGGCCTCCATGATGACCTCCACGTGGAGCGGCCCGGCGCTCGCCTTGCCCGGGCCAGCCGGCCCGCTTTTGTCTGCACCGAGGCCGCTGCGCTTTGCTGGAGGGAGAGGAAACCCCCCGCCTCGCGCCTGCAGGAGCAGGTTCAGCCCATCCACCCGTGCCTGAGCCTTGGCGTCCAGGGGTTCACCCCGTTTTTTTTACCTTTTTACTTTCAACTGAAGAACGTAACGCCAATTCCTGGATAGGGCAAGCGAACTTCTCCCGGTGCAAAGCTGTCAGGATGCCCAAGGCGATGCTGTAGGTGGTTCTTGCGTACCCGACGCGTTGCTCCTTCCTTTCCCTTCTCAAATTTCCCACATTTTTATGTCCATAAATGTGCTGTCCCGCTCCAAGGCAATGACTTACTTGGCTCAAGTGTTTTGTAACTAAGTGCAGCAGCTGCCTCCGGACTTTCTGTTGCTGCAGGGTTAGAAACAGGACTTCATAGTTCTTGGCTGCCTTCTTATCACGGGCCTTTCAATCTCTTTCCCTTCTGAATGTCATTATACATCCAGATTTCTGTCGCTTATCTTCTGCAACTTATTTTTCCCCAGTTTCGCATTCTTCCTGACCCTGCAAAAGTTAGGCTGCATTGCTCATTTTGCCTCCTGCTTTCCTCCTCATCATGGGCGGCTTCTTCTAGAATATCTTGTCTTGATTTTTCTAAATAAAATTTGCTTTTGTGGCGGTGTTTGACCTTGAATCTCTTATATAAACCATCTAGTCTATCCAAATATGATAAAGCAATGACAGAAAGAGAAATAACTTTGTTAATGGCAGTGTGTTTGCAGTGCTGTGGTAGAGTCTGTCACCGCAGCGTTAATCAGGGTACGACAGAGGAGAGCCCAAACCAGGTGGCTAAATGTGGCCATTCCTTTCCAAGATGTAAGATGAGAACCTGTTTCCCGTTCCAGGCATCAAGGCATCTAAAGCTGCTTAATATTTCAGTAAGTAGTGTGGTTTGCTCTATAGAGAAGCCTTTAAGTAAGGGATCATGCAGCTTTTCGGTAGAGGACGTGCAGTCAGAAGAGGGCTGTGGAGAGTTTTAATTCATTTTCAGCTGCTGTTTCTTAGCAGCTTATCTTATAAGCTTTGACAACACTGCGTGGAGCAGCCTGCAGCAGCTCCTGCATTCCAGTGGTGGATGGGGCCTCCAGGGATGTCAGCCCTGCAGGACAGAGATCCCCCCTCCAAACTGCTTTGTGAGTACCGCCAAAGAGGGGCGTTTGTTCCCTTTCTTCCTAGGCAGCTTTTAGCCGCAGGGCGGAAGAGCTGCAGCTGGATAAACACCGCTCGCCAGACCGCAAGTGCCTGGGGGAAAATCCTTGCGGAGAGCACCTGGCTGAACAGGAATACAGGCAACCTTCTCTAATTCCCAGCCTTTTCATGTCTCTTCAGCTGTGGAATAGTTCCTTATCCAGAATAGTTCCTTATCTCCTCACATCCAAGCCCCGGCAGAACCACTGGGTGAGCAGCAGCCCTGCGCCCTTTCTCTGCCCCGGTGTTTCCAGCCTTCTCTTTTTCCTCCCCAAACCTCAGCCCTACCAGCACGCGCTCGGCCTCCCGGCGCGCAGGCAGAGCAGCCAAGGGCAGGAGCCCTGAACAGCAGCCAGTAGCTCTCCCCTGCTGTGCCGTAGCCGGTGCCAGGGCACAGAATGTGCCAATTTGCTCTCCGGACACCCTGGAGCGCCTGGCAGGCCGGCCGGGGGCACAGGGGCTCTCATCCCCTTAGCCATATCCACCCGGGCAGCGACAGCTCTTTTGCACTAGGGAACAATAGGGCCTGTGGATTTTACTGCAAATGCACCAATTCCCTCTCCAGGATTAGGCCGGGACAGGGCACTTTGATGTTTTCCTTCTGTTTTGTCTCACTGAGTTGAATCATACAGTCTCTGGAGCAGTGCTACCTTGCAGGTCCCAGCTGCACAGGTTTTCACTGCTGCTATTAGAGCTGCCTAAATGCTAAACTGCTGCTTTTGGCCCATATGCCTTTCCTGTAGGCGCTCCATGGGCCTTATGGTGCTCGTGACGTGGTAAGACATGGGCTTTGATTAGAGATGCGAGGTGTGAGCCCCGCTCTGCTGAGCTCTCCGCCCGCACACCGGGTAAATCACTGTCCTTCCCTCTCCTCACAGTTGCAAGGGAGGGTTCTCCCTCCACAGAGGAGTGTAGAGGAGTCAGAGAAAGACCTTGGCTGAAAACACTTTGCACTGAGACACCTTTAATTTCTTTCCTTTGCCACCGCGGAAGCCACATAGTCATTGGTTCCTTTTATAGGCTGATAATGCAGCCAGGCAAAAATTCTCCCAATCACAGGTTGAAATAAGCATTTTGTCCTCTTTATGAGCTTAGCTGCTCGCCACAGCGTTTGTTCTCTGTCAGACAAGTCAACTCCATCTAGAATATCTAATTACAGTGAAGAATTTGAGTTGTTGCATTGTTTTCAAAATCAGTTACGGCAATCCCTTAAAAAACAGATCATGAGGTAGCAGGGTGCTTATTTGCAACAGAATAGGTTACTTCAGTATGTTCTGTCTGTGGCATTATCACCCAGAAGACCTGCTCTGCACACTAAGTTACAACTTACAGCTGTTTTTATGCAAATATTGTCCTCTCCTCTGCCCAGAGGATGTTCTGTTGGCAGATGGTGCAGGAGCAATGAGTTCTTGGGCAGCAGAGATTAGGCTACAAGATGAATAGCACTTCAATTTTATTACACCATAGAAGAACATAAAGCTAAGAGCCAATCGACCAAAGCAGCGAACGGAGCACATTTAGCAGCGAGCAGCTCTTGTGGAGTTTTCTTTCACATCCATCAACTGTGTTTTGCAGATTAGCTCTTCCCCAAAGGGACCACCAGCCACGGACAGAAACCAGCACTTTTTGCTACCAGTAACAGTGATACAACTTCCCTGTACTCCCTTATTTTACCATGGCAGACTTTGCACACACAGAAATTAGTCATCTTCTCTGAATACTTGAATGTTGCCAGCCTGTTCAGCTGGGTAGATCATCTCCTCTCGCCGTGCTGTGCTAAACTCACAGCTGTACCTCAGTGAACAACCAGCAGGTTCCTCCATGGACGAGTCTGCAAAGATCTCTGAGAGCTTTTAGGACGTGAAACAGAAGGGGAAGATGTTGCCATGAAAAAAATGAATGTTATACAACATATAAGCACTTACCTGGTGGGCAGTAGAGAGCCACAGCTAAGGAGTAGCTGCTGCAGCGATGCCTGTAGGACAGAGAGACCTCAGCATTGCCACGTTTGTCCTGCAGGAAGGAAGCATTTGCCTCTGTGGGGATCTCTGGGCCGGGTGTAGAGGAGAAGAGCAGCAGATTCGGCTCACGGATGGGGTGGACGGGGAGGCAGGTTCTCCAGCCAACCATCCTCTGTTTCTGTCAGGACAGTAGTGAGGCAGCAGATGGAGCTGGCCCCTGGAACGAAGAGGTCACCAAGTGGTGGGGTGAGTGGAGCTCCTGGTCCACATGCTCGCGGTCCTGCGGCGGAGGGGTGATGTCCCAGGAGAGGCACTGCTTGCGACAGAGGTGAGTGGTGGCCAGAGCTGCCCCCTGCTTCACAGGGTCACCCACGCATGTCCCCACACGCATGGGGCTGCGGTGGGGACAGTTGACATGGGACAAGCGCCCCGGTAACACATCCCTCAGCCTGACTCGTGTGTTGGGGACCATTGGGGTCTGGGGGAGGCTTGAAGGGGTTGTGGGCCTGAGGAAGATGAGCTTTTATCCACCTCCCCTTTCCTTCACAAGCTCCAACTTACAACACAAGCTCTTGTGACCTGCATTTGCAACCAGCTCCTGTGCTTAGGATGTGGCTGCATATTCACAGATACCTTCTGGGGACTTGATTTACTCCTGCCAGCAGCCACCTCAGCTGCATCTCAGTAATTTCCCCTCCTTACTGCCTGCATAGCTTGCAAAGTTTCTTTTCCTATCATTTATCTGACTCCGTCAAGCGTCCGTTTGTGTTCTGCACTGCCACTTGTCCCCGCGTTCCTGCTGTCACAGCCACACGAACCCTCCTTGCCACAGCCAGAGCCAACCTGAGTGCACTGGTGAGCTCAGAGCGGGCCAGCTCCCCTTCCCACAGAGGAGAGCTGCTTTTATGTCCCAAAAGCCCACATAAAATCCAGCCAAAAGGTTTCTGCAGTTTGAGGAAAGCAGTTGAAGCAGCATGCCCAGTGAGCTGGTTTCTGCCCAGCAGCCTGCAGGCAGCCTCTTCTTCAGCTGAAAGGGATGGCAGTTTTGAAGCCTTATGGTGCAAAGTTAGGCTTTGTCTGCACTTCTCTGCGGGGAAACTGCACTACCTCTGGCCAGTCCAGCTTAAATATGGCCACATGGCGCTTCTTTACGCAGGGCACCCTAAGTTACCTTATTAGGTAGTAGTTCAAACTATTAATCTATTGCTGCTGGCCTTTTCAGAGAGCACATTGCCTTAATCTGTAGGCTCCTGCATCCCCAGACACCTTTTGATGGCCTGAGTTACAACATCAGGTGCTGAGAAACATGATGGGCTTTGGTCCATCAGCAGCACAGCACCTTCCCTGCTTATTTTTGAGGTAGCCAGTCATTATGAGAGGTGGCATCTCTCTGCCTGCTGCTCAGTGAGTCCCCAAATCTCCGGTCACTGCAGCTCATTTCTGTTCACTTTCTTTGCTTCGCCAGGCTCCAGATGCCCCAGGGAACAAACAGCACCATGTGTGTTGGCCAAGCCAAGCACTACCGGCTGTGCCAGCAGCAGGTGAGAACCACTTCCAGCACTGCCAGGTCCTCTCTGTGGCACGTGGGTCCCAGGGTGCCACACTGGGAGCTGCAAGAACACCTGCGCTCAGGCCGCGGATGGTCTCTCAGGAGAGCACTGACAAGGGTGCCTTTGAGCACATGGGAAACACGTTCTACTCTCTGTGAAAGGCAGCAGAAAGGATATAAAAATGTATTTTCTTGGGAGAAGTTCTTCCAATATGCTTTTTTGTTTCCTGCAAGTTAAGTTTTGCAGTACAGCTGCCTGAGGGCCTCCTAGAGATGGTGGCCTGTCCTTTTTGCCTGTATTGCAACACTTCAAAGAGCTGTACTGATTGCCCTTTTCCAGGGTGAACAGGATATCTGCATCCTCCAAGAATGCGCTTGGGACAAGCAGTTGTCACAAGCTTAGCCACGCCATAGGGAGCTTCTTACTGTGCTTAATGTCTCCACAGCCCTGTCCCGCCAACACGGCGAGCTTCAAACAGCAGCAGTGCTCCAGTTTCAATGCCAAAGCCTTTGGGAAGCGCTACTACCACTGGATGCCACTCTATCCAGGTGGGTCTCCACAGCTTCCATACACAGACAGGGGCAGGGGATCAGGGTGAGAAAACACCCACAGAACTGTCTCAGACACAGGGTGGGAGAGGGGAAGGTCACAGGGGACAAGAGATGGGCACTACTGGCTGATTTGGAAGTTTCCCTATGCTCCGTGCTTTGAAGGGATCGTTCCCTGTCTCTTCACAGAGCCACTCCACCCAGCCAGGCCTTCTCCCTCACCATGTCTGCTCCCGATTTGGATTCCACCTCAGCAAGCACCGGTGTGCAGACAGGGCGCAGGCTTCTCTTGAGTTGAGCAACCACCTTGACAGAGTGCGTGTTCGCTCTCTTCATGCCTTCTCCCAGCTTGGCTGCCCCTGTCACCCAGCATGCCTTCCTGCAGGGTTGGTGGTGGGTTATTCCGACCAGGAGGCACAGGAGGAGACAGAGACCACCGAGTTACCTCGGCTGGGTTGCCAGATGGCTCCTGAGGCCCAGATTCAGCTCGCCTGAGTTCTGACTCTTTCCAATCTTGCCTGTTTTGCGCTTTCCATTCCCTGCAGAGGGGACATACACCATCTACACCTCGAGGTTAAGCTGCACTGTTAGATGGAGTGTAGCTGGCCACAGCCTCATGCAGCTCTCGGCTCTCTCACTGGTTTTGCTTGCTCTCGTGTATTTACTGCATGGCCTGGGATCCACTGATGCGGAGTCCCACATCTCGCACAGGGAATGGCAATGCTTAGGGGAGAGGCTGTGGCAAGGAAGAGGGTTTGCCACCAAGGCAGACTTCTGCTTCTTCCCTTCTGCTAGGCATGGTCCCCAGCTGCAGCCTCATACCATGACCCCTTTGCCACCACAAGATCTGTAGCCCTGGGGTCTCCTCTTGGGAAGCAAGAACATCCCAGATGACATCAAATCAGCAATGTAGATAAGAGGAAATTCCCCTTCCTTGCTGCCCATCTGTGATCACCTTGACCTGCCTGGTGATTTTCTGTTTTTGCTCCTTCAGATGACTACACCAGTATCTCCAACAAACCGTGTGACCTCCAATGCACCACCCAGAGTGGAGAGAGGCAGCTGATGGCCCAGGCCCAGGATGGTACTTCCTGCAAGGACAGGACCTATCAAGGGGTCTGCATCAATGGGAAGTGTGAGGTGAGGCTCTGGGAGGAAGCAGTGTGGGAGTTGGGAGCATAAGTGCATGGCTGGAACTCCTGTTCATTGTAAAACCAGTGTCCCCTGCAGGGAGGTGAAACTCAGGCCTGGAATGGAGTAGTTAATATCTGTATGGATGTATATGGACTAGAACAGAGAGGCTCACAGGGAGAACATTAGGTATTCCACACATTCCCACTGAGTGAGAGCACTCTCCTACCAGCACAGAGAGGACTAGAATTCCAGTCTTGTATTCACAGTCATCCAACATTACAAAAATATTTCATCTGTTTTTTTCCCTCATATTGCAAGGGCGGAAGATGGGTTTTACAGCACTGTGCAAGAGAAGCCTTGCACCTCAGATATGCCTGCCTTTGAGGCAGTATCCCCTGGGGAAAAAGTTGTATGTCATTGTTTCAGCAAGAGGAGTTGGTCTAAAGTTAGAGACTGGAGGAATCAAAACGGCTTCCCCTATTTTTACTCCATTCTCCTTCACACATTAGCCCCTATCATATGTTTAAGAGCACAGGGTAGACAGTCACAAGTTACACAGGAGAATTTCTGCAGTGGCTAGATTGATTTGCTCATCATTCCTCTCCAAGCTACCCTACATCCAGATCTAGAGCCTCTCCTAAAGAACACGGTAACGTTTCCCTGCAAAGACCCTGACCTGTAGAGATGAAGTAGCCCCAGGAAACCCTCTCTTGTTTTTTTCATTCTTTGCAGCCAGTTGGGTGCGATGGGAGCCTGTATTCGCCCCGGACGATGGACAGATGCAGGGTGTGTGGAGGGGACGGCAGCACTTGCCATCGTGTCTCGGGCAGCTTCCGAAAGGGAATCTCACAGATAGGTACTCCCTGCTACCACAGTCCAGAGACTTCACCTGCTGCTTCTTACCATCAGCTAACATCAAGGGTTACTGGTCTGAACCTGGGGAGGAGTTTCCGAAGTGCTTGGTGGAAAGAGCTGAAGAAAACAACCCCTGCTAAATGCCTACACTTTGTCCTTTCAGCTCAGTCTTCAGAGGACATTGGTTTGATGTGCTGTGTATTAGGTTGGCAAGGTTTATCTTCACCTCTTAATGATAGGAAACAGCTGGGGATCTATTTGTTCCTATTGATTGGGGCATCTTGCCCACATCAGATAATGTGAACAGGTCAATGAATCTTCTTTTATTTGTGCTGTGAGTTCATTGGAAGCTTAAGCTCCTGTGTTGAGAGTCACATCATTTACTTCAACTCCTGCACGTGCTCTCCTGCTTTCCCCAGTGTTGTAGCTTGCACAGCTGAGGTGCAACCAACCTCATGGTTCATTCCTCCACCCGTAGAAGGAATAGGTTGTGGTGTGGCCATGCTCTTTAGTAATTAACTAGCTGTAGTTTGGGGGTGTTCTGGAACATAATTTCATGTTGTGGTTCCACTAGTCTACCTCATTTTCTACAGACACTAGACCAGAGAAGTACTCGGGCCCCTTTCAGTAGCAGGAGTAACAGTGCCTCAAGGGTAGCACTGCCCTGCTATGTGCACACTTACTGCTTTGGTTATTTGTGGCTTTTAATTTGTCCTCATGGTTTTCTGACACTCAATTCTGTTCTTGTTCCTTAGGTTATGTGTTCGTTACCAACATTCCTGCTGGCGCTACAGACATCCTCATCATTGAGCGCAGGAAAACAGAAAACATCCTGGGTAAGCAGAAGAGCGGGATGTCCATGCAGATCCAAGTTCAGCTGCCTGGGAGGTGGGAGGAGGGCTCTGCTCACCCTCATCTGTGCTGTGGGAGAGCTGGATCAACAAGCATCTCCAGGGCAGCATAGGGGCACATCCTGTTTCCAAAAAACAACGCCATCACATCTTGAGCATTCGGAACCCAGGCTCACTATGAGCAGTCCCTGCCATGAAGACTCTTGTTGGAGAGGAAAGTGAAAGCATCAGGCGTTGGATACCACTGATGTGACCAGGCATGGACGATGACTGCTGAAGGGCCTGCAGTTCTGTGTTTTCTACAGGGCTTTTCTCAGTGATGAACTGTCTGCTCTCCTCAGTGCCATTGCAGTCCCACTGCTCTGGAGCGTGGAGTGTCACATTTGTCCCTTTTCTCTCTCTCTGAAGCACTTGCAGATGAATCCGGCCATTTCTTCTTCAACGGCAACTCCGCCATTGACAACCCCCAGAACTTCAGGGTAGCTGGCACGATCTTCAAGTACCGGCGGCCCTCAAGCCTGAACTCGGATGGGTTGGAGTATATCATAGCTCATGGGCCCACCAACCAGTCCCTGAATGCCATGGTATGTGGGGAGCTAGTTTTAGGCTTTCCTGTCTTGTGTGTCCGTTTTAGAGCTCCCAGAATTGTGAGCCTCTGTCAGACAAAGGGAATATTAATCTAGTTCCCAAGTCGAGCATGAGCATGGAGGCATCTCAGGAAGCCACTGTCTTGAGTGGTTTCCTCTTGGGTTAACAAGAATGCTTTCTCCTCAACATCCATCACAAGGTGGATGTGATTAAAAGAGATCTCTGTGAAATATAGATCCTTGAAATAAAAAGGATTTCATTTTCTTTCCTTATTGCCTCCAGTACTATAACTTTAATGGGAAAATGCCGCACATAACTTATGACTACACTGTGCCACGAACACCAGCGCTCCGAACTGCAGCCCCTGCTGTTGATGCACCTCTCTATCATCTACCAGAGACCATCCAGAACCAACCCATTCCTGCCCAATCCAGAGCTGCCCAGGACTTCAACGCCACGTGGCTCTCCCTTTCACCAGATGACACCAGTGAACAGCTTCCGCTAGGAGAAGGGCATGAAGATTTAAGCTTCAGCCGCCAGGATTTCTTCCAGACTAACTCTACCAGTCAGCCTCGGGATTGGGGCTGGGAACAAGGTGGAGAGAAGGAGAAGTATGACTTCCGGATAAGGCAGGTCTACCATGCAGGCAGAGGAAGAGAGGAAGAAGAGGATGCAGCAGCAGTTGGTGGTGAAACAGAGCTGGGTTGGTTGCTTTGTTTTTCCTTGACTCCCAAGTCTTCACCCAGTGAAAGTGGATACCCCAGAACATTCGGTTCCAGTCTTCTTGAAATCTAGGATGGCTTTCCAATCGGGGCAGACAGTTAGAACTAATGATCAGTGGCACGGGCAGAAACGGTCAGGGAGCAGCAAGGGCCAGGGAGCTGGGGGCAGCTGGGCAGCTGGGAGCTGAGGGCAGCCGCGACACAGGTCAGGCAGAGCCCTCTCCGGAAAGGTGTGATCCCAGCGCACCCAAGTCAGGCAAGCAGGGCAGGTGGTGACAGCAAGAGATCCTAGCAACTAGACAAAACCAAAATGAGAAGCCCCAGGTCAGTCTGGAGACCCCCCTAAAATTCAGGAATAGAACTGGGAACAAAGTCCTGGCTCATGCCAGAATTAAAGCCCAGGCCTGAGCTTAAGTGGAATCCCAGGCTGTGGGCAAAGATCATGAGGATCTGAGGTGAGGCTTTTTGGTGCACTCAGGGTCCTGATAGCAACTTATGATCGTGAGTCTAAATACTTAATGGCTTTTGCCATATTGGGTATCACTAAACCACACGCTAAAGCATAAACCATCCCAGGTGGCTGAAGACTTATTTGGTCCTCAGTCTCCTTAACACACTCAAGGCAGAGGATATTTTATCCTCATAAGCATCCCCATGTTTTTCCTGCAGCCCTCAGATTCAATCAGATTTCCATCAGCACGGCCATTCCTTACAGCATGAGGAGACCTGAGCTCTCAGAGAACGGCCGCATGGCATCTTCCAGGCTTCGTCTCTTCCGGCGCCTGTGTCACCGGGACCCAAACAACTCTGCCTTCTGCAGGGAGCTGCAGCACCCCACTCCCAGGCTGCCCCGGAGGAACAACACAGGAGGGCTGTGGAGCGAGCGGCCACGGGGCCTTCACAAAGCACCGGCCCATAAGAACTTGCTGGAGGACTTGAAGGTGGAGACGTTCCCTGGAAGTCAGGGGGAAGCAGCAAACTACAGCTTGATGGCGTCCGTGGAGATCCCTCTGCTAGGTGCCAGCACTACCGCGGACATCAGCCAGGCAGAGCCTCTGCAAGCCCCTGGCACTGAAAGGTGGCACTTGATACGCAGGGCAAAACAGGAGCGTGGTTAGCTGGGGAGGGAAGATCAAGCCAATGCTCTGGTAGTCTCGCTCCTGTCCTTGGTGTCCCCATTTTACAGTGTCTATCCAGGTGGTGTAGACAACTTCACTGATGGTGTGTCTCCTGGAGAATAATTTGCACAACTGCTGGCCTGCCCTGACTCCCACAGCATATTTGTTGTCCCCTCTCCTTCTAAGGGATCTATGTAATTGGCTTCTGAAGTACCTGTGCAGCCAACATTAATGTGATTGCAGAGACAGACAGGAGTCTATAGCATATCACGTATGCACATGGTGCCTATTTTGTCCCATTCCTCTCTAACTCCAATAAGTCTCTGACAGGAAGCTGAGGGACAACTTTAAACATCTCTGCCAAGCCACATGTGAGTTTTCCCTGCCACATTATGCAATATGAAGAGAGATCCTGCTTGGGATCTTGTTGAGATCTTGTTCTGAACCTAACATGATACCTTTCAGAGTGATCACAGGAACTGAAGCCTCCTACGTGTTTCCAAGTGTGGTATCTACGAGTCTCATTAGAAACTGCATTCTCTCCAAGGGATGTGGGCCCATAGCCAGACCCAGCCTCGCTGGTTGAAATCAGGAGGGAGATCAGGGATTTAAACTCTGTCAAAGATCCGTCTTGCTCAAGGTGGGGGAGATGGGGATGGAGAGCAGATAGGGATGGGTTATTTCCCCTGTCTTCAAAGAATGTCAAGAAGAAATGAACTCCGCTTGCATTTGGTGTCCTAAGTATTTCATTTTAGTTCATACTTCTTTCTCCACAGCAATGAGTTTGATGTGAGTCCCGTAGGCCATGATGATATCAGCTTGGCTGACATGTACCGGTGGAAGGTCTCAGCTTATGCCCCTTGCAGCTCCACGTGCACATCAGGTAGGTTTGACAGCCCTTCAGGTTCACAGCCCTTCACTGGAAAGTCCTCAATTCTAGTCCAGCTGAGAGCTGGAGCCTTCAGAGTGCCTACAGCACTGAGTCTACTCCCTGTCTTACGCAAAATCACAAAAGGGCACTTTCTTAAAGATAGAAATCTAAATAGTTTTCAAGACCTGGTGCTTATTTCCAAGACTGGTTTTCGATGGAGATGCATATCAGAAAAAGCTGTCATATTTGATACCCAGTGAATGATAATGGGGAAGAAATGAATCTTCTCTGAGCACACTCACAATCCAAAGCTCTGAATAGTCCCATAGGCCTTTAAAAGTGAATCTCTTTTCCAGGTCTCACTTAAGCCTTCCACTGAACAAGTGGCCTCTGTAATTTGAATCNATCTTCTCTAGGCACACTCACAATCCAAAGCTCCAAATAGTCCCATAGTCCTCACAATCCAAAGCTCCAAATAGCCCCATAGTCCTTTAACAGTGAATCTCTTTTCCAGGTCTCACTTAAGCCTTCCACTGAACAAGTGGCCTCTGTAATTTGAATCAACATAGTGGCCACCAACTTCTTTGCCATTTGCTTCTCTCCCTATATGTTAACTGGAGAGGAAAGATATGTTCTTTGTGGAAAAGATAGGATATTTCAAGTTCTATTGGTCTGAAAATGGTATCTTGAAGTGACAGACTTTTGCAGTGGAGCCAGCCTGAATTTCCATGCTTTGGAGGATGATTTTTGGCATCTATTTATTTTTTTCTTCCCAGGATGGGAAAGTAAAATGATAGCTCTAAGAAAAGCCTGAGGAGAGAAGAAACCTATCCATAGGATCTGGCTGATTTTTGTCTTTAGCCATTTTTCAGTTGATTCCTCCTCTAGAAGACTAATCGTGTGAGGAGGTTCTTTTTGCTCGCTGAAGGAGAGAATATTGGTAGTTTGAAAATGACAGGTAGAGGCTCAGATGCAATGAGCACTCTCCAATAATTTAATCATGGTGGGAAAAGGCTTTTGGATCTGATGGAGCCTGACCAAGAGAAATTCTTGACTGTCCAGCAGGTATCAGTGCCTCCTATGCGATGTGTGTCCGATACGATGGGGTGGAAGTGGATGAAACATACTGTGATGCCCTGATGCGACCAGAACCTACTCACGAGTTTTGCACAGGGAGAGATTGCCAGCCCAGGTGAGTGGAAATAACAGCTCCAATTGCACATCCTCCTCTGAAGTCCAGAGGGAAGAAGCAAAGGTGGCCTTGGGTCTTGACTGTGGGTCATCCCAGTGAGTCACCGTAGTGCCTGCTAGGCTGAGTAACCTAGTAGAGCCCATCACAGTCTGAGCAATCAGCTGTGCCTGGGAACAGCATATCTTTGTAATCATCATTCTTTGCTCAAAATGTACAGCCGTTTCTGGACTGAAAGATAGTCCTAAACCCATGAATCCCCACATAAGCAAAAAGAGGAAAGGAATTTACTGTGCCTGCATTGCTTGCTAATAGCAAAGTCATCTCAGGACTGGACTTAACACAGATGCATGCTTGAGGAGCACAGCTCTACTAGCAGTTATTGAAGCAGAGTCCTAGGCCAGCACCCATATCTCAGCCAGCCCATGTCCTGTGTCCCTGTTCTCTTACCTGGGTTTTGCTCTGTTCTCTGTCCCTTGGGGACTGTTTGAGGAGATGGGAGACCAGCCGCTGGAGTGAGTGCTCCAGGACCTGTGGAGAGGGCTACCAGTACCGAACTGTGCGCTGCTGGAAGATGCTGGCTCCCGGCTTTGACAGCTCTGTTTATGATGACCTCTGCGAGTCAGCTGGGCTGGCCAGGCCCATGGAGAGGAAAGCCTGCAAAAACACAGCCTGTGGGCCCCAGTGGGAGCTCTCCGAGTGGTCCGAGGTAGGCAGCAAAGACCCTGATCCTGGAGGTAACCAGTCGGCAGAATTGAACTGCAGGTGCATGGGGAAACACTGGTGTGGAGACAGAGAGAAGCTAAACTCTATATGTTCAAATCCTTCCAATGACTTCTCATGACCTGCTTGGGCTAGGAGAATTGCCCAAGGACCCTATATAGCAATTCAGGTCTCAGCATCTAGAACCCAAAGAAAATAAGCTGCAGAGATAGTCAGACCCACATTTCTCTTTGCCTGCTCAAGTCCCTTCTCTCTCTGCTAGCACAGCAGGAGCAGAACGGAAGGACGCATTTGCAGTTTGCGCTTTCGGTCTGTTATTCATCCCCCTTGCTCCGTTTCTGACTCCGTGTGGCCTCCGCAGTGTTCAGCCCGGTGCGGCACGCAGGGGGTGATGAAGAGGGAGGTGCGCTGCTCGGTAGAAGCACCCGTCTGTGACGAGTCCCAAAAGCCCAGCAGTGAGAAGGTGTGCGCAGGCCCACCCTGCGACCGCCGCTGGATCGCCTCCGAGTGGGGCCCGGTGAGTGCCCAGGGGCTGCCCGTCCTTGTCCCTGATCCAGGTGGCACAAGGCGGGCAGGAGGGAGGCATCGGCTCTGACGGGGCAGGCACGTTGCTGCTCTCCCTCGGCTTTTGTCTGGCAGAGGCTGAGCTAGAGAAACCGCGTTGCTCTGCGGCTTTGCCTCTGCCCGTTCATGAGCTCTGAATTTGTCAGCTGGGAGGTGAGTAAATATAAAACCCATTACAAATTTGTGGGAAGCTCTTGGCGCCTGGAGGCAAGAGACTCGAATAGAAGCCCCTGACCTGATGTGCCTCTACAGACTGTTAGGATCAAGTGCCCCAGCCTCAGTAGCAAAACGTGGTACCCCCCAACCCCTCCTCTCCTCCTGCCTGCTTCCTGCTGTGTCTAAATGCCCTTTATTCCTTCAAGTGCTCAGGTTCGTGTGGCGAGGGACGCATGAGCCGCTTCGTCGCGTGCCGCAACCGCGAGGGCAAGGTGATTTCTGACTCCCAGTGCGACCCAGCTGCCAAGCCTCTGGCCATCCATCCGTGTGGTGACAAGAACTGCCCTGCGCACTGGGTGGAGCAGGAGTGGGATCAGGTAAAGCCAGACAGAGCCTCATGGCCTCAGCCCTTTCCTTTTCGGTATCTTCCTCCCTCAACCCAGGGGCAAGACCTGTTTTCCCTGAGCTCCCAGAGGAAGGGAGCTGGAGGTGGAGTCACTGTGGCCCCTGCTAAATTGGGGGAGGGAGGTCCCTTTCCCCTCCACGTCCCGCGTGGCGGTGGACACTTGACTTCCTTGGCAAAGCAGGGCTGCCTCCAACTGTAGATTTATGCCCTTGTCCTGCCTCTTTCTAGAAAGGAAGCAGCGATACTCCTGCTTATCCCCTGCAGCCTGTGGGCCAAGCCAGTCTGTAGCACTTGCTGCCTTTCCTGGAACCTCCTTTGGAGGGCAGCAATACCCCGAGGAAACCGTCCTTCTCTCCCACTCCTGGCTCCCAGCAAGGACCTGGCAGTTACATGCACTACTGCAGAGCTCTTCAACCAAAATGTACATCCATGACACTGAGATTTTTAGTCCCACCACTAAATAGAAAGTTCCAGCAAAACCAGCCTCATCTTTGATTGGTAAGAGCTGGAGATAAACCCCAGCCCCTGCCCTGGAAAAGACAACCCGCCTGTGAGCATTTGTTTGTCTCAGGTCTCATAGTCCGATGGCCAGGAACCGTCTTCCCCCACTCCACATGTGGGTGACTAGTGGTTCTCTGTCACTGTGCTCCCTCTCTTTTGCTCAAGGCCTTGCAGGATTGTGCCAGTTACAAGCTGGTCCATATCCCCAGAAGGGGCGTGTTGGTACATTTGTGAGATTTGCACTTTGCCTTATAAAGCTCTGAGCAAAATAGTGATTTACAAATCACTAAGGAAAAAGGGTACTGGCCTTCTAGGGAACCAGTAAAGCAGCCAAACCCCATTCATAGGTAAAATTCTGTTCTCCTTTTGATGCCCCTTCTTACCAGTTCACCATATTCAACTGAGTCTTCTTCCAACATTGGTAACTAGCACAATTTGATTAAATCTTGGGACCCGTGGCAGTCCCATAACCCCTTCTTGCCCTGATGTGGGTCACTCACCATCCTGCAGGGCAGTTTTTCCATTATTGCTAGTTTATTAACTTAGCCTGAGGTCTGAAAGGCCAGATGAGCTCCTTCCTGATTCATGCTAGCTTCTTTGCCTGTGCTGTGTTCTCCCAGGTGGGTGATTAGCTCTTGATGAGCTATTCACAGGGTGACTAAGGGCAGTGCAGACCAGCTTCCTCCCTCTGCACCTGGGCTAGCCCTGGCATGACGGAGAAAGGCACAAAGTCAAATCTCAAACCAGCAACCGCCATCAAGGAGCAGAGCAAAGCTTGAATGAGATCCTTCCTCCTGCTGCCTGCCTGCATCCCCAAGTGTTGTCCTAAGACACTGAGCCCTCCCACCTAGGCCACTATGGCTTTGGGCTGAGCAGTACGTGTTCATGCAGGTGACCTGCAGTGCAGCAATTTGGTCCCCAAGGCCCCAGGCAAAGCTTGTCGTTGTGCTCAGATGTCAACCACAGTTGTTGCTGCGCAAATACATTACCATGTACCATTACTTACATGGTCTTTGAGGACATAGATGTATGTGACATCCATGGAACGCTTGTAGTCTTGCTTTGGCTGCTCAGGTCTCTTGTGGTAGCTGCTTTCAGGCCAGCCGAGCTGAATTTGCCCTAGTGCTGACTAAAACTAATACCAGCTCCTGCCCTCACTCTGAGAAATTCAGCTCCTTTTCTGATATTGTTGCTCCTGTGACCTGGGGAGCACCAGCCCCACGGGTTTCAGCATAGGCACAAAGCAACTTGCTTCTGAACAGGCTGCTCCCATACCTGCAGCCTGGCTCTCTGCTGCTGAGGAGCATCATTCATCCCCAGCCTTTTATGTTCCCTGTCTCAGTGTGATGCCGCTTGCGGACGAGGAACAAAGACTCGGCTCGTCCTGTGTGCAGGCCTGGAGAACGGTGTGTACAGGGAGTATCCGGAGAAGCGCTGCGAGGCCTCTCAGAAGCCTGAGGAGCAAGCTGCCTGTTTCAGGAGACCCTGTTCGACGTGGTTCACTACCTCCTGGTCTCAGGTAGGGCTTGGGGATGCAGAGAGAGGCGGCCTCGTGACCTAGGCTTATGGTCTGCATGGAGGACTGAGGATTTGTACTGTCCTCTTCTGTCTTCTGTGTTAGGTCTGGACAGACCCATGTGCCCTGCTCTGTGTCAATCCAGGCAGCCAGTAGAGGCACTGACACTTGCTGGCTGAAGAGAACCTTAGAGCATGTAGATTATTGCCCGAGGCAAGACCATGACCACGCTGCAGCCAGTACAACCCTGTCTCCTCCCTCTGCTAGGAGTCTATGTTCTCTCCTCTCCCCTGCTTTCCTTTCACTTCAATTGCCGAGCTTTTAGGGAATTGGGGGGGCAGAGAGACTAAGACTGGCTCAGAGCAGCTGTTTTGTCCCTCTTCTTAAGTGTTCAAAGCAAAAACTGTTCTAAATTGCATTAAAGAAGCAAAATTGCACTCCTTCATCAGCCTGCCTGCCCCCCACCTCTGACTGGCTCTGCTGCAGCAGTGAGAGAGAAGTTTGGGTTTGAAACCACTGTGTCCTCCTCAGGAGCAGCCACCCACGCAGGAAACCGGGAGGCCTAACTGGAAGGAAACACTTGGGACCCATAGAAAAGGGAGAAAAATGTCTCTCTCAATCCCTTTCCTCTCTTGATCCTGACAGTGCAGCAAGACGTGTGGGGCTGGTGTGCGACTGCGCGAGGTGAAGTGCTACCAAGGGGAGGTGCTGGGTCAGGGCTGTGACCCCACTGCCAAACCAGAAGCCAGACAGAGCTGCCAACTCCAGCCGTGCCCCACAGAGGCACCAGGTGAGACCGGGAGGGCCGGGAGAGAGACGAGCCCTTGGGAGCCCTTTGGTGCCTCCAGCTTTCAGCTGGGGGAAGGGTGTCTCTGCTCTAACACCTCTGTGGGGGCTTCTGTCCGCCAGAAGATGACTGTGAAGACAGAGCGACGGCCAACTGCGTGCTGGTGCTGAAGGTGAAGCTGTGCTCACACTGGTACTACAGGAAGGCTTGCTGCCGGTCGTGTCGCACCAAGTCACCATGACTGCTGCCGGGCCGCGTCGTCCTGCCAAGCTCAGGGGTAAGGGCCCCCAGAACCAGACTTTACCACATGAAGCCACCCCGCTTGACTTGGCCACGGAGCCAGTCGCTGTAAACCAGCCTGCTTAGCGAGGAAGGATTTTAGGACTTAGTCATCACCATCCCCTCTCCACTGAGAGGGTTTTACTTGAGACAAACCACCAGTTCCTACAAAGCTACTGAGAAGCGAGTTGGGAAAGCCTGTCCCTCTCTGAAGAGCTCCTCCTCTGCTCCGGTAATTCACTTGGCAGCCCCAGCTAGGCCCGCGCCAGCAGAAGGCCTAGTTGGAGATGGTGAGCGCAGAGGCCAGCCTGCAGCAGAGCCCACATGGTAACAACACCGCTCCACTCTGCTCATTCTTGTCCTGCAAGGTCAATATCCAAAACACACCAAAAGTCTGTGTCACAATAAAGAGCTAAACTGTAAAAGTGTGTTTTGGGGTTGCATGCACCTAGACCAGAGGTGAGGGACCAGGAGGGGCAGGAGAAAAAGGAAAGTGAAAGTAGAAAGTGGGGGAAGGACAAATCCTTGAGCCAGGGAGGGCAGCACTGTGTAAATCCCCTTTTGTGTTGCCTGCCGAAGGACAGAAACCACTCCTGTTTTGTATTTCAAAGTCCTCATTTATTTCTGACATTATACTTGGACTCAAAGCTGAGCAACAAAGAGAGAATAATAAGAGGAGAAATGTGAAGTGGAAAAAGATAATCTGAGATTCCTCCCCCTTCCTGTTCCCCCACCTTCCCTAAAAGCTTAGACCCCATGCTGGGATCTCCCACATTTCCTGCCCTTTTAGACTCACTCATTCGCATGTAGATATGCCAGGCCCACGGTTTTATACATTGGCTGTGAGATAAATTCTTATCTCGGCCATCCAGCTATGCTGGAATTGCCTTGCCAGGCTTGGCACCTTGTTAGTTGGCAACAGCTTATACTCAGTTTGCATGTGATGAAGATGATGATACAGTTGCCTTCCAGGAGAAGACTGGTAATAGAAGCCTTTCGCCAGAGGGGTGACCCGCAGAAACAAGAGCCTCATGTTCCCACCACCTCCTGGAGGCAGTGGCGCAGCCCATGGTGCCAAGGCGGCAGGAAGCTGCCAAGAGGTAGAATCGGATGCCTGGACACGCCGTGTCCTCGCGCGGGCTCTGTGCCCGTGGCCAAGATGGTGCTGCCTGGCAGAGCGGTGCAGGAGGGACCTGCAGCACCCGGGCTCATGGCTCCCGGCGGGGTGGAGGCCTAGCTGGCCAAATGCCCTAAAGGGAAAGGATAGGATTTGCTGAGTTAGCCCAAAAGAAGGGTCAGAGACTATATTACCGGGGAGAGTACTGGCTGAACGGGCGGCAGCAGCAGCAGCTACAGACTATCAGCTAGTGCACTTTGTTGCTACTCTCTGATTTTTTTTGCTTCATGCCTGCCTGCAATGTGAGAGAACATTTAAAGCCCTGCTGTCAGTGTCTGGAGATGTGAAGGAGACTCTGCAGAAGAAACACAGCCTCAGGACCGAGGCTCAGGATGATGGGCCAGTGTCTTTCTGGCCTGGAGATGGGGTAGATGGTGAATAATGTGAGACAGAGGCAGGGGGGCGTGGATAAAACTGGGTTTACAAGGACCTTCCTCATAGTATTTACTTTGCTCCCTCTTTTCTGGTAGCTTGAGCAGAGGAAACAAGACATGACCCAGTCTGAAGTGTAAGGTAACCTGCCTGATAACGTAGGTGACTGGGGCTCTGGTGACATGTGCCTTCTGCGGAGACCTATCTAGCTGCACATGGACTGGGAAGTTAAGACTGGGCAGTCCAAATCCATCTGGGAGCAGCAGGCCAAATTCAAAATTGCAGTGGTGAAAAAAAGCCCCATTCGTATTTCTGAGCAGTTCTACCATATGTTGCAGAAGTGGGGTTGTCATTTTCCTGCTGTTATTTCTAATAACATCCGTAAGGCTGCGGGAATCTTTGCTGTCTGAGTCCCTCTTCGCGACCGTGAATGCGAAGTGCTCGGCAGAGCCATCCTGCTCTGGTTGCTATGGAAGTGCCTGTGAATGACGGAGATGCCTTCTCAGTAATTTTTCACCTAATTTCATTTATGGAGGAAGAAGGAACTTTCCCACATTCATTTTTGCAGAAGACAGAGTCACTGGTCAAGCTGTCATTACCGGCCGCAGAGCCAATGAACCCAGGCTCAGGTCTTGCATCCTGGAAAGGAGAAGTGCCCCGCTGGAGGCCACAGTGCCATCAAAGGAGGAAAAGTGACCTGAGAGGTCTCCTCTATTGCTGACAAAAGCAAATGCTTTCCTGAACACAATCTTCCTTCCAGCTTGCCAGAAATGTCAGGGTAATCTGAGGGCTTGGAAGGCTGAAGGTGATGGAGACAGCAGTTCCTCACAGGTGCAAAGCTTCCCACAAGTGAAATCTTGACATTTCTACTGGCCCGAGTTAAAATGACTCCTAAGAAACTCGTGAATATTAAAAGGTGCAGGGGCTGTGGAAGCAGAAGGATCAACCTGCTTCCATCGGCCGACCTGAGTAGCTTTGCGAGCTCCTTTGCGTCCCCTTGCAGTTACCCAAATTCATTTCCTCTTTAGCTTCTTCAGCTCGTGTAAAGACTGGAGCATGTGGGAGAGAGCGAGTGTCCTATTTTGCTTCTAATAGGAAAGGTAACCATTAATGGAAACTACTGCAGTACGAGAGGAGAAGAACGATCCAAACCTTTGCTCTTCCATCCGTTTGGAGCATGTGGCACTGGGATTTTCCACCTCTCTCCTTCCCTCCGCCCTGTTGCTGCCGTTGCTGCCAGAGGCGGCGGCGGCTCCTGGTGCCGCTGCGTGTGCTCGGTTCACCTGTACCGGAGGCTGTGGGTGTTGCGTTGGGTAGTAGCAGGTAGGGTTGCTTCGTGAAGACACCAAAGAGCTGGTTCTAGGCTCGGGAAGTCCGGAAGGTCAGGCAAGTCTTGGATAGTTTGGTTAGTTTGTACTGTACATAGCCCTCATTAGACAAGTGCCCTCAGGAGATAGAGTAGGATAGTAATTACATCTATTATGGGTTCAAGGATGGCTGTTTTAACATTGCCCTTGGACGTCTCTCTCCTTACCCATAAGCTTAGCAGTGCTGGGCAGCTCAGCAGGAGGACTGTGCTGGTCTTGGCCTGGACTATGGGGTCCTCTCTGCACGAACCCCCCCAAATACAAGTGAAAAGCCCCTTCCCTCAAGCGGGCGCCTGCTTGAAGCACCCAGTGCGAGTGACGACGGCGGTTACACGTCCGTGCTGATAGCCCTCGGGTTTGGGAAGCTCTCGCGGAGGCCGCCGTGGCGGCTCACCGGGTAGCCTTGGAGGGTCGCCATGCCGAGGGGCTGCCCCATCTCCTTGTAGCACGCGGGCGCGTAGGCGATGCGCTCGCCGCCGTTGCGCACCATGTCAGCAGTCCGGATGTAGAAGGGGGAGCCGTAGGGCGAGCACGTGGGGCAGTAGTTGGGAGCACCGCGCTGACCAAGCTCATTGGGTGGCGACGCGGGGCTGCCCTGGCCATCCACGACGCGGGAGTTGCAGGCATTGCACGTGCCGAGGTGCGCGTGAGCGGGAAGGTCGGGCTCTTCCTCCTCCTCCTCCTCCTCGTCCTCTTCCTCATCAGATTCATCTTTCTTGCAGCAGTAGTACTGGGCACGAGGGAAAGGCTGTTAGCAGAAAGCGAGAGGCAGGAGCCGCCTCCACCCCCAGGAACCACCTCGGGCACGGATGGGCAGAAGGAGCGACCCCAGCAGGCAGCTTTATTTACCACACTGCACTGCTGCAGCTTGAGCGAGGCCAGGCTGGGCTCTGCCTGCCTGCAGAGCGGAACAGCAAGAAAATAGCTAGTCTCGTCCCCCCGCCAAGGAAAACCCCTTGCTGCCCAAGGGGGCTGCCCAGATGGCAGTGGGGCCTGCGCAGTGGCTGATGGGCTCAGCGTGGCTCTCTGGGACGCAGCTGGGGAGCACATGGCCTCCCCATGCAGCAGGAAAGCTTGGAAGTGCATCCCGCTGGCTGGGAACCCCCCCCCGATGCCCGGGTGGTGGAGAGCACAGCAGGTAACTGCCGCGCAGCACCGGCACCGCATTAACTTTTTAAAAGGCAGAGGTTGCAGCTTGCTGCTGCTGAGAGCCTCCCTGTTGCAGCTGCAGCGGGGAATAACCCTCCACCTGGTGCTGCAGAGCCAGCCAGGCCTGCACCCGCACCGAGTGCTGCAGAGCCTCGGCAATGGGGGGAGAGCTGCCCAGGCCAGGAAGGATGTTAATTCTCAGTGAACACCGTGGGGCAATGCCAGCGCGGTCCCTGCCCAGCCAGTGGCTCGGCAGGAGGAGTGGGGGTGCCTGGGAACGCTTACCTGAAGCCTACAGTAGCAGAGCACGGCAATGATGCACAGCAGGATCACCGTGGCTAGGATTCCCCCGGTGATAACAACAGTTCCCGCTGTCATCCGACCGGTTCTCCATCAAACTCTGGAGGGCAGGACAAGGAGACAGGCATCACCCCTGCGCGCCAGCTACGGGCAACCCTATGGCCAGGGGAGGCTCCAGCCATGCAGCCACCAGCATGGCCGGTCCGAGACCTCAGCGCAGCTCTCGCCTCCCTGGGGTACCCAGGCTGCACCGGAGCCCCTTCTCCTCACAGATGGTGCTGTTTGCAGGTAGGGGACGCTCAGTGCCACCCCAGGGGCCGCCCGAGCCAAAGCCACCAGCGCGAGCACCCTTCCCTCACAGCCGTCTCTGCTGGGACGCTTCATCTCACCCACCTTCCTGCCTCCCCGGGAACCGAGCTGGGAACCGAGCAGCCCGCGGCCCCTGGGGAAGCCGAGGCGCAGCTTGGAGCGCCCGCGCGCTGGGGCCGTGATGGGAGGCGCTGCAGACTAGCTCCCGCACGAAGTTTCTGTAAGGGGGACCCAGAGGACCTGCAATAAACAGGGAGGGAGACATTAGGCTTCACTGGGTGGCTCTGTGGCAGGTGACATCCACCCAGCTTTGGGGTGCTCAGAGTGCGGCAGGATCCCAGGTGGCTCTTACCTGGAAAAGAGACGGATCGCAGACCGCTCTTACCTGGAGAAGAGCCGAGGCAGCCTTGCAGTCACAGAGCCTGCGGAGATGGCCAGGGCAGGTGCAGGTGGTCCTGCAGGGACGGGTGGGAAAGGGAAAAGGAAAGAGAATGGGAGGCATCGTCCCTTACCCCGGGAAGTGCCGGCACATCTGGCTCCGGCACATTTCATTAGGGAGCTCCGCACCCTCCCCGCAGCTGCGCTAATTGATAGCGCCCCCGCGCCAGCCAGTTGCCGGCTGCCCAGATCTAATTAGGTGCTCGCACACGGCCCGTAATTGATTGAGGGAGGTGGCGGCGCGTGGAGCAGAGCTGCCTAATCGGGTGCCCGGCCCCAGCGTTGCGCACGGTGGCACCATCCCCACTGCGGATGGGGGCGCCCGCCAAGAAGGACGGGCTGTGGTGCCCTGCACGGGCACGGGGAGCCGCGGGCCACCGACCCCCACATCGACACACGGCTCTTGGACAGTCGCCGCACGGACACGGAGAGGATGGTTCCGATTCGATTTCCTCTCGAAGGTTCTCGCCCGCGCAAAATTAAAAAAAATTCCATGAAATCAATACAACCATAACCGGGCTTATATCGCCATCCGTCAGCAGACCCGACACGGTGCTAATAATAGAGACGGATGCGTTCGGCTCCCATGCCTCCTTACAGCTCCGCTGTGTCCCAAAATGCCGAGGGGAGGGAATGATGGAGTTAGTTATCGCATCCCCCAGTGGCTCCACTAATAGGGAGGAGAGGCTGGATTTGGCCTTTGCTAACCCGAGCGCGGGCGCGTGCGGCGAGTCAGGCCGTGACGGATGCTGCAGGCAGCCGCTCGCCTCCAGAAAACTTCATTTTGTGGGAGCCATGATTTGATTTAGCGCTCCGAGAGCAGCAGCCAATTAGCCGGCGACGGGGAGCGGAGCAGCCAGGAGATGCGCCCAGAGCTCCGGCCTCGCGTGCCGTCAAGATCCTGCCCTTCTCTTCTGGATTCTCTGCCAGTTTTCCATGAGCTTGGACCCCACGAAGCGCCACCGAGTTCAGCAGAACCTTGGCAAGGGCCCCGTGTTTGGGAAGCTCGACCCTGCCCCCTCCCAAGGAAGCGGCTCAAGGGCCCCGTGTTTGGGAAGCTCGACCCTGCCCCCTCCCAAGGAAGCGGCTCTGCTTCCAGCGCCACCAGGGCCGTTTTCCAGGAGCATCCGTGCTTCCACCAGCCTCGCAGGCCCTTCCCCCTCTGCACGTTGGGCATGGGGACCTCGACTCGTTCCGAACACACCCGAAGGAGGTTGGATCCACTCCCGGCTTCACTTCCCTTGCTATCACCACCAAAGGAATTTGCACGTGATGCTCTTCGGCTGGGATAATTCTGTTAAGGGACCTAGCAACTCCAAGCGTCTCTTTACCATGGGTACAACTTGAACGGCAAGATCAGTCACTTGTGGAGCCCCGCGTCACTGTGAGCAAAATCCTCCTTCTATCCTCGCCGTCCCGTTCTCCCCTGAGCTCCCTGCTCAGGGGCCTTCGCCCCTTGGTGGGACCTTCGCCCCAGCCCACGGTGGGTCAGAGCTTTTGGGTCTACCTCAGCGCGGTCCCCTCCACGAGCAGGGCCATGACAGCCCCACACACCCCTCAACTCGCCTCCCTTCCAGGTCATCATTTAGTCCAACCTCGTTTATTGCCTCAAAATGGTCCCCTTGGCCATCGGTGACAGGACAAAGACCCTTTCCCTTCCTCAGCACCCACCCAATCCTACCCCTCAAGTGCCAGGGCAATTCAAGAAGACGCTCAGGAGGAGCCTTCCCCATGGAAGAGGGACGCGGATGTGGCCAAGGCCCCCGCGGCCCCAGCTCATGCCGGGGGCAGCACAGGAGCACAAAGGCTCCTCCCGGGCATGATGCAAGACCTGCTGCTCGACTGTCAGCATCCTCCCGGCATGGCTGCTCAGAGGATAAACAGAGATTTATCTTAATGACTCATTAAAGCCTAATTACATTCACCCGAGCAATACGCAGAGAGAAGCCTCCCACGTGCGGCAATACTATGGTCGGGAGCGCTGGAGAGACCTTCCCCTCCCCAAAACTGCCGCCGAGACAGACTGTCTCTCTCAAATGGGACCAGACAGCAGGGCCAGGTGCCGGCTCTGGAGCCAGGGTTGGAGATGGCAGTAAAGCAGCCAGCCTCTAAAAAACAGACTCACTTCTTCCTCCATTACTTTTCCCCTCCTCTTCCACAGACTTTTCCTGCGGAAAAACTCCTTCCCTTGGGCCTCCTCAAGAGCATCCTCTGCCCAACATACTCTCCCTGCATCTCAGGGGCAAAGCTCAGGAATTGGGGGGCTTTCGGGTGAATTGCAGGCAGGAGGCACCAGGATCTGGCCCCACACAGCACCACCTCGGGGCGGCCACCGCAGGGGGCACTGGCACCACCAGCACTTGCTGAGTGACAAGGTGGGCACGAACGATGGCCGAGGGATACGGGCTCTCCGGGTGTTACTGCACCGAAGCCAGCAGAGAGATCGGCTCCATCTGCTTCGGGTAGCGCTCAGCCACACCGTTAATTGCTTCAATTAGCAGGGAGAAGCCTACCCCCACAGCTGCATCGCTGCACTCCTCGCGGTGCCGTCAGCCTCGAGTGCAGAGTGCCAGACCCCGAAACGCTGCCATTCCCCCTGCTCTGTCATGGGCTGCAGCCAGGCAGGTCTCCTAACCAGCTACAAGGCTGGTGGATGGATGGATGGATGGATGGATGGATGGATGGATGGAGCCAACCCCCATAAAGCTCCTTTCCACTAAGCAAGGGGAAAGCCCTGACCACGGGCCCTTTGTAGGACCCATCCCGCTGCTTCTGGCCCCCCTTGCCAGCGTGAGCATGTCACAAGCCGGGGCAAAGAGATGCAGTGTGATCAGAGTGACAAGGCAGGAATCAGGTCTGTGGATTAAGCAGAATCCACCCAGCGAGAAGGGGGCTTGCTACAAAAGCCCTGTTCTTTCTATGTGGCTTAAAAAGCGGTGGAGATGCAGACAGCCCATGGGTGTCCTTCACCTCACCGATCCCCGGCCCGCAGACACGAGTGGCATCAGTCACACGCAGCTGGACGGGACGGTCGTGCTTATGCACCCACCAGCCCAAAACCATGAAAAACGTGGCATGAAATCGCCCAATGTCGTGAGCAAACCAAGTGTGAAATGCTCCCAGGAGAGATACAGTGACAGAGCCTCCATAAACATTTTGTCCGGGTGGCAAAACAGCAACGGGGAAGGTCAGAGCCGGGGGACGCGCGGGGGCTCGATTTCTGCTCTCGTAGCAGATGTGCGCGAGAGCGAGCCCGGAGTAGGGAGGAGGGGAGGCGGCTGGGGCAGGGAGCACCAGTGCAGCCTGACCTTAGTGCTTATCCTCACTTCTGATTTCCATTGCCTTTCTCAGAAAGGACTTGCCCTGAGTTCCTGGTGAGGAAAAAAGAAAAGGAAAGAAAAAGAAAAGCCATTTCCAAGCCTTTTCATCGCTCTCTCCCGAGAGCATCGTGCTGATGCTTCCCAGCAGGCGGATGTTTGCTGGGTGTCCGCTTGCGCACGCAAGACGCTGCCCTCGGGCCGTATCCAGGGAGGAGGCCGCTCCAAAGGGCCGCGCTCCGCAGCCGCTTTCCTTTCACCCAGAGCAAAGCCTGCGCTCGCAGTCATGCTCAGGCAGAGCGAGACCGGCTGCTTTGGAAGGACGCGGGTGGGATCTCGCACTCCGGCAGAGACGCGGGAGTGGGGAGCGAGACGAGGGCCACGCTTGCTGCTGGCTTCAACAGGTGGGAGCCCTTTCTAGCAGCAGTGTTCTCCCCCTCCCCGGGAAGCACAGTCCGGCCCGACACATCCCGCCAGCGCCACGGCCAGGGTTACCAGCAGCCCAAACAGGCCCGACACCCCTTCTGGCACCGCGTGGGAAGCAGCTGGGGTACACGGAGGACCTCCTGATCCAGCTCTCCTCGGTGGGGCAGAATATTCCTCAGCACATCAGAAAACCTCTTTGCTGTAAAGGTAATCAATAGTACCCACACACGTGCAAAAAAAAGAATATCCGTCTGAAAATACTAAATGTTCTCACATGCCCTTTTTCAGGGAAAAAAATCCTCCAGGATAACCTTAAGAGAAATCAAAGCCAGGCAGATAACTTGAGCACAGGTCTCCTTTAATTACTGCGGTGCAGCCAGAGATAAAACAGAGATCCTTGCAAATAAACACGAGGATTTGATTTCCTTGGCTTCGGCAAGGGCAGCCATGGCTCCAGCACAGAGGTTGGGGCGAAGGGCTGGGGCCGTGCAGCCCCGTGGGACCCTCGTGGCTTTGGGCTCCTCGTGAGGAGGCGAGGGACAGAGCCCAGCGCTTTGGGAAACTCAGGTGGGCTGGGAGCCGTGGGAAGCACGGGATGGGGAGCGGGATGGGGAGCGCGGACCGCAAGGCTCAGCCCTTCGGGTGCCCAGAGTTAACGGGCGCTTAGGATAACACACGGCAAGTTGGAAAGTACAATGTAAGACTGGAGAGGAGAAAAAAGAGAGAAAGACAGAAAAAAAGGAAAGCAAAGAGAATGAAAAAGAAAGGAAAAAAGAAAAACAGAGAGAAAAAAGGAATAAGAGGGGCAAAAGAAAGAGAAGGCACCAGACCCTGCTGCCTCCCCCAGCCCCCCGCAACGCTCGGCCCGTGGCGGCGGCCGCACCGTACCTGGTACCGCGGCCCGGCAGGACTGGGCAGCGCCGAACGGAACCGAAGCGGGTTGGGTTGGGCCGGGCCGGGCCGGGCGGGAGCGGGGCCGTCGCAGGCAGCAGCCGAGGCGAGTCCGGCAGCAGCGCTGCGGCGGGCGGGGGGAGGAAGGGGAGGACCGGGAGGAGGAGGAGGAGGAGGAGGGTGATACCGCTATTAATAACGAGCCCCGGGGAGAGCAGCGCGAGGCGAGGCGCGTCCTCCCTGCGCCCCTCAGTGTCGCTGATCCCCGCGTTTGCTTTATAAATTCATTATTATTTAAAAAAATGTTGACTGACTTTGTGCGAGAGAGCACAACTCCCCCCCACAAATACAGAAAACTGCAGCCTCGTGGCAGCCCTCCCCGGTGTCCCCCTGGCCTCAGCACAGCGACAAGGCTGGCATCTGAAGGAGCCGGAGAATCCCGCAGCCTGGTGAGGGATGAGCCGGGCAGGGGCACGCGAAGCCGCCCCCGCGCCTTGTACAAGCGCCGCTGGCTGGGGTCTGCTCCGCGCCAGGCACAGCCGCGCTCGGCAGCCGCCAGCGTGTGAGGCCGGTGGCGCTCGGGAGCTGCCTGGTCTCGGCCCAGCCATACAGGCCCAGCAGGGCTCAGGGCAATGAGTGTCCCCCACTGCGAAACGTTCCAGGGCACCCTCCTGCCATGGGGAATCTTCGCACACCTAAAACCACGAGGTTAAGCTGGCGGCTGCAGCTGCCCGTGCCTCTGTTTCCCTGTGCAAGCGACAACTGCGATCCCTTCTTTCTGGCCGGGAACGCTCTGCGGTTCAGGAGCAAATAACACCCGTCTCACCCTCCATCACCCCGCACCACTGAGACTGTTGGTCATTGACTCCTCTCCAGGCTCAGGCTGCAACTTTGGGCTCAACCGGAGACGTGGGGCATGGGACACACCGCTTCCTCCCCCAGCTCCAACAGCGGGGAGGGAGCAAACGCCTGTTTGGATGCAAACGGCTCTGCGAGTTTAATGGGAGGGTGAGATGAATTATGAAAGAGAGGCGAGAGATAAGTGGCTGCCGCCCACTGCGGCACCTAAGTGCCTGACGCACCGCTAAATGGCTGCTCCGCGCCCGCCCGCGGCCCAGGCCGCGGAGAGGCCCAGCCACTGCTTCCCGGCGCCGGGCAGGAGTTTGCCAGAGTTTTAAAACAAAAGCTGCAGAACAGGAGAGAGGCCGGCACGTAGGCGCACACCAGGGACCGTGCCCCCGGATGCCCTCGCGCTGCTGCACCTTGAGCCTTCAACATCGATGTGTTTCCTCCTGCGTGGGCAGGTGGCTCTGCACTCCCGAGGCGCCCGGGCCACGTGGGTGGCGAAGCGGCGCTGCTGCCCTGCCAGCACCAGCAGGTCTTGTTCTGTCCCACTCTGCTCCCTGTTCTTGTTTTTAGCAGAGCCCGGGACAGCTGCAGGAGGGAGGGAAGCGCCTGACGGTATAAAACGCCTCCTGGGGCCGGGCTCAGCCTGCTCCATGAGGGAGCCTGGGGGTCCCGGTGTGCTCAAGACAAGGATGCTGAGTGGCACGGGAGGGCACCAGCCCATGGGCTTGACCGCCCATGGAGTGACCACCCCGCATCCGTCTTCCTGCTGACAGGAGACAAGAGGAGCCGGCTTAGCACAGCTAGGAGGGAATGACGCCTCCTCGCGCGTGCCATCGATCCGCTCCAGAGTGCACGCGTGCCGCCTGCCAAGCCCCGGTGGCCTTGGCAGAGCCCCGCGCGCTGCTGCGGGCACGGCAGCTCCATTCACTTAGCAGGGATAGGAAACATGCCCCTGGGGAGCTGCGGCCAGACGGCGCGAGCCTCCGCCAAGGATGGAGCAGGAAAAGGGGGGAGATGTTGTCCCGGGCAGCCAGGGAAGTGCTCGGGGCCGTGGCCACGATGTCTCTTTAAGCATTCCCGGCGCTGCGGCCCGTGCCCGCGTTGGCGGAGCCCGGGCTTGTCCTCATTTCAGGCTGGGCGAGGGGGAGCCCGGCCCCAGAGGTAGCCAGATGATGCCCGGCCTCTTAATGGAGCTTGACAGCCGTGGGATTAAAAGCACAAGTGAGATCGCAACCCCTCTGCAATCAGCTCCAGCCTGTAAAGAGCTGAAGCAGAAAAGAACCATCCCGGCTGCAGCAGCGGGGAGGGCCGCGCGGGGAGACGCACTCAGCGAAACGCCGCAAGCAAGAGGCCTGGCCAGCAGCTCACACCTGCGCCGAGACGCACCCGGGCAGGGTCGCGGATGCGACGTGCTGCAGCCCCTGCCCGAGCGCCGGGGCTTCCTGTGCTCTGGTGCTCCCAGCTACCACCGCTATCCCAGTGTGGTCCTGTGGGAGCTGCTGCAGCGGGAGAAGCCTGGGGAGACGAAGACGGGAGGAAAAGGGGAGGCTGGAGAAGCAGGAGGAAACAGCAAAGTCTTCACATTGCAGTGAGCAGCTTAGTCCCACATGGGTATCCATCCCACCCAACCTGCCCAAAGCCTCCAGACCCGCTCCAAGGGGAAGGTGGCCAGATCCGCAGGGACCTTCCAGGACACGGCGAGGCTGTGGGCTGCTGAGCCCGTCCTCCCCTCCGAGCAGCGGCCACGCTCCTGCCCTGGCTGCTGTTACCTCCCAGCGCAGGCAGGGCAAACCAGGGCTTCTACTGAAAAAAACAATTAAAAAAAAACAAAAAGGCCCACTCCCGTACTCCAGAGACCACTGCATGTGCTTGGGAGCTGCAAGAAGAGTCGATATTTTTATTTTTTAGCAGAGTGCTTGAGCTAAAACGATAGCTGCAGCTCAAGACCCTGTTTGCAGTGACCTGTACTGACAATGCGCATTCTCTTTTTTTTCCCTGTTTCTTGCCAAATGGAAAGAAAAAGAAATCCTTCCAGGTCAGAGGAAAGAAAAGCAGTTACTTGCGGGTCACATGCAGCAATGCCAGTCAGGCTTGAACGCCGTTTTACCCCTTCCCAAAACAGGAGAAGACTCAACTTCCATCTGAAACGCAAGTGTTTGCAACACGCAAAGATAAAGGCTTCCAAAATGATCAACTTATAGATTTTAAACAAACAAAAAAAACCACCCTGACAAAACTAAACACAGGCTTTGTGGTAGCCAGGTGGCGATGCCGGAGACTCCAGTGCCAGCCCCAGGCACCCCCTTTCCCCAGGGTGGAAGCCCCGACACGAGCGGCCGCCAGGACACAGGCTCGGTGATGTGGGCACACGGGCAGCATCGTGCTCCACTCCCCGAGGCACTTTCCTCTTTTTGCACCGCCTCGAGCAAGGGATGTACAAACAGGGCGCTGCCGGGCATGAGTAACGTGATCAGAGCTGCACTAGGAAGAGAAAATCCATCATGGAGCGGGGCGCTCGCCTCACAAGTCCTGGGTAACAGGACAGACCACAGAGGAAAACCGTGCAAGGAGGACGGGGTTGGGGACATGCTTGAAAGGATGTGGTGAAAACTATCAGTGCTGGCAGACAACAGGCAAATGGCCAAAACTCCCTGGAAAAGCATCTCCTGCCCCTTAGGAGCATCAGAGAAGCCTGGTGGGGCCAGAGCAAAGGAGAAGGAGGCGAGTGGGGGCAGACAGCGCCACGGGCCAGCAGCCACTGCTGGGCTGCATCTCCCCTCGCCCTCTGAGCCCCACGCAGACAGCTGCGGTTTTGGTCTATCGGTTCCCCATAAAAAGGGCCCTTGGGGGGCCAAGTGGAGCGGGAAGCCCCTGAGACCTCCCAGAGAGGAGCAAGGGACAGAGCCGCGAGGAGAACCGGCCTCAGCCGCCACCTCGTAGCGAGGGGCCGTGCGGCGGCGCCCAGGCCGCGTGGGGCCTCGCTGACGTGGCGCTCGCAGCTGGCACTCGCCGCAGCCCACAGCCTCCCCCAGCCTGCAGCCATCTGGCCCCACTGCTAATTAACCGTTTCCGCAAGCAAGCAGAAAAGGTGCTGGGGCAGTACGGCCCCTGCACGGGGGTCTCCCGAGCACCACCTCCTGCTGCTGAGGTCAGCCCACCCACGCGCCAGGCGGCGAGGACGCGTGGGGGTCCCCACTATGGCCCCTCTCACTCTCTCATCCCCGCTCAGGTCCCCAGACCCCACACGGTGGCAGCTGTCATCAACTGTTGGGTTGGCCCAAGGGTTGGGACGTGAGGAAGGAAGATGCAGACACCTAGGACAGCAAAGTCTAGGTCAGGCAGGTCCCCAAGACCAGATCTGTGCTGACTACAGCCACGGAGCCAAGACACACAATGAGGGCGCAGGGCCATGGACAAGAAGACAGGAGGAATCAGGGGCATTGGAGCATCTGCAAGAGCCCTGTTTTTCTCCTACCTCAGGTCCTCCCTCACTAGCCTGGCTACATGACCCACCCCCTCCACCAGCACTGGGCATCATGCCGAGGGGCTACAAGTGAGAAAATTCATCTTGAGCTAGTAGGGCTGTGCCAAGCAGCCTGACCCTTCCTCCTAGGCTCCTGGACCTCCCACCCAAGTTTTTCAGACTTTGATGCTAGACTGTTATCCATTCTAATGTGATTAAACCCTGTTTTGAGCTTTTCTGTGTGGTTCCCAATGAAGCAGTATCACGCTTGGGGGTTGTCTCTTGCTCGCCCAGGAGAACACAGTGTAGGCACTAAGCAAATCACCTCCATATCATCATTCAAAACCATCACGCTTACATTTTCACAGCTTTATTCTGCATTAATAAACCCAACACCAAGAGGGAACTGCATAAATAATGCTTCTGCACCTTGCACAAAGCAGAAAATCCTCTTTCAGGACAGCATTTCTAGTTAAGTTTGGGTCATCTGTTCAACCAACAACCAAGCACCATCAACAGGTCTATCACATAGCATCTCTCCTCTGCAACACCCTCCTCCTCCTGCTCCAGCTGCTTCCTAAAAGAATAATTCCTGACCCCTGATCACCCAAAAAGGGTCATAAAACTAATTTTTCTCTCTGTAGCCTTCAGCAAATATTCTCATTGTAGAGCACCATCACTGTGGCCATGCTTGGAGCAAGTGCAGTTGACCACCTTGCAGCATAACACACAGTCCTGGGCTGAGAGCAGTCTTGGCATCAAAACTGCAATAGGTGTAACTTTTGGAGGCCAGGAAGACTCTCTCCATGCCTGTGAATCATATGCAAAATCCCACTCCTGCGGGACACAGATTACAACTGCTCTCTGCTGAAGTTACTGAAAGACAGGGCAAGGTCACTGCTTCATGTGCCTATCTGAAAGCAGTCATGGCGGAATATGGCCAACACACCAAGCTTCAGAACATGTCAAATGGGATTCTCAAGGCTTCATATGTGCTGCATCCTAATTCATCAACAAAGAGTCTTTTTCTTGGGGTAGATAATTTTTTTTTTCTTCAGATCAGCAGCATTCAGAAAGGTGGAGGCCTAAGCTGGGATATAACTGAAAGAAGTCCTGACCATGTACCCCTACCCCAGTCACAAAGCTGCACTTAAGAGTGTTTAACTTTCCCTCTCTGCGCCTTAGAGGGTGCAACACAGTATGACNATATAACTGCAAGAAGTCCTGACCATGCACCCCTACCCCAGTCTCAGTCAAAGCTGCACTTAAGAGTGTTTAACTTTCCCTCTCTGCGCCTTAGAGGGTGCAACACAGTATGACTCTCAGATGTGCTTTCAAAACATTAAAGAGGAATAAATCAGTAAAACAAGAACATAGCCTATTTTCCTAAAAGTGAATGTTACATTTAACACATACATTGGGCCTATCAGGGAAGGTGCCAGATCCCAAGATCCATGGATGAAATGCTTCTGGACCAAGGAAGCGACAGGGCACAGAGCCCTCGCTGCTCCAGACAACGCTCCTTCCTCAGCAGCTGCTTCAGTTACAACTTCTTCCCTCTCTTCACGCCTCCTTTCTCAGGCTTGGAAACCACTGGAAGAGGCCACTGGAAGCAGCCAAGCGTGCAGCAGCTCCCAGTGTTGCGGAGGGTGAGGTGGGAGGAACATAGAGCTTCTGATGGGCCTCCTGGTCCACCGGCCTACCGGTACTGCCGAGGACAACGGCATCTGTCTCGGGAAGCTCTTTGTTCTTCACTTTACCTGCATGAGGAAGAAAACAAGGAAGATGGTATCTACAGGGCAGCTCCAGTAGTGTTAGTTTAGACCAAATAAATAGATCGCTTTTGCCTGGAACTTTCCAAGTGGTGGTACGAGGACTAACCTACCCAGCCAACACTGGCACAGTGTAATCCAGGAGCCTCTCTCGCTCCCCTCCTAATGCTCACTCCCATTTCCTCAAAAAAAGCAAAGCAGGTGTGAAATAGGTCGCTCCATCCCAAGGACTGAGCCTCCCTTTCACAGATAGGAGACCACTCTGTTCCAAGGCACTAATAGGCACTGCTTTGGGCAAGTCACTTAACATAGCTTGTAAACTGGGCAATTTTCCCAATGTCTTGTAAACTCATTCATGATTTAGATGACGGAAAGATAAGGACTCCCTCAGGTGGCCTTATTAGGTTAAAAAAAAAAAAAGAGAGAGAGACAAAGAAAAAACTTTTCTTGCTCAGAGATTCCCAGAATGAAGTGAACACATGCTAAGAGGGAGAGACAAAGACATCTGCACACACAAAAAAAGCAGCATGAAGACAGCAGAAAGTCTGGAAAAAGACTGCAAAAAAAATCAGAGAGAAATAACCCCCTATTCATTGTCCCCATTAGACACTTGGAAAGTGATTTTGCTGCATCTCCACCCCACAGAAACCCCAACTTTTCCATCTGCTCTAGCAAAGCACCCAACACTGCCTGCCAGACCCCTATGCAACAGTAGACAGCCCAGCTTTCCTCCCTGTTCACTGCTGCTAACAAATCTATTCGTACTGTTACACTGGTCCAAGATAAATGGTGTTGCCAGAAGCAGGACAGAGGCAGGTACAGCTTCAAAAAGTCGGGCATTGTTAGAACATCTTTCTGTCTGATCAGGGTCTTCTTGTCTGCTTTCTGCTGGCTGGCTGGAGTAGATGAGGGAGATGTAAAAGTCTTCCAGTGACTTCGATAAGACAGCAGACTTGGAGGACTCTCCAAGAGAATGTGGTGTCTGCAAATGTATATATATAAAAAAAAAAAAAAAAAAAAAAAAAAAACTCAGGAGAGGTGTGATTAGTGCATACTCAGTTCATTAGCTGCTCTGATCTTTGTTATCCTTCAGAGTCCAAGCAGGACTGGAATGTCAGCAACTGTATTTTTTTTTAAATACCAGCTACTCACAACCTTGCCAAAGGGCAGCTCTTGCTGCAGAGCAAGCTGAAAGGCTGACAGGTTATTACAGGATGCCATCCCTTAGCAAAGCACTAGCAGCTGGCTCATCTCTCAGCAGCCCCACGCAGAGCGAGCGACGGAGGGAGTTTCTGCAGGTCTGAGGAAGTCCCTCTACGCTTTTGGTTAAGAAAACAAATTAAACTTAAGTTTCAGAGATGAGCATTCATGTCTCAGCTGTGCATGTATTCATTAACTTGGCATGAAGGGGAGAAACAGGGAAATGAGAGAGGGAATCGCCTCTCGCTGGTGGTGGGTGAGTGTTCAGAGCACTAACTAGCCCAGAACAAAACATTTCATTTTTTTCAAAAGTCAATTCAAGTAATTTAACCTGGGCACAGCACTAGGACCATGAGGAGCTCCTGAAGCAGGGACGAGAGCTGGATGGGTGGGCAGAGTTCGGTGCTGACAAGACACCAAGACAGAATAATTTGAGTGAGTGAGGTGTCAGAGTCCCATTAACTGCCTACCCACCTTGACACCACCAGCCTACAGAAAACCTCTGCCTAACATGCAGTAAAAGAAAAAAGGAGTGTTAGGACAAGAGCAGAGCTGACAGATTGTAAGTCTCCTCTCTTGCTACCCATGTCCTACCTAGGGGGACAGTTTCATCCCTGCCCCTTCAGGGCGAAATAGGAATGGGAAGGAAGTAAGGGTGGACAGTGAAAGCCTCTGCGAGTATTGGAAAAAGCTGAGACGGAAATAATTCAAACAGACAGAGGCTGTTCAGTTTAGAGAAGGAACAAATGAGATAGGATACCCTAGAGTACTGCAAAGGGCAGGAAACATGTCAGGCACTATTTGCTCTTCATCCTAATGCATCCAGGGGGACACCAACACCATTCTGTGATGCTGCTTGTAGATTCAGGTGCTACAAAGATCCACTCAGGCCAAGAGATGAGCAGGTATCAGAGAAAGGAAACCCTCCTGTCCTAGTAGCTAGCTGGCTGGAGCACTTTCTCTCCAGTGCCCGCAGGCAGGATTCCCCCACTCCTCTCACACACCACACAGCTTTCCTTAATAGAAAGGCTTGTCACGTCTTCTAAAGACTATAGCGAAGATCCCTGGCAGGGACAAGGAGCTCAGGACTTGTGTAGTTAGGAATTCCTGTGCTTATAAACCCCCAAGGCTTAACACTTGCAGGGAAGTGTTTGAGGCACCTCTGGCAAGTTACCCACCTACCTCCAACTCCTCCTCCTCGCTCCTCACACTTGCTGTCACGTAACTCCTCTTCTTCCAGGTCACTCTTCCTAGCCTGCTTCCTCTCCAGCCCCTCCAGGCAACATGTCCTAGACCCATCATTTTTTCTGGGTCTGCCCCAGCCTATTTCAAAGTCATCCTTCTTTCCATCCATTTCCCCCCAGCCTTCTGGAAGTGCTTTGTCTCTACAAGCACAGTGTAAGGAACTCTAATCATCCACACCTTTGTACACACGCTCTGCACGTTGCTCTACAACTCCCTGCCTAGCCCCAGCAGTCCCACACTGTCACGTTAGAAGAAGCTGCCTCCAGTCCACTGTATGGAGAAAAAAGGGGGGTGAGGGTCAGATCTGATGTAAGAAGTGCTGAAACCATCACTCTTGTTTCTGCAATACCTTGTGGTGTACCTAGAGCATAAGAGAGTAGCATTGGTGGAACATGCACCAGCATATTATCAACAGCACCAAAAAAAACTCAGAAAAGAAGCTCTGAGTTCACCCTAGTCACCAGTGGTTGTTTCATCCTCCTTTTTGAGACACAGTAAAAGAGAGGTCTCAACAGCATTAGCCAAGAAAAAATGCCCTTACCTTAACCATTGTAATAAGCTCTGGGGTATTTTCATTTGTACACTCCTTTGCAAATTCAGGTTCTTCATCTGTTGTTTTTGGAACATCTACCTGATCTAGAGGAGGCCATATATCATCCCATATCTCTTTGTCAGCTGAAAAGTGCCATTCCTAAGGAGAGGCACAAAGCAAGAAAAGGCTCAGCTGGTGAGGGTAGAGGAAAGTGGAAGGCACTGCAGCCAATCTACTACAGCACAGACTACAGAGCAGTGAGATCTCGCTCTGACAGATGAACTGACAGGAGAGAGGAATTCCCTCTTCTCCTAAGAAACACTAACACGTCTTTTTGGAGAAGCTCTGGCAATCTGGAGAAGACAAAAAGCAGAAGGAATCAAAATAATCTGAACAAGAAACTAGCTGTCACTAACTTCCTACCTCCACAGTAAAACTTGTATCTAGTGAATAAAATTTCATTTTCCAAATGCTTAATTTTACTGTTACTGCAGCCTTCTGAAAAAAGCTGCAAGACTTCAGCACGTGGAAGTGCCCCAATCCAGCAGAATGCCCAGCCATCCTATAGTTAGGGAGAGTGGGCAAAAAAGGTAACAAGTTGTTAATCTTGATGTGGGAAATTAAATTTGGCAGCACAAAGGGTTTCTCCACTGCTTAAGAATAGTTACCAGAACGTGCTAGTTCACCAATAGCAAGTGTCACGTTAGACACAGTTCAGTTCAAACCATTTTGGAATCAGACTTCCCAGACCCTTCCATTAAATCAAAGTACAGAGTCCACAGAAGCTCAAGCAAACGATGTTTAAAGCTCTAGGATAATTTCTCCAAGGGCATTACTCGAGCCTGACCTGTTGTAGTGGCTCTTGCTGCTTCTCTCTTTGTCCTTCATCACTGACGAACTGGGTGGAAAACGCCGCAGCATCCAAACCCATGGTGCCCCCACTGCCACAGGTGTCCTCCTCAACAGTTTGCAGGGGGAGCTTGTCCTTGTCCCAGAAATCTGAGGCTGTGTAGACTGGCTCTAGGTATGGCATCCCTGGAGAAAGGCTTGCCTCATCCTAGGAAGTTTGCCCAGGGAAAAGGAATCTTAGTAAATCTCTAGTAAGGGATAAATTTGGGGTAATTTAACTGAAGGACAAACCAGAACTTTACCTACCACACCTGGACATCCACACTTTAAATAACAGCTTCCTCTGTGCCACAAAAGTGGCTCTGCCAGTTCACAAGAACTAGTGACAAAGACAAATCACTGCAGATTCACGCTCAGAACCACTACAACTTTGTCTCCAGGGAGGAAATTTCAGCTTAGATGTCTGAGTCAAATGTTATATATCTCATTAAGGTTGCTTCTTTTTGCAAATAAGCTAAACTTCATTTCTTAGATTTTGTAACTCCCCGGTCCTCACTTTCATTTACCAGTATTTATGCTACTCTGGTATATTTTTACTAATTAATTAATCAATGAACACCCATTAAATACTCATTGTAACCAGCAAAACAATTAGCTGCAACAGTCTAGGTACTGAAATATAATTTGTGCCACTTGAAAGCATTGAATCACATTCCACTTTGATTATTACACCCACAGGTTCCAGGAAGATGGGCATCTCATTTTATAAGGCAACATACACATACATTAAAGTGAAAAGTCCCTTTCTACAAAGAATTAGTTTAAGACACAAGGTGTATTATTCTCTTCTTTTTACAATTGAGTAACCAAGACTTAGAAAGATTAAACAACCCCTCTAAAGTCATTTGAATCACCTATCAGAGGGCCAAGAATCAAACCAAGACACACTTAGTCACACATTTAAGTGCAGGATTACACATCAATTTCCTTCCAATACAAAAAATAAGATATTGATTCAAGACCTTCAGTTCAGATGATATGTTAACCTTCAGGAGGACAGGGCCATTAATACCCAAGATAAACAGCTTATGTAGTTTCTCTAGTACAGAAATTCAGACTGCTAAAACAGAACCTAGGCAAAATGAGCTCTCTAAGAATTACTAAATCCCACTAGCTTTTTTGCTAATTTCAGTTTTAAACTTCTAAAAAACGCAAGTGGAAACACTGCTGCAAGAGACACACTGCTGTGAACTTCAACAGCTGACACCATCCTGAAAAGTGCTTGGGCCTCTGTGTTAAGAAGTGTCATGAAAATGCTACAATATAAGTAGCACAAGAAAGCAGAGAACACATTGGTGAAGAATTATTGCCAGTGTTTCTAATGGCGGCACATTAGGTTGGACTTGAGACCTGTGTTTTACTCCCAGCTTAACTGTGCTCATCAGCAAGACCCTTAATGCAAAAAATATCCAAAGCTCTGTTTTTTTATGACATTTGAATGACACCTCTAATTATTAAGCAGCCTTTGCCAAATGGGAATGTAGGGAAGATGCACCACTTTCCAGCTACAGTAGGTGCAAAAGGGAAATGTGTAAAGCCAAGGTGATCTCAAGAACCAGGCACTGCTCTGGGTTCTTAAGAGAGTCCATTCTCTCTAAGAAATGAAGGTGCTTATGAGAGCTGTCAAGATACTCCGACAGATTGAGGCCAGAGGAATTCAGTGAGCTGACAGAGGGTAAAAGGATCTGAGGTCAAGCATTTGGAAAGGTATCCATGTTCCTCCTGTAATCATTGTTATATTACAGTCCTGCTTGTCATTGTTAAAAATAATAAGAGTAAAAAATCCACTCTCAACTGCAAGGAACTAAAATAATATGTATGACACCCAGCTTGGTGCTGATTTCACTGGATCACAGCTACAGCACAGCCAAATGCCCACCTGGTCACACAGTTCCCCCTCATGGAGCCTTGAACTTGCTGCTCCACTCGTTGCACCTAGAGATTCCTGCTGCAAGGGAAGGTCGGGCTCCAGCACTCCAGCATTCTCCTGCTTTGCACTGGACTGGACATACAAGGCCAATGGATTCAGTTCCTGGAACCCCTAGTAACAGATAAAAGAAATAAACAAGAAAAAAACAAAATCACAGAACAGTAAAATCAATAAGACATTTCAGAATAATCACAGAAGGAAAAAAAACAGCAATTTTCTAAGCATTTTAAGCAGCAGCATACCACCCTCAAGGTAGTTCCAAATTCTCAGGGAAATTATATTACTGCAAAAATCAACTTGCTTTCCTCCAACAACAAAATTATTCAGCAATGTGCCTTTCCCTACAAAACTGGATATTCCCACACAATGCACAATCAGAGGATATAATCCTGCAAAATGCTGATTAAAATGGAGACAAGCACTCTGGGCTGCAAAGTCTGTCTTTCTGACAAGTTATAAAACCATGGCAGTATCTAATGTTTTTCATTATCCATACAGTTCTTACTCAAACTGAGCTGAGACATTCAAATAATGTCAGAGATAGACCAGAGTCATTAACGTCCCCTGCACTGGTTTACAACCTGAGAACAAAATACAATTCACTGTGGTTGGGCAGTCCAGCACTGCACAGTTCCTTGGTCAAGCACAAAGAGTTTTAACCAAGATATATTTCAGTTTATTAACAGCGTGAACAGCTTTCTGTGATTAGTGAAAAGGTTATTTGACTATTCTGTTCCCCATTTAACTGCCCCTGCCATTAACAGGCTACTTAAGCAGAATTTCAGCAACTGAGGTGTTTGGATGAATCAGGGGCCTCAAATTAAAACAGGCAAAACTAGTTGAAATTAGCAATGGGTGGGCAAGAATCTAACACGTCTCTTAACATCTCAGCTTGGCCTGATGCTCAGAACATCTGCAGCTATTCTACAATTCTGCATTATTTATAAATGACATAAAGATTCCAGATGAATCTGCAAACTCAACAACTTGTAAGAGTTTTCTAATTCAAATTAGTTAAGACACTATGGGATGCAGACAAAAGATGCTCAGTTACAGGTTCCCAGTTTTGCTCAGAGCAGAGTTGCTTGCTTCCAAGAAAAGGCTGGCTCCTTACAGATACCCGAGTCACCCTTTCACTGTCTCTCCTGACCTGGGAAGGGATGTTTTCTCTGCAGAACTCTGCATGTCCTTCACTCTTCAAGACACTGTGGAAGTAGATATCTTCCTCAGAGGATGTGTCACACAGGAAGAGATGCAAAATGTCATCCACATACTCATCCACGATGCCCACAAGCAGCTTCGAGCCACACAGCCTCCGGAATTGGAGGGTTGCTGCATCTGTCCACGTACCCTTCCAGGAAAAACAAGGGTGAGAAGTTACTCTGAACAAGCCAGCATCAATTGCCCGAGACCTTCCCCTAAGTGCACTTGTCAAAAAGGCAATTAGGGTAAGTCAGGCTTCGGGCAATAACAGAAGAGTCAGACAAGCTTCCCAACATTGACCTAAATCAAGCTACCCAAAAGTCTGCGAAGCAACTTACCACTGGGCATTCCTTTCATTCCAATTACCTATTTCCAAACAAGGCACAAGGGCACTTGCTCTCTAAAACACTAGGCTTAAAAAAAAAGTCACTGTTTGTGGAATCACCTGAGTACAAAATGTGGAAAGTGTGAGGCTGCTAAGCCTCAGAGCAAAGAAAAATGGGAATCGTTAACCCCCTAAAAACACAGGAGAAGGTACTTCAGTTATTGTAAAACACAGGCAGCAATTCTGCTTGCATGCTTGCCTTTCAAGTCTGTGCTCTCAGGCTTTTTGAGCAAGAGATTTCCCAGTACAGGCCAAGCTCTGCAACTCTTTNCTTTCATTCTAATTACCTATTTCCAAACATGGCACAATGGCACTTACTCTCTAAAATATTGGGCTTAAAAAAAAAAGTCACTGTTTATGGAATCACCCAAGTACAAAACGTGGAAAGTTTGAGGCTGCTAAGCCTCAGAGCAAAGAAAAATGGGAATCGTTAACCCCCTAAAAACACAGGAGAAGGTACTTCAGTTATTGTAAAACACAGGCAGCAATTCTGCTTGCATGCTTGCCTTTCAAGTCTGTGCTCTCAGGCTTTTTGAGCAAGAGATTTCCCAGTACAGGCCAAGCTCTGCAACTCTTTGGCTACACTGACTGCACCAAACTAAATCTAAAGTAACTCACTTGGAGCACGGTCATAGAGGAAACGTTAAAACCAGAGGAACCTGTGCTGGAGCTGCCAAAGCTTCAGAAGGACCATGGGGAGCTACTGGGAAAGAAATAAGTTCTCTCATTTCCCTAACGTTAGCCATCTGTTCCTAAAACCATGTAAGCAAGAATACTCTGAACCTAATGAAGATACACTGTGGAAAGCTGATTACTTGTTAAGAGACAGACATACTCAGTCACATTCGGCTAAATATGGGAAGGATTCTGCTATGAACGAGTGACACCGACACTGGTCTAAATGCTTGGCAGTATCAAGATAAAAAGCCAAACACCATTTGGCAGTTCCACATATGCCAGTAAACAAAACCAAACCTGAACACCAACCTCCACAGGTTTCACCTGTGCCAACGAACACGGGATTGCCTGAGCAGGGAGCTTCAAGTAGCACCACCTAAAATGGGAAACAGGCATCACCATCACTGCAAGCCACCAAGTGAAAACAGCTGCAACAGCTCAACTTCCTCCTCTTCTGGGTTTTAAAATCCAACAGCTACCTCTGCTCTTAAGGGGATTTGGCCCTTATGAACAAAACTGATAAACTGCTTTGGAATGCACTTCATATGCAGAGATATGAATATGCAGCACAGCAGATATCCAGAGATACAAAGGGCATGGTAGAAGAAAACAGTAGTAACCAGTCTCTTTTTTTTCCTTTATCCAAAGCATAATCTCTTATGATTACCAAGTTATAGACTAAGAGAAATGACTGTTGAACCAAAGAATGCCAATGGCCATGCATGAAGGGAGGCAAAAGAGAGCAAAAATACTGGGTCGCAAAGCAGAATGTTGCTGCAAATGCTTAGACTAACACCCGTTCATGAGGATGTTAACACAGGGTCACAAAACCCATGAAGGAAGATCAGGTACGTGCCCCAAAATGACTGAAAGTATCAAGACGCAAAGCTAAGGAATAAAGGCAGAAATGCAGAAAGATTTAGCCCAAGGTCACGCCTGTGTTACTTACTTGAGGAATCTCAGGCAAGACCTTTGAACAGTGCCCAGGTTTCCAAAATCCGCGTAGAAGACCTCCACGACATGCTCACTGAGCACACGGTGGACGATAACCCGGTACCACCACTTGTTCTCGGATATCATGACACAGCAAAGCTGCCCAGGCTGCACCCAGGACTCGGGCATGACGTAACGATCAGAAACCATTTTATTCGAGTAACAGCGTCTGCAAAACACCACAGGGAAAGCCTGCGCTTGGCAGGAAGCAGGAAAAGAGCAGCGAGAAACATGCAGGATTTCCAAAAACACCCTGATTGGGTGTGAAGGACCCATTACAGGAATTTTCAGGCATTCAGCCTAAGGCAGAACTCAGAAAAGTTAAAAAAAAAAAAAAAAAAAAAAAAAGAAAAAA